>BPTQ01000006.1:240573815-241032570 GCA_019973895.1 Chrysanthemum seticuspe
CCATATTCATATGAGCAGCGAACGCGAGAAATATCCGAACAGCCTCAAGACGAGCAACCGGAGCAAAAGATTCTTCAAAGTCTATTCCCTCTTCCTTACGATAACCCTTAGCAACTAGCCGTGACTTGTTTCGGATAACATTCCCTTCAGCATCCAATTTGTTTTTCCAAATCCATTTTAAACCAATGACGTAGACCCCTGTTGGTCTTTCAACCAGTTCCCATACTTCAAGACGTTTGAATTGGTTGAGTTCTTCCTGCATGGATTCAATCCAGTTGTCTTTTGTCATTGCATCCTTAATGTTTTTAGGTTCAGATTGGCAGACAGTGAGTGCATAAATGCAATGTTCACCGTCTGAGTGAAGACGTTGTCTCGTAACGACTGGTTGATTCGGGTTGCCAATAATGTTAGCCAGAGGATGGTCTTTTGTCCATCTATGTGTAGAGGGTTGATGTTGGTATACATTGTGCAGATTCTGAGGATTCAAATGGTTTGTTGAAGATTCCGCGACATCTGGTGCAGCAGTCTCATTAGCAAACGGATTGAAAAACGCATTTGGATCAAAATCTGCAGGTGGGGGTACTTCAATCAGAATATCATCAGCTGGTTCATCATTGTTGGAGGCGGTATGTTCAACTGTTGTGTTGGAGTCAATTGGTGTAGGTGCATCTTCAACAGTAGTTGTTGTAGCAGGTGTATCAGGTATAGGAATATTATCAGGTTGTGCAGCGGAAACAGCGGATACACCAGGAGCACGTTCATCAATATCGTCACAGAACAGAGGAGCAAATAACCTTTCCATTTGTTGACGAGTTAGCTGAGGGCTTTCTTCAGCTGATGATGGGGGTTGAGGGAAGTTTAAACGGTTGTGACCGGGTTCTAAGCTGTTATACTCAGAAGCCATTTCCGTGAGTTCATCGAAATGAGCATGAATCGTTTCCATTACCTCCTTAGTTCGACGATTCCAGATTCAGAAACCTTTAGAATTGTCACAGTATCCAATAAAGACTCCAATATCAGCTTTGGCTTTGAGCTTTCCAAAATCATCACGATCATTATTTGGATAGCAAAGGGATCCAAATACATGAAAGTGTTTGAGGTTCGGTTTATAGTTGTGGACAAGCTCGAAAGGTGCTTTGTTGTGGCGTTTTGTGATCATAGAACGGTTTTGAGTATAGCATGCAGTAGATATAGCTTCTGCCCATAAGTAATCTGGGAGTTTAGCATTGATTAACATTGTTCTTGCAGCTTCCACTAACGTTCGGTTTCGTCTTTCAACAACTCCGTTTTGTTCAGGTGTACGTGCAATAGATGTTTGATGCTGAATTCCCACTTTCTCATAAAATTCACGAAGGGTTTTGTTAACAAATTCAGTTCCTTTGTCTGTTCTGATTATTCGGACGGTGTTGCGGAGCTGAACCTGTATTTTTGTGAGAAAGGTGATGATCATTTGTGGAGCTTGGTCTTTGCTACGAAGGAAGTAGACCCAAGTCCATCGTGAGTAGTCATCAACAATTACTAAGATGTAGCGTTTGCCGTTGATCGTTTGCACACGCATCGGTCCACACAAATCCATGTGAATAAGATGAAGCACATGCTGAGAGCTGTGTTCCACCTTTGAAGGAAAATGAGCACGAGTGCTTTTTCCTTGTTCACAGGCTGAGCAAAGGTGATCTTTTGAGTACCGGAATCGTGGGAGTCCTTCAACTAGTTTGTGTCGAGCAAGGTTGGTGATGGTTTGAAAGTTTAGATGTGAGAGACGACGGTGCCATAGCCAGGATTTTGTTGATGTTGCCTTAGAAAGTAAGTAGATGGGAGAGGAAGCAACCATGTCTTGCATAGAGATAGTGTAGAGACTAGAATTACGCGAGCCAGACATAAGGTCATTTCCTTGTAGATCACGAATGAAACAAGTTTTCTCCCTGAAAGCAACCTCCAAATCTCCATCACAAAATTGACCTACTGAAAACAGATTGTGACCGAGGCCTTCCACATAGTAAACCCTGCTGATTTCGATGTTCCCATTAACATAATCTCCGTAGCCCATGATGGCTGCGAAGTGATCGTTCCCGAATCTGACAGTGCCAATGAACTTTGCAATAAAGTTTGATAACAGTTTAAGGTTGCCTGTCATGTGTCGGGAACATCCGCTATCAACAATCCAGAGAATGATCTGTATCACCTGCATTACACACAGACGACACAGATGGAATAGAAGTAGATGTGGAACCCGAAATGTTAGAGGGTTCCGAAGCAGGTATGTTAGACATACACACATTGAGAATTTTAGGCATCCATTTAAATCCGAGTGTGTTATATATCCATTTCTGCCATCTATAACTACTCTTTGCTTTTGTCTTAGTGAAAACACTAGGTGGTACTACATTCTTAGGAGGTGAAGCAGGAGCTACTGTGATAGCAATGGTTGCCTTAGAACCTAAAGAAGGTGGTTTACCAAGCACAGACTTAGAATGATTAGTGGGCCTAGAGGTATTCCGATTCTTAGGATTCCGTAATCTAGAGATTATAGCTTTAGCAACACATTTGTCATGACAATCATAATTCATACTCTTTCGACAAATAACACAAGGTGCATCAGACTGAATATCAAAAGTACTTAACGGTTTAGCATTCGTTACATCACTATTTCTATTACATTTGCCAGACGTAACATCTATAGTGGAAGCAACATGATTTTTATTCAGAGTCCTAGGGTGTTCTTCTACTTTAGCATTCCTTATTGATCTTTTCTTAGGTCGCAACTTCCTATTCTTCGATTGAGTGCTCCTAGGCTGTGAAGTGCGGACGTTTGGAAAAGACGCAACTATTCCTGTTTCAGTAGAGGGAAACACATTAGCAACTTGTGATTTGGCAGTGGGAATTCTAGGTTCACGATTACTAAGTGTGACTGGTGCTAATCTCTTAATCACAGTAGGCGGAAGTTGTTCATACTTTCCTAACATTTCCCGTAACTTAGAGATGGTGTGAATCAGATCTTGATTTTCAGAACGAATATTACCAGCAAAATTCATGACTTCCCTAGTGTGAGCAAGATAGTGATCAAGTTCGTTTGATGCTTCAAGTCGAGTCTTTTTGAGTAAATCAAATATGACACCATATTCCTGTTTAACTTTTAAAAGTTCATGTTCATATTTTGAGATTTGACTTTTCAAAGACACGTTTTGATCATCCAGTTGCTCAATTTTAGGATCAGAAGATTTTGCACTCAATTGAGCGATTTTCTTTTGAAAACTAAGTTGATGGTTGTGAATATCTTTTTCACACCAATGAAGACGACGTTTTGCATTGTAAATTTCCGTGTGTAATCGTTTATTTTCAGCTTTTAAAGACTCGATCTGAAGCACATTATCGGTGTTCTCAACAGTAACAACAGTTTCAACAATATCAGCAGAGATATAATCAGATGCAAATGGCAAGGCATGAAGTAACACAACATTATGGATATCAGCACAGATAACATCTTCCAAGAGTCGATCAACATCTTTTCTCAATAGTTTCTTTTTGCGTTTTGTGTTCGAAATAGATGTTTCTGTTTTCTCGAAAACGTTTTTCATTACCCCAAGTTCCTTATGAAAATCCTTTTCCCAGAGAATTGCACAACTTTTCAAGTTTTTAACATTAGGTAAAAGATTTTTCTGAAAGATGTCTCTTTGTTCACGCGCCAGAGGCGATTGAAAATGTTCAACTTTGATTTCAGATCGATATTCTATCTCATGTTGTAAAATTTTGAGGTCAGCCATGAAAATGTCAAAATATCGAAGGATTTTTCGATTTTCAGGTTTTGAGTTTACTTCACTAATGGAAGGTAAAGGACCATAAGTTTGTGCAAATTCTGTTTTGGGATTAACATTAGAAGACTCAGGTGTTTTGATGATAACCCTTGGTGTGTTAGAAGAATCAGTTGGTGTGACGAAAGTGACCGCGTTTTTATAATTAAAAGGTTTGTTGTAAACAACATTTTTTAATTTTGATCGACTCTCGTCTTCTGCATCTAATTCCTCTTGACGATGATATTCAACAACACTCATGACAGTATTATCAATTTTGTATTCTGCACTGGAAACTTCAGGATTTGGTTTGAATGTTTTTAGTGAAAGCTTTGGTTTGTAATCAGCTAGATTTTTTCCATATCCATTTGGATTGGGTTTTAAGGTAAACTTTTCATTAGCTGTTACTGATTCACCATGTTTGTAAACAACAGTTTTAAACTCTTTAAGTTTGTTTTGCAAACCGAGAATTTCTGCAAGAAGGTCATCTACCCGATTCGTTGAATGCTTTTTGTATGCGGAGAACTGTTTTTGACAATTTAACAACTCAGCCTTAGCTTTTTGATTTTCCAAGGTGAGAGCGTTAATTTGCTTTTTATGTTCATGTTTCAGTTGTTCTAATTCGGACAACAAAGCATTCTTCGAGGCGGCTAGATCACGCATCTGTCTCTCTAAATATTTTTTGTTTTGATGAGATTTTGCAAAAGCGGCTTCAAAACCTTTTTCACGGTTTTCTTGAGTTTTGAAAAAGTTGAGTTGCATTTGTAAACATTCAAAATCCTTGATTAACAGTGCATTTTTACTTTTTAAGGACTGATTTAATGCATAACATTCCTCCATTTTGATTTTATGGTCTTGAATTAACCGAGCAAAATTTGGATGAGGCAACAGATCATCTTCTTCAACGTGAGTCTCAACATGATCATTATTTAGATCCTCAAGTACGACCACGGAGTCAATTTGATTATCAAAGGAAACCAGAAGGTCATCTTGATCGTCAAATGTAACTACAGGGTTAAATTGAAAATCATCAGAAAGAGATGTAGAAGACTCATTTTGAACAGTCTGATCCGTGCCGGATTCAGATATTGGCGGAGATATTAGTTCAGATATGATGATGGTTTGTTCGGGTACCTGAGACAAGCCATCAGTGTCATACACTGGGCCTGTATCACTCATGTGCAGCTCATGCATATTAGCCATTAACATAACAGCTGCATTAGCCTGCAAGTCCTCCATATCATCATCTGAGTCTGCATCTGCCATAAAGCTCTGTTCTTTGTCTGTGAGAGAGCCACCAGCTTCATCCTTAAGAGCCAAAAGTAAGGCCTCTTTGAAATAAGCACTGCCCCTAGTCCTTGGCTTTGGGCATGCATTAGCCAGGTGTCCCTTCTCATTGCAGTTGTAGCATCTAAGACCATTTAATCGATTCTGAGCATTTCCCTGTTCCACTACTTGAGCTCTGTTGTTATTCCTACCCACAGCATTAAACCCTTGACCACCGCCCATCTGACGACCATAATCACGGTTCTGGACTTCAACACGTCCATTGTTCACAACAGCTTGAGTCCGTGTGTTAGATGAGGAACGAATACGATTGTTGGATTTGTTGGTGTAACGGCCAAAAGCATTAGCAATCATCACAAATCCTTGTTGCAATGCTTCGAACGGATCTGTTTCCTCAGTCGCTTCACTGACATATGCTTGAGCATTGTTGCTGTATGGAACCAATTGATTTTGTTGAGGTTGTGACTGTGAAGGTGTGTTTGAAGCAGTTGGTTGAGTTGCTGGTTGAGAGGGATAATTCTGTTGAGCATACAAGGCAAGTTGTTGATTGTCCGGTTGTGACTGTTTAGCAATTTGAGCACGAAGAATCCTTTCCCGATCAACTTCCTTTTCATGAGGCTTCAAGTAATTGTACAACAATCCATAAGTAGAATGATGCATATTCTTCGCTTGACGGAGAAAAATGACATACTTCTCCCATTCTGGACCAAGACTACTCAGGAACTTAGTATTCACTGCAATTCTTGGCATGATGATGTTGTGTTTATCCAAATCATTGATGATATCTGAAAATCGATGATGATATGACTCGAGTGTCTCTCCAGGTTCAATCATGAAGTGTTCATAAGCCAAGTAAATTTTGGATTCCAAATCCTCCTGATTGAGTACAGATCCTTCCATAAGAAGACGAATATGATCCCACATTTTTTGTGCAGTCTTTTGAGCATCGACACTACGAAGAATTGGGTTTGGTAATCCTAATAGGATGTATTCCATTGCAAGTTCATCAGCTTCATAGTGTAGAAGTTCTGTAGGATTTAAATCTGCAACAGTAGCAATGTTGGTTTGTTCATCTCTTGGTGGAACAGCAGTTGGATCTCCGGGTACAATGACAGTAGGCATTTCAAATGGACCCTCCAAGATAACCTTCTTTAAGAACTTTCCATGTGGCTTCTTTAGATCACAAAACCTAAAGAACCTTATCACCCATTGATCGTAGTTTCCTGGAGTGAGCATTGGAGGTCTATCAAGTGATCCAGCTTCATGAATTGATTGTTGGCTGCTTAAAGCTTCACACATCTTTGCAAACCAAGTGGGTTCCTTCATAGTGCTTCGTGATGGATGTTGATTGAAATCGTTTGTGTAGGGTAGAGCTTGAAGACTTGGTGGTGGTTGAACCATTTGTGGTTGTGGAATGGCACCAAGTTGTGGAGTATGTTGCTGATTAAATTGTTGTGACAAATAGCTTGTTGTTGATTCCATTGTTGATGTTATGGAGTTAATTGTTGTTGTTGTTGATGATTATAAGTGTGAGGGAAATAGTTAGAGTATGGTGGTTGAGACATGATGATTAACTTGTGTGGTAAAAATGGATCTTTGTAGTCGAATGAACCGTTGTTGATGAATTGTCCTTAGGCGTAGAAAAGACAAGAACCAAGTAGCACTTAAGCGTAAAAACACCAAAAGTTACGCGTAACAATGAGAAGTTACGTGTAGGATTTAGCTTACGCGTAAGAAGGATAAAAGCACTAAATTTATGCGTAGACAAAAGTTAGGCGTAGGATTACCTTATGCGTAGACCTAAGTTTACGCGTAAAGTGAATCTTATGCGTAGAATTTCTACGCGTAAGCTTATGCTTATGCGTAATTTTAGGGTTTTTGCCCAAATGATCTTTTACACTTCATAGTGCAAAAGATATCCAAAGTCGACGTATTTTCAGACTTATCCAAGTAAGAAAACACGGAATAAACCAGAAAATTGAAGATCAAACCAAGGAAAATCTTACGCGTAATATTAGGGTTTTGATACGCGTAGGATTACTCGTAACTTTGATTCTGCCCAAATGTGTTTCTAAACCAGTTTTTTGTTATGGAATAGCTTCAATAGTACCAAAAGAACACAAAAATGTGAAATTTGATGTACCAAAACTGCTAGACGGGTTACGCGTAGAACGACACCCACGAACAAAAACAAGCTTAAAAACGTAAATCCACGCGTAAAGTTTGAAACTTTTTGTTAAAAACAAGTATTTTAACACCTCAAAACATTGAAAGTACAAGAATCTTGGATTAAAAAGTGTAAAAAACGGGTTTTGTAAGATAACCAAAGATTGTGTTATCTTTAAGCGTAAGAACCTTAACCAAAAACCTTCAAAAACAAACGAGTACTGATGAGTGTCTAAATACTCATCATTTTTGTACCAATTAAACTGCAAAAACATCTGAAAACACTCAGAAATGCATCAAAATGATAAAAATATCACAAACAAGTGTTTTATGTGTTTTAAATGCAAAAATGTCAAAATCTGGTGAAAAACGTATCAAGATTGCATAATTTGCAGTTTTAGTCCCCCAAGTTTCAAAAGTTGTCAAAAACAGTCCCTGGTAAAACCAAATAAAGAGAAATATCATTTTGAGTCCCTAGGGATTCTTAAGTTGTCAAAACTGGTCCTTGAGAATTAAATTTATAAATTTACAACTATGGTCCTTTAACTTTCAAAAATGACAACTTAGGTCCTTTAACTTTCAAATAATGACAAGTTAGGTCCCTAAACTTTCAAAGCTTGTCAATAATGGTCCCTTGAAGCATGTTTGGAAAATTACAGGTTTGGTCCTTGGAGATTTCAGATTTACAAGTCTAGTCCTTGTTATAATTAAAAAACTTAAACCCTTTTAGACTTGTCAAAAGAGAATTTTGGACCCCTGCCTTTTCCCATTTGACCCCTGCCAATACCTCTTTTTGACCCCTTGGTCAACCCAAGTCAAACAAGCAGAATAGCCCGCCCCCACTGTACCCTTATCTTCAACCCCCCAACTTGTGCCTGCAACTCAGGCATTATTCCCACATCACCTCACCTTTTCACCTCAAAACCCATCCCTCATCATCACCTTACTTCCACATTTAATGCCACCCCCCCCCTAATTGATGAAATGCAGAGCTACAAGTCAAACTGACTTTCCCGCCAAAATGAGATAAGGCTCAAAACTCAACCATTGGACAAACAAAGAGGTGGGATTTGAAGAAGAGGCCACGTGGAGCAATTTTCAAGTATAAAAGAGGAAGAAAGACAGAGAAGAAACCACTTTGGCCTTAAGCCATTGTCACGTAGATGTAGCTTTTAATGCTTTTCTTAGTTAAAATGTCTTTTAATCTTTAAAATGTTGAATTTTATCTTAAAGTAGTGTAATGAAACCTTACTTTCAGTTTAATTCCAGTTTAATTTCAGTTTTAAGTTTTTGCTCAATTCTTTTAATTTTCATGTTATTTAAATTCTAGTTTACTAGTTGTTTATTGGATTCTTTAAGCTCAATAAGCTCTTGACAAAGTTTTTAAAGCTTTTAGATTCATTAAACAAGTTTCAGTCTTTTAAATTCAGAAAAGTACTAAAAAACTAAAAAAGTCAATGGAAGTCAAACTGTGATCCAAATAAGTAGTTCTGAGGAAATGGAAGCTAAGCTAGATGGATTTCTGGTTTCTAGCTTATTGACAGTAAGCTAGGAGTGGTTTTTATACCTTGGTACTCAGTTTTTACTTTGATCACTTGTAAGTTCCATTATTACCATTTTTGTACGTTTACTGTTTCATTACTTATCATGCTTTGTTTTTCATGTTTTCCTGCTTCTTTATGATTGTTTTATGTTATTATAGCTTTATATAAACAGTTTGTTCATTAAGAATCAGTTGTGCATAAAATTAAAGTTACTCAGTTGAAATTCAAATTTGACAAGTTTGTGTTTTTGGCCTATTTTCTTGAAGTTTTATGCTTAAATGGTCTTAATATGTCATAATATAATGTATGGAATCTGGTTTAGACTCAAAATCATTGAAACCTTTGAAGTTCATGTGACAAATGAAAGTTAAAGGGTTGTTTGGAATTGCTGATTAACTAGACTTCCAGTGTTTATCTGTTGTTGTTTGTACATGTTCTAAGTCACTTTAGTACTTAATAGCTTAGTTAAGTCATAATATTCAGTCATTATTTGTTAAAAGTCAAATCTTCCTTTAATCTGCTTATACAGTTTAATGTCATAGAATTAGATTGTGAAAATCATAGTACTAGTTTAAAACTTGTTAACCTACCTCTAGATCATCTTATTACAGTTTAATATATCATAGTCAGTCCATAAATTCAGTTTTAAATTCATTTTAGTCAAACTTTATGTTCTTGTAAAAAGTCAAATTTTCATAATGTTTTGCCCTGCACCACAGTTTTATGGTCAAGTTCATGAGCTTGCAGAAGCCTCATGACTTGACCATAGCTTGTGAATTTTACTTCTTTGTGTAGCCTTTGTGGCCTTTTTATTATGTTCATATCTGTTTTTACATTTTCAGCTTATTAGCATAGCTTAATCTCACCATCTATTTTGTCCCATTTTGACCACTCAACTGAAGCAAACAGTTGAGTGGGGCTTGGTAAATAAGTTCTTATAAGCTCCTCAGTAGACTTGAGCTTGTGATTCTTGGCTTTGTGAGAAGCTAAGCAGTCCATCTCAATGTCTCAGTTTGAGTTGAGCTTATTAGAGCTTATTTAATAAGTCCTATAGAAGCTTGTGTTTGCCCACTCACAACATACCCCTGAGCAATCAGGGGTATTACACCATTTCCACAAGCCTCTCATAAGCTCATTAGTGATCATTAGCCTGTGTGGCTTGGCTTTTTAGGAAGCCTAGCAAGCCAACTTTTTGATCATGTGCTTATATCCAAGCTTGTGGCTCATTCACTAGGGCTGCAACATGTATTTGTTTTGTCCCAAAACTCAGCATTCACTGACACAGCTTGAGCTGAGCAGTGGTCTGGGACCATCTTCATAAGCCTCTCAAAAGCTCATCAGTGGGTCCCACTTGATGAGCTTTGACTTTTTGGAAAGCCAACCAGATGTTCTTGCTACTACAAATTTTAGATTGGGCTTTTGAGCTTATTTGATAAGTTCTTTTGGTCCTTATTTAAGACTGCAGGTCTGTTTGGTAATACAGTGCACTGTATGAGCTTATGAGCTTATAACTAGCTTATAGGTGAATACCAGTGCATTAGCTTGTGCATACTTGTCAATATGTTTGTAAATATATTATTTTTCATTTGCTTATCAGTGGGGAGCTTATTACAGGCTCCTTGAAGCCTCAATTCCATCCAAGTCAAGCCAAAAGCTTGATTGTCTAAACCATAAGCTCACACCATATCATGTCCATTTTCTTGTTTATACTTATTCATTGGACTTATGTACATCTCATTTTAGCTTTTGTTTCATTTGTATAGCTTATTTAGAGCTTATTACTAGCTTGAGCTCCAACAGTCAAGCCAAAAGCTTAACTGTTGGACTCATAAGCTTCTTAATGTGCTTATTTTAAAGTTTGTAAAGTTTTATTTTCAATAAACTTGTATAAATACTAGTCCTAAAAACAGAAAAGCCCAAAAATAGTTTTAACAACTAGTGCTAGCTTATATGTGGAAGCTTATGGCTTATTTGGCCAACTGTCATGGAAATAAGCTCCCACAGAGCTTATTTCCAAGTTTTACAAAAGTTGGTTTTGTTAAAGTTTCTTATATTTAGCTTATTATTAGTTTTGCAAAAAGAAAAATCAAAAATAAAAATAAAGGGCAAAAAGGGGGTAGGCAGGCTCGAACCTGAGACCTCCCCCTTATGAACGTGTTAGAAGTGTACCTGGAACCATAAGCGCCCTTGGGTCTTTCTTGTTATGGAATGCAAAATCTAATACATAAGGGTGTTTGGCAGTTTTTGCCATAAGCTCTTTTTAGCTTATTTGGAGCTTATTTTACAAGGCAACCACCACGTTCTCTATTTTTCTTAGATTCCCCATAGTGTAAAGTAGTTTCTATGATTTTTTCAGATTTTTCTAATTAGTTTTAATATTTTTAATCAATTAATTAGAGTTTTATAGTATTTAATTCATAATAAATAAAATAATTATCAAAAAAATATAATTCTTTTTTGTAAAATTTTCTTTTATCAAATAGTAAGTAAGAAAATTAGTTTTACACTTGTAGGACTTTTATTTCATAAATTTTACGTTTTTTCTTGCGCTCCAGCGTCATTTTTGTAAATAACGCTCGTTTTCAGTTTAAGTAACGTTTTTAGACATTTTAAGTTTACGTTTTAGTTAAGATAGTTTATTTAAGTTATTTTATTTTATAAAATCAAATAAACGTTCATCGATCTGTAAAAATAGTGATAGCGTTTATTTAATAGATTTTAACTTTTTAATTCTATTTAATTTGCATTTAAGTCGCTAAGACATGCAAATCCCTACTATAGTTATAATCGTTTTTAGGTTTCTGATTGCACGTTTTTATTGACGTAGCTGTGACAGAGCTATTACTATTCACATTCCTAGTGTTAGTCAATCAGATACCTGTTTTTGTACATTCTATATCATTTCAGCATTCACAAGTCATTAAATGTGGATTATCACGCCTCACCAGGACATAAACGATCCAAGGAAATTTTTAATCCTTGGTAAACTTGCATTTTCTCCCGGGCTGTCGCCCTTTTATCATCTGTTACGGTTGACCGTTCGCAAGCGGTTGGCTAGTGTGACGGAGAAATAAAAGAGGGTGGTTCGGGAGGAATCAAATTTTGGCGCCGCTGCCGGGGAGGCTAGCTGCGTATTATGACTTGTATTTTGTACTTTGTTGAAATACCTATCCTTGTATGTAAATTACATATACTTCATTTCATATAAACAATATAAAATACAAAAAGATTTTATGGTTGAAATCTATCTGTGCTTTGATTTGCATTTGACTGTCAATTTTCCTAATCTTGATATTCCTAGGTCTAAATTTTGGCTAAACACCATGTTTACACTAAAAAAGGATTTACTGTGCTTAGTATAATTCCTGGAATGTGATAGATTAGGTTTAAATCAGTTTCATGTATTGATAATCTCATTTAGGTTTCCATTTTAGCCAATTTTTATTTTTCGTTTCTGTTTATATTATATCAAAAACCCAAAAATATTTTTCCTTTCTTTTTATAAATCAAAAATCAAAAAGATTCTTCTAGCCTTTTCTGAGTTTCTTTCTAAAGATTCTTAGATTCATCCTAGTGATGATTATTCATAATTCTTTGAGTGGCAATCCCACTCCAATTTCCCACCAAATCCCTGAGTGGCAATCCCACTCAGCTTCCCCATGAACAAATTAATTCGGGGACGAGTCAAGCTAGCGACTCGGTAATCAAAAACAGTAGCTAAACATGGGTTTTCACCCGTGTGTACCACCCTAGTGTGGGGGAGATGCCCCACATGTTGTATATAGATCTAAAAAATGAATGAAAATTGTAAATATTAAAAAAGAAAATAATTGTTGTGTTTCTACACTTAGCTATGTTTATTATCTTTTTACGTTTTAAGTTTCGGCATAACAGCCGGTACTTTGAATATTGAGGACAATATTCATTTCTAAGTGTGGGGGGGAAATTCTGGCGAATTTGATCATAAAATGTACCCTTTTAGTCCCTTTTCCCCCCCAAATGGCCAAATTTTTAAATTTTTTTTTTTTTTTTTTTTTTTTTTTTTTTTTTTTTTTAGTGGAAGTACTATGTACTAAACACAACAAATGGTAATCAGTCCACCATGTCTAACCCACATAAGGATTGGCTAATACAGGAGCAAACGGCTCTTGGTAAAGATATCTCAAATCCGTTGACGGCTTACAATTTGCCCAAAATTGTATGGTATTCAGCTCACCATATCCTTAAAAGTGAAGAGTTGGCTAGCCCGCAAGTTTATGGCTTGTGGTAAAGGCAGTGGAAAAACCATAATTGGTAATCGACTCACCAAAGATAATATTGATAATTTATCTAAGAGTTGGCTAGTCCAGAAGGGTACGGCTTCTGGTAAAGACAAATCAAATCCGTTGAAAGCTGGTGGTTTGCTCAAAATCACTTGGTTATCGGTGTACCAAGGTTCTTACTTGAACTGAAACATTTGGCTACTCCAGAAGTAATGGCTTTTGGTAAAGAGATTGAATCCATTAATTTTTCTCAAAACATTGCTAGGGACTAGCAATATCTTAGTGTGGGGGATTGATGAGTGTCTAAATACTCATCATTTTTGTACCAATTAAACTGCAAAAACATCTGAAAACACTCAGAAATGCATCAAAATGATAAAAATATCACAAACAAGTGTTTTATGTGTTTTAAATGCAAAAATGTCAAAATCTGGTGAAAAACGTATCAAGATTGCATAATTTGCAGTTTTAGTCCCCCAAGTTTCAAAAGTTGTCAAAAACAGTCCCTGGTAAAACCAAATAAAGAGAAATATCATTTTGAGTCCCTAGGGATTCTTAAGTTGTCAAAACTGGTCCTTGAGAATTAAATTTATAAATTTACAACTATGGTCCTTTAACTTTCAAAAATGACAACTTAGGTCCCTTAACTTTCAAATAATGACAAGTTAGGTCCCTAAACTTTCAAAGCTTGTCAATAATGGTCCCTTGAAGCAAGTTTGGAAAATTACAGGTTTGGTCCTTGGAGATTTCAGATTTACAAGTCTAGTCCTTGTTATAATTAAAAAACTTAAACCCTTTTAGACTTGTCAAAAGAGAATTTTGGACCCCTGCCTTTTCCCATTTGACCCCTGCCAATACCTCTTTTTGACCCCTTGGTCAACCCAAGTCAAACAAGCAGAATAGCCCGCCCCCACTGTACCCTTATCTTCAACCCCCCAACTTGTGCCTGCAACTCAGGCATTATTCCCACATCACCTCACCTTTTCACCTCAAAACCCATCCCTCATCATCACCTTACCTCCACATTTAATGCCACCCCCCCCCCTAGTTGATGAAATGCAGAGCTACAAGTCAAACTGACTTTCCCGCCAAAATGAGATAAGGCTCAAAACTCAACCATTGGACAAACAAAGAGGTGGGATTTGAAGAAGAGGCCACGTGGAGCAATTTTCAAGTATAAAAGAAGAAGAAAGACAGAGAAGAAACCACTTTGGCCTTAAGCCATTGTCACGTAGATGTAGCTTTTAATGCTTTTCTTAGTTAAAATGTCTTTTAATCTTTAAAATGTTGAATTTTATCTTAAAGTAGTGTAATGAAACCTTACTTTCAGTTTAATTCCAGTTTAATTTCAGTTTTAAGTTTTTGCTCAATTCTTTTAATTTTCATGTTATTTAAATTCTAGTTTACTAGTTGTTTATTGGATTCTTTAAGCTCAATAAGCTCTTGACAAAGTTTTTAAAGCTTTTAGATTCATTAAACAAGTTTCAGTCTTTTAAATTCAGAAAAGTACTAAAAAACTAAAAAAGTCAATGGAAGTCAAACTGTGATCCAAATAAGTAGTTCTGAGGAAATGGAAGCTAAGCTAGATGGATTTCTAGTTTCTAGCTTATTGACAGTAAGCTAGGAGTGGTTTTTATACCTTGGTACTCAGTTTTTACTTTGATCACTTGTAAGTTCCATTATTACCATTTTTATAAGTTTACTGTTTCATTACTTATCATGCTTTGTTTTTCATGTTTTCCTGCTTCTTTATGATTGTTTTATGTTATTATAGCTTTATATAAACAGTTTGTTCATTAAGAATCAGTTGTGCATAAAATTAAAGTTACTCAGTTGAAATTCAAATTTGACAAGTTTGTGTTTTTGGCCTATTTTCTTGAAGTTTTATGCTTAAATGGTCTTAATATGTCATAATATAATGTATGGAATCTGGTTTAGACTCAAAATCATTGAAACCTTTGAAGTTCATGTGACAAATGAAAGTTAAAGGGTTGTTTGGAATTGCTGATTAACTAGACTTCCAGTGTTTATCTGTTGTTGTTTGTACATGTTCTAAGTCACTTTAGTACTTAATAGCTTAGTTAAGTCATAATATTCAGTCATTATTTGTTAAAAGTCAAATCTTCCTTTAATCTGCTTATACAGTTTAATGTCATAGAATTAGATTGTGAAAATCATAGTACTAGTTTAAAACTTGTTAACCTACCTCTAGATCATCTTATTACAGTTTAATATATCATAGTCAGTCCATAAATTCAGTTTTAAATTCATTTTAGTCAAACTTTATGTTCTTGTAAAAAGTAAAATTTTCATAATGTTTTGCCCTGCACCACAGTTTTATGGTCAAGTTCATGAGCTTGCAGAAGCCTCATGACTTGACCATAGCTTGTGAATTTTACTTCTTTGTGTAGCCTTTGTGGCCTTTTTATTATGTTCATATCTGTTTTTACATTTTCAGCTTATTAGCATAGCTTAATCTCACCATCTATTTTGTCCCATTTTGACCACTCAACTGAAGCAAACAGTTGAGTGGGGCTTGGTAAATAAGTTCTTATATGCTCCTCAGTAGACTTGAGCTTGTGATTCTTGGCTTTGTGAGAAGCTAAGCAGTCCATCTCAATGTCTCAGTTTGAGTTGAGCTTATTAGAGCTTATTTAATAAGTCCTATAGAAGCTTGTGTTTGCCCACTCACAACATACCCCTGAGCAATCAGGGGTATTACACCATTTCCACAAGCCTCTCATAAGCTCATTAGTGATCATTAGCCTGTGTGGCTTGGCTTTTTAGGAAGCCTAGCAAGCCAACTTTTTGATCATGTGCTTATATCCAAGCTTGTGGCTCATTCACTAGGGCTGCAACATGTATTTGTTTTGTCCCAAAACTCAGCATTCACTGACTCAGCTTGAGCTGAGCAGTGGTCTGGGACCATCTTCATAAGCCTCTCAAAAGCTCATCAGTGGGTCCCACTTGATGAGCTTTGACTTTTTGGAAAGCCAACCAGATGTTCTTGCTACTACAAATTTTAGATTGGGCTTTTGAGCTTATTTGATAAGTTCTTTTGGTCCTTATTTAAGACTGCAGGTCTGTTTGGTAATACAGTGCACTGTATGAGCTTATGAGCTTATAACTAGCTTATAGGTGAATACCAGTGCATTAGCTTGTGCATACTTGTCAATATGTTTGTAAATATATTATTTTTCATTTGCTTATCAGTGGGGAGCTTATTACAGGCTCCTTGAAGCCTCAATTCCATCCAAGTCAAGCCAAAAGCTTGATTGTCTAAACCATAAGCTCACACCATATCATGTCCATTTTCTTGTTTATACTTATTCATTGGACTTATGTACATCTCATTTTAGCTTTTGTTTCATTTGTATAGCTTATTTAGAGCTTATTACTAGCTTGAGCTCCAACAGTCAAGCCAAAAGCTTAACTGTTGGACTCATAAGCTTCTTAATGTGCTTATTTTAAAGTTTGTAAAGTTTTATTTTCAATAAACTTGTATAAATACTAGTCCTAAAAACAGAAAAGCCCAAAAATAGTTTTAACAACTAGTGCTAGCTTATATGTGGAAGCTTATGGCTTATTTGGCCAACTGTCATGGAAATAAGCTCCCACAGAGCTTATTTCCAAGTTTTACAAAAGTTGGTTTTGTTAAAGTTTCTTATATTTAGCTTATTATTAGTTTTGCAAAAAGAAAAATCAAAAATAAAAATAAAGGGCAAAAAGGGGGTAGGCAGGCTCGAACCTGAGACCTCCCCCTTATGAACGTGTTAGAAGTGTACCTGGAACCATAAGCGCCCTTGGGTCTTTCTTGTTATGGAATGCAAAATCTAATACATAAGGGTGTTTGGCAGTTTTTGCCATAAGCTCTTTTTAGCTTATTTGGAGCTTATTTTACAAGGCAACCACCACGTTCTCTATTTTTTTTAGATTCCCCATAGTGTAAAGTAGTTTCTATGATTTTTTCAGATTTTTCTAATTAGTTTTAATATTTTTAATCAATTAATTAGAGTTTTATAGTATTTAATTCATAATAAATAAAATAATTATCAAAAAAATATAATTCTTTTTTGTAAAATTTTCTTTTATCAAATAGTAAGTAAGAAAATTAGTTTTACACTTGTAGGACTTTTATTTCATAAATTTTATGTTTTTTCTTGCGCTCCAGCGTCATTTTTGTAAATAACGCTCGTTTTCAGTTTAAGTAACGTTTTTAGACATTTTAAGTTTACGTTTTAGTTAAGATAGTTTATTTAAGTTATTTTATTTTATAAAATCAAATAAACGTTCATCGATCTGTAAAAATAGTGATAGCGTTTATTTAATAGATTTTAACTTTTTAATTCTATTTAATTTGCATTTAAGTCGCTAAGACATGCAAATCCCTACTATAGTTATAATCGTTTTTAGGTTTCTGATTGCATGTTTTTATTGACGTAGCTGTGACAGAGCTATTACTATTCACATTCCTAGTGTTAGTCAATCAGATACCTGTTTTTGTACATTCTATATCATTTCAGCATTCACAAGTCATTGTATGTGGATTATCACGCCTCACCAGGACATAAACGATCCAAGGAAATTTTTAATCCTTGGTAAACTTGCATTTTCTCCCGGGCTGTCGCCCTTTTATCATCTGTTACGGTTGACCGTTCGCAAGCGGTTGGCTAGTGTGACGGAGAAATAAAAGAGGGTGGTTCGGGAGGAATCAAGTACACCCAACTATTTGGCGATTGATACCACTGTTAGGTCACTAGTTTTACAAACACAAGTTATAAGAGAAGAGATAAAGGCGATTGAACAAGTAAATCACACACACACACACGTATAGTAAGACCGGTTATGCAAAGAGTATGAATGAGAGAAAAACTTGAACAACCAACCCTCAAATGAGGGTTTACAAGAGTTTATATAGGCAAGGAGCTAGGGCAACACTCCCTCTCCTTCCCTATTCCTTATTGGGCTTGGATCAAGCTTATGGGCCTTCTACATAAGCTTGACCTTAAACAAACATAAAGGCCATAATAAAGCTACCTATTACATATGAAATATAAATACTTGAAATACTGTTTAGGAGTGATTCCAACAGCAATAAACAAGGATAATAAGCATATTTAAAACATAAACAATTAAACAAATACTTGAGAATTAAAAACTGAATTTTATTAATCTAAGAATTTTGAGTACACAAAGTGAATTACAAAAGCTTAACAATACTTAAAATATTAAAATGACATTAAAACTAAAACTATGCTACTGAAAAATGAAAGAAAGAGATATCCCATTGTGAACGAATGAAGGGTCTTTAAATACTTGAGCTCAAGGTCTTGGAAGGATCTAGAAATCCCACTTTGTGCTTTCTCTTGAGCATTTGCAACCCTTGGATTATATCCCAGATGAATCCAATCCATTTCCACCTTTGGATCAACATTACCACGTCCCTTCGACCAATGAGAGAGCAAGGATTGGGAATGTTGCACGCGGATTGATGACCTGGCACCCCACATGTGTCAGGTGTGTCAGTGATTGTACGAAACTACCCTTAATTGCGGTGAATTTGACTAATTGACCAAAGGGGTAATTAGGGTTCTTATTGTCTGGGTAAAAGAGGGGTAAAAAGCGCGGGTTTGTTTTTTTTATATTTGTTTGAGTGTGTTGACCGGGTAAGTGGGGTTTGACCGGGGTCCAAGTTGGTATACGGGTTGAGTATTAAAGGGTACCGGGTAGATGGGATAATGGACCGGGTAAAGTTTATTGGTTTGGGCCGTGGGTTGTAATTTGGATTTTGGACTAACATAGTGATCCAAGTAGCTTATAAGGGACCAAACTTGTATATTCTGATTTCCAAGGGACCAAAGATGTAAATCTGAAAATGTTCATCAAGGACCATTCTTGTCATTCTTAAATAATCCAAGGGCTGATTTTGTAATTCCAGAAACTTGAGGGGTCATTCTTGCAAAAAGCTCAAAGATGAGGGACAATCTCGACCTTGACATTTCTTCATACTTGATTATAACTTCCAAAAATCATCCTCAGAGAATAAAATCTTCAAAAATGCACAATCTCGACCTTCCGGCTCAGCTTAAGCTCTCTTAATCTCTCGTGCTCGGATTTACGTCTGATTTGGCTTCTTTTTGTGTGTTTTGACATATCCGTACCTGCACAAGCACAAACTCAAGAAAACCACAAATATTAGCAATAAACGGCTCTTTCTTGGTTATTTTGGGTTTTATTTGATAAAGAAATGATATGTGTTTTTGCACATATCAAAATACCCCAGACGAGACCATTGTCGTGTCCTCACGCAATGCAATCAACTCACGCTTCTAAAACCAAGGATTTCAATCTCTTTCTACTAAACCTAAGAAGAAGTAGCAAAGATTCCTCAAAAGAGATTAAGAAAGCCTTAATTCTAAAAACGCCCCGTTTACCTTTTAATTCACATGTATAAATATTAAGATTAAGCACATTCCATTATGAGTGATGGTTTGTTGAACTTTCATGTCGATCAATAACTCCAACATTTTTCAAACGACATGTAAGGATCATGGAGTAGAAAACACAACACAGCGTGAAGTGACCATACGGATAGAATACATCGTCCCTGATTTTTCACAAGTCCCCAAACTAAGCGTAAAATCGAAATCATTGTTAAATATGACTTTAGATGCTAACACTACCCATGGAAGTTACTTGTGTAATTACCTTTTGCTCTCATTTTCCTATTTTCCTCTAGATTTTTTTATTTTTGTGAGAAATGAATTTCTTCAAATTTCTCGTTTCGATAATTTTTATTCCGATAAAGATACAAAGCTAAGTCGATAATTAGTTATCCGTCTTCTCTCGAGAACCATTGTTCCAAAAATGAGGTCCACATCAAGGAATTTTTATTCACTTATAATTTTGACTTTTTCTTTTTTTTTTCTTTTTTTCTTTTCACTTTTTTTTTTTTTTTTTTTTTTTTTTTTTTTTTTTTTTTTTTTTTTATTCTTTTTTTCTTCACTTCAGTACTTTTTACTTATATGAGCTATGAACCACGGAGCTTCACGGGGTAATTCCAAGACTATAGTCTTCATGAAATGAGGATCCCGGTTGGCTAGACTAAGACCTCACTCAATCCCGGCTAAAGATCCAAGGGCCCGATCTCGACACCGCAGCTCATAACTTTATTTATTACTTATCACTTATTACTTGCTTATTTATTACGAATCCTTGATGTGTACCCAATTTTTAAAACAAAGATTCTTTTAAGAAGATAAAGAACTAACTATCGCCAAAAACTCAACATCTCTAATTATTGTTTAGACAGATATGGGGTGAAACAATTTTGTGGGAACAAAAAGCCATAAGTACCTTCGATGGGCTCTAAAGAGAACCAACTACTCCACGCTTAGCATCTAAACTCATAAGTAACTCTATCATTTCTCGATCTCCGCAAATTTAAAATCCCAAATAATGAGATCCGCGGATGCTTGGCCGATAATTTTTAGATTACCTATGGTTAAGGGAACAAGCTAGGGCTCAACACGCCCGGTCAAGTTAGAATTCCATTCCTACTCTCACCAGCGGAAAGTCAACAAGGTGTCAAAACATATATTAACTTAGCAAATGCTTCGTCAAATAATCTCAAGTCTCGCATTTTAAAGTCACTTATTAGAAACTAGCAAATTCTTGTTTAAGCTTCGCATATTTAAAATCACTTAGGGAGACTTGCAAATTCTTGGCCTTTTGAGCTAGAATCGCATTTTATAGCCTCTTGTCTAAGCAATTAGCAAAGGTTATGTCAAGAAAAACGCATATTTAAAGTAACTTCTAAGAGACTAGTGAGAACTTTTCAATCAAAAAACTAACAAAAGCTTACAAAAGTTTTAAAATTTTCTCATTTTTGCACAATTTTTCATTTTCTAAGGAAAAACGGGGTTACGAGAGAAACACAACAAAAATAAGCAAGTGCGGTCAAATCAAATCGAAGATTACCCTACCCCAGACTAGAACGAAACATTGTCCTCAATGTTGAAAGGCAAGGGTATCACGAAAATCTAAAAGCCGTTTATTAAGTATGATCAAAGATAAATGTTAGTCGATAAGATTTCGGATATCAGATTTCCATCAGCATCGATTATGAAACTCGAGTGGAGAAATGACAAACTTCGAGCACGAGAGTCTTCATATCGGGAACATCCTAGACACAACATCACAAACAACCAAACACGAGAAATCGAAGAGGCTAACCCCTTCACGTCACTTATTAGAAAATAGAAAGGAGATAGAGATAAGCATGGGGTGCCTCCCACGAAGCGCTACTGTTTTTCTTCTACGAGTCGCTAGCCTGACTCGTCCCCGAATTCATTTGTCCTTGGGGAAACAAGCAGAAGGGATACCCGGATCAAAGATGGTATCCTCACTCCGGAGGGAAAGAGAATGGGTGGGTTGGGAGGGAAAGAAAATGCCGGGCTTCAGCACATAAAGGATAACACCTCCCAAACTCACAAAAGGTTTTTCAAGAAAGATTGATCCATCATCCGGCGGTTTAGCGGGCGGACGAAGGGATGACGGCTCACAATAAGAATACTCCATAGAAGAAGGGAGTCCATGGTACAGAAAAGTGTTACTTGAAGGTTCATCAACGAAGGCATCCAAGAGAGGATCCTTTTTCCGGTTAACTTTTGTTTTATGAATGTCTTCTCCGAAGAGTATCCCAGGGTTAAAAATCTTGTCCTCGGAGAGGAAGGAAATCAAAGTATCATCAATGTGAAAATCCTCACGAGGAGAGGAATCACTCTCTGATAAAAAATAATGTTGGACCTCAGGATCAACAAGTTCATCTGCCGAAAACTTCACTTCCTTTTCTTTCTTCGGGAAAAACGGATCATCATATTCTTCTTCATTCTCAGAGAAAATCGAGTCGGTAGGAGCAAGTTCATCGGTGAACTCCTCACTTTCTTCGTCAAAGAGTTGATTCTCAAAAATTTGATTATATTCAGAATCGAATTCAAACAAGGGATTTGTGAATGTCGTTTTGAAAGATTCTGGATTGAAAGATGTCTCAGAAGAAGTTTCCATAATTTCAGAAGGAGTGGGATTGCCACTCAAAGGAAGGTTGATTTTCTTAGAAGTCGGAGGTGGGACAAGTGGTGTGCTCTTAGAGCTAGCAGTTTCCACCACCACCGTTGTAGACTCCTTTTCTTGTTTCTTTTTCCGTTCAGCTCGTATTGTCGACATATTCTTAATCGTAAACCTTGAAAGATCAATTCGAGACGGTTTAGGTTCAACTTTCTTCACATCATCCGGATCATCCGGAGGGGGGAAAGAAGACGGCTCTTTATATAATAACTTTTCAAGAAAAAGAATGTCCCTCTCCGGGTCAAAAGTAGCATCATCAATCTCAACGGGAACTGAATCATCATTAATAAAGGCCTCGATCTCTTCCCAAATGGGGTCACTTTTTGTAGTGAGAGAAGGGAAAGAGTCGGTCATACTCGGATTAGACGGTAAAATGGGATTACCACTTTCTTGAGAAAAATCAATCACACCGATGCTATGAATAGAATGATCATCGGGTGGAGGTTTTGAAGTTTGTTTGGCATAAAACACAATTTTTTCATTTCCTTTTCTAATCGTCAACGTTCCTTGGTAATGATCCACAAGGACTTTTGCGGTTCTCAAAAATGGTCTTCCAAGAGTGAGAGGGACTCGGGCATCAACCTCTATATCAATGACGGCGAAATCCACGGGAAAATGGAATTTATCCACTCGTACCATAACATCGTTGACTACACCAACCGTGTGAGCAATTGTTCGATTAGCTAATTCAATAGTCATACGAGTCGGTATAAGAGTCTTCAATCCAAGCTCATGATATATCGCAAGAGGCATGAGACTTATGCTTGCACCTGAATCGGTCAAGGCATTATATTCCTCAATATCATTCAAAGAGCAAGGAAGGAGAAATTTCCCGGGATCACCAAGCTTCTCGGGAGCTTGGTTCGAGGAAGAATTAAACGGTGTAGGTTCAAGTGAAATCTTTGAAATTTGTTCCAATTTCTTTTCATAAATCATGTCAGCAGCTTTGATCATATCAGTTGTAAGTTTAAACTTTGTTCCATAAACAACTTTCATTTTGTCGAATCGTGATTGAATCGATTTGCACGGTGTAAGATTAGAACTTGGTGTTATGACGGAGATAGAAGGAACTTGGGCAACCAGAGGTTGGACGTATTTGGCTTTTCCATTATCAAGAGGAATTACCGGGTCCTTTATCACCTCGGTCTCTCGTGCTACACTCATCACCGGAGAGGAAGTAGTCATCGAGGGCCCATTATCTCGAATGGTTACGGATTTCATTTCTCCCTTCGGGTTTGGAATCGTGTTACTTGGGAGAGAACCGGAACCCGAGGGTTGACTCATTTGGCACAAAACAGCGTTTAACATATTCTCAAGTTTATTCTGCGAAGCATCCATCTTGTTGTTCTGAAGTCGAATTTCGTTCTTAAACTCATTGCTTTGTCTAGTTAACGAAGATTGGAATTCATTTCTCAAACTTGAAATCTGGGTTTCCATGGTTTGGATGGTAGCATTATTGTGTTTAATGTAGTTTGTGAATTCATTAGAAGGAAAAGGTGGAGCTTGATAGCTTGGATTTTGATATCCTTGATTGTAGTTAACTCCTTGGTTCGGGTATTTATTTGTTGGGGCTTTGAATTGGTTTTGAACATTTGGTCCACGAACTTGATTCTGATTAAAACGAGTCTGATTGTTCGATTGAGAAAATCCCGGAGGTCCCATTTGATTACTAACACGAGGGTTTGTTTCAACTTGAGGACGGTATTGGTTACCTCCGGTTACGGCATTAGCATCGAAAGGATTTCCATCGGTGGCGGTACAATTGTAGTAGGCATGCGGGCCACCACAAGTAGTACAAGTCGTTTCCACCGCTTTGACTTGAGCGGGTGGAGAAGAATTAGCCTTAGCCGTCTTAATCTTAACCAAAGCCTGTATCATATCCGTAAGCTTATCAATCTTAGCATCGGTGCTAGACGTATTTCCGTAAGACGAGGACGATGGTGTAGCACTCACTCGGGCAGCAACCGATTTGCTACGTGAGGTACGAACTTTAGATTTTTTCTCAATAATCGACAAGGCATCTCTCGTGGATCGGGCCAACAAATTACCACCCGCGGCGGCATTGAGAGAATCTTGATCAGTCTCATTCAAACCGTTATAAAACGTATCAAGTTGGTGCAACTCAGAAAAACCATGATGGGGACATTGCCTAAGCAAATCTTTGAATCGGTCCCATGCCTCACTAAATGATTCATCAAATCTTTGTGTGAATTTTGTTATTTCATTTTTTAGGCTTGTTTTAGACGGTGGGAAGAATTCGTTCACGAATTTTGAAACTAAATTCTCCCATGTGGTTATCGATCGAGGGGGTAGTTTTTCGAGCCAAATCCGGGCGGCCCCCTCGAGTGAAAATGGGAAGAGTAGTAGCTTGATAGCCTCTTCCGGAACGTTACGGTACTTGATCGTAGACGTGAGCTTGTTAAACCGTCGGATATGAGAGTGAGGATCGTCCCTCTCAAATCCGTAAAATTGGCTCGATGATACCAAGTTGATCAAGCCGTGTTTAAGCTCAAAGTTATCGGCAACGATTGCCGGGACGACGATGGCTTCTCCATAACCCTCGGTGGGTGCCTGGAGTTGCTCTAGCATGGATCGGTTGTCCTCCGCCATTTCGATGATGGGCGGAGTCTGATTAGTTCGAATCTCGGGTTCGACTAATGGAGCACGTCTATTTCGCCTTCTCGGAATTGTAGCGGTTTCACGTATCGGTCTGTAGTTATTAGAACGAGTGCGCATGCACTTTCAAAAACCAAGGCAATTAAAAGAGAATGGTATTCGAAAACACAGTGAACTTAACCAATAATCCCAAGTGAATAAATCACCTCTATAAGACAAACGCACAAGCGAGCGGAGAAGCTTTGTAGGTCAGCGCGAAGCTTATTAAAACCCCGCTTCTTTTCAGCCGCAATTTAATGTCAGGCCGTCCTTATACCCACCACACAGTTTGTTTATCCGATAGAGATAAATCAATTCACAAGCGACACAAAGGCAAGTTTTTGATCTTTGGTTCGGGAACTTATTAATGATAACACCTCCGTTGAGAATGTTATATAATTGGTGTCTTCTATTTATTAGCAAAAACACAAGAGAAAATCTTTTTGTATTTTTAATATGATATATATATATACAAAAGAAAAAGGAAAATATTTTTTATTTTTTTAATTTTATAGAAAAATAGTAACTTCACGAATGAAGGATCTCGAGTCACTAATCGTCAAACCTGTAACGATATTGTCGTGACACAACCTCCCCGGCAGCGGCGCCAAAATTTGATATCTTCGTTATAAAAGGCTTAGGGGTATGTGTATGGATAAAACCTCAATATCAATGTCAAAAATAATCACGAAGATAGATTCAAAATTCCTTTAGGAAAAAGAATATTAAATCAAATCCCGTGTGTGATCGTTGATACGGATTAGTCAACCCGAATCGTTTCCCAACGAGGCGTGAATTGCCAACGTCGTTATTGGTTTGGAATTTAATGCTCGATGTTTTGGATTTGTGATTTGATTTTATTAAACTACGGGAATAGGGAAAGTAATTAAGGGAAATCTAATCTACGGGAAATCCTAAGTGCAAAATTAACTAAAACGTAATTAACGAAACGTAATTAAAATGCAACTATGTCTAATTTATATCCTAAAAATGCCTAAATTTACTTTTACTCTAGAAATGCAAGTTGAAAACTATTTATGAATTAAAACTATTTTTTAGGATTTTTCTGGATTTTATTCAAATTAAAAACTAATTATTAACTTTTAAAACTAAGTTAAAGTACTAAAAATTATAAAAATTAAAGGGAAAAATATGAAACTATTTTTATAAAATCTAAAATAACCTAAGAGAATTTTCAAAACTTATTTTTTATTTTTCTGATTATTTTTCTATTTTCTACAAATTTAAAACTATTTAAATCTAATTAAATGGCTAAAAATTACACAATAAGCTAGGAAAAATCTAGAAAAATTATTTTTTTGATTTTTGTATTTATCTTAATCTATGAAAATTGAAAAATTATTTTTTGGAACTTTTTCTGAATTAATTGCAATAAAAGCTATTTAAAAATACCTAAAAACTGTTTTAAATTGTGAAAAATACTAAACAGTGATGAAAATTTATGAAAAATTCAGTAAAAATCTAAAATATTATTCTAGATTTATGAAAATTATCAAAACTATGGCTTATGTGTACGAATAACAAGCTGTAGTGTAAACTGCTACCAAATAAGCTATTATGAATAAGCTAATAAGCACAAAAAGCTACCAAACTGCTACAGAAGATGATTTATACTAAAACTAACTACCAGCAACTAATTACTGCTACTCCTACTCTCTATTAAGTAATCTACTATGTTTGATGCTAACTGATTATTTTATCCAACAGCTTATTTAGGTCCTATGTTTGGGCTTATCCACAGGCTAATCAGAAGAGCTTATGTGAAAACCAGATATGTAGTCCTCAAGACCACCAAGCAAACTACAACTGGACCAATTTTGAGACCCTAATAAGCTATATAGAACCTTGTGCAAAAGCTGCAAGAAGGCCTAGTTCACACTCAGTATGTGCTGAGTGTGAACAGGGGAAATATCAGCTAATTGAGCAGCTGATTTAGTGCTTAAAACGATTTGTAAAAATTTGACAAAGATCAGATATCAAAACTTGACCAATTGAAGTTATAAATCCCAAAGTTTCACAAGCTTTAGATCAGAAATGAGCTCATGAAGCTTCCACAAAGTTTTATAAAAACTGACTTGAGCAATATTTGACTTTTAAAAGCAGTTTTGATTATTTGACTAAACTGAGATTTGATTCAAAATGATGAACTGATTTTGATGTTTTATGGTGAAATGAAGCCAATGCAAGCTAACTTATCTATTTATACACCTATATGCTAGATTTCACTCACTGATTCAAACAGATTTGAGATTAAGATCAGTTAACATGTGATTTTGACTAAATGAATGTGTTGATGCAATATAAGAACTGATATGAATGACCTAAACCTTAACAAGCCTAAAGCAAAAAAACTTATCTAACAATCTATCCTCTAGCACAGATTCAACTAACAATCCAAACACTACTTTATCAACTATATTGCAAATTTAACTCTACTAAATACTTAACTAGCCTACACTGACAATTAAACTGAATCAAATAAGCTTAGAAACAACTAAATGAACAGATATAAACTGATAATAACCATAGCTTCAAACACAAATAGATTAAGCAGATTAAAACAGATATGGGAATAGGAAAGTTCTCACAGTTGTTCCAGCTTATTTGCAGCTTATATCAGAACCAAATAACCCTTTTCTATATCAAAACTAAACCAAATCCAGCTAAGCTTAACCAAAATCCAGATTCATACTCATATGAGACTGCAGTTTGACTTTTGTTGACTGATAAGAGTTTTGAGAGTGAATTGAGATTGAAATAGGAAAAAGGGTCACAATAAGCTATCACAAGCTTATATGAACCTAATGAAACAGTAGCAGAGTGTGGATCAATCCACAGAACAGATTTGATATGTTTTTTTATTTTTCAATTATTTATTTTCTGATTTTTTTGTATTTTTGAGCTAAGGAAGAAATAAGCTAAAAACAGATTTGGATTAATGAAATAAGCAATAAACAAGGATAATAAGCAGATTTAAAACATAAACAATTAAACAAATACTTGAGAATTAAAAACTGAATTTTATTAATCTAAGAATTTTGAGTACACAAAGTGAATTACAAAAGCTTAACAATACTTAAAATATTAAAATGACATTAAAACTAAAACTATGCTACTGAAAAATGAAAGAAAGAGATATCCCATTGTGAACGAATGAAGGGTCTTTAAATACTTGAGCTCAAGGTCTTGGAAGGATCTAGAAATCCCACTTTGTGCTTTCTCTTGAGCATTTGCAACTCTTGGATTATATCCCAGATGAATCCAATCCATTTCCACCTTTGGATCAACATTACCACGTCCCTTCGACCAATGAGAGAGCAAGGATTGGGAATGTTGCACGCGGATTGATGACCTGGCACCCCACATGTGTCAGGTGTGTCAGTGATTGTACGAAACTACCCTTAATTGCGGTAAATTTGACTAATTGACCAAAGGGGTAATTAGGGTTCTTATTGCCTGGGTAAAAGAGGGGTAAAAAGCGCGGGTTTGTTTTCTTTATATTTGTTTGAGTGTGTTGACCGGGTAAGTGGGGTTTGACCGGAGTCCAAGTTGGTATACGGGTTGAGTATTAAAGGGTACCGGGTAGATGGGATAATGGACCGGGTAAAGTTTATTGGTTTGGGCCGTGGGTTGTAATTTGGATTTTGGACTAACATAGTGATCCAAGTAGCTTATAAGGGACCAAACTTGTATATTCTGATTTCCAAGGGACCAAAGATGTAAATCTGAAAATGTTCATCAAGGACCATTCTTGTCATTCTTAAATAATCCAAGGGCTGATTTTGTAATTCCAGAAACTTGAGGGGTCATTCTTGCAAAAAGCTCAAAGATGAGGGACTGATCTTGACATTTCTTCAAACTTGATTATAACTTCCAAAAATCATCCTCAGAGAATAAAATCTTCCAAAATGCACAATCTCGACCTTCCGGCTCAGCTTAAGCTCTCTTAATCTCTCGTGCTCGAATTTACGTCTGATTTGGCTTCTTTTTGTGTGTTTTGACATATCCGTACCTGCACAAGCACAAACTCAAGAAAACCAAAAATATTAGCAACAAAGGGCTCTTTCTTGGTTATTTTGGGTTTTATTTGATAAAGAAATGATATGTGTTTTTGCACATATCAGTGCAGGACTGGGCTGATATGCTTCTAAGGATGTATGTGAGATGGGGAGAGAGACAAAGATACAAAATAAGAGTGGTTGAGAAGTCAATGGGAGAAGAAGCTGGCATCAAATCAGCTATAATTGAACTCGAAGGTCGTTATGCATTTGGATATTTATCCGGTGAAAAAGGAACCCATCAAATTGTTAGGCAATCTCCTTTTAATGCAAAAGGTCTTCGTCAGGTATGACTTATTAAATATCGGCTAATTGTCTAGGATATCCTCCCTCCAATAGTGCTTATATGTTTATTCCATTTGTTGATTCAGAAAAGCTTTTCTGGCGTTGAAGTGATGCCTCTTCTTCATGAAGATTAATTAAATGTGGAAATACCTGAGGAAGACCTGCAAATAGGCTTCTCAAGAGCAGGTGGAAGTGGAGGTCAGAATGTTAATAAGGTCGAAACTGCTGTTCGGATAATGCATATTCCGACTGGCGTCACGGTCCGTTGCACAGGTACTTCTTTCTCTCCTTGTTTCCGTGAATTCCACATGTTTTATCAGCTTTATTACTTTGCGGGTCAAAACTGGTTAGATTGGGGTGGACAGATGCAAACAGTATTAATCAGATCCGTATTTTGGAATATTATGAATATATTATCTGCAAAATTTTACAAAAGCTATGTTATTACCAAAATAATCGTAAGTGTTTTTAGTAAAGTGGTTTTCTAAATATTTTCTGTTGAAGATACCAAAATTACCCAAATCTTAGGAAACGGGTCACAGTTGCCAACGCTTAATGCTCTATGATCCTATGAGTATTTGAAACACTTTACTTATTAGATATCTTTGAAATTAAATTAAAAATAATAATGTATATAAGTTTAGCTTTTGGAGAGTATTCATATTAAAGCTACCTATTTGCCTGTCATTATTAAGACCAAACTTGTATTGATTTGGGCCGGGTAGATCCATTTAGTCTGCCTCAAACAAGGGTATAACTGGCATTGTAGCATGGGTCTGAATTTCAGTCGCAAACTACTTAATTTTTTACTTCAAAGTTTGATATCCCTTTCATCCCATGAAAATACCAGTATGATTTGACAAAATGACTTTATAACGCTTTCTAAGTTTTTGATTATTACATGTTTTAGATTTTGAATGACGGTCATATTGGTTTTTGATGGTTGGAAGGTTTTAGACTTCTAGTGATGATTTCTAAAGACAGGTGATACAGAAGGTCATTTTTAAGAAACTTTGAAAACTAAAATCTGTTTTTTATATCTTAGGATACTTCAGATCCGACTTATTTATTTTGGATGATTAAAAGGTTATGTATTAGTCAAGTAAATTTCGAAAGGGTTAGAAGTAACTAGAAGTTGAAGTCGAATATTAATACATACAACTAGTAAAACCCTACTAAGTCATTTATTAGTAATTTTGCTTTATGTCTAAACTAATCCATTTGTTATTTATACTGACAAAAAGTGTTGGTACCCAACTTGCTCACCCACTAATTGATTATCATGAATGTTTCTTGTTCAATTTCCAGAAGAGAGATCCCAACTTGCTAACAAAATTAAAGCTCTAAGTCGTTTGAAAGCCAAATTGTTGGTTATAGCGGTAGAGCAACGGGCTTCAGAAATTAAGAAAATACTTGGAGATACAGTAAAGGCGGATTGGGGACAGCAAATCCGAAACTATGTATCTCACCCTTACAAGCTCGTGAAAGATGTAAGAACGGGGTACGAGACAACATATATTGTTTCAGTAATGGATGGTGAGTTAGACCCCTTCATTAAAGCGTACCTTCGATACAAATACAGCGAGTCAATGGCCAATTAGCCCATCAATATTCTGATAGGTTGATTAGGGTAATGGTTTCTCTAGAACGGGTCAAATGGGTTGTGGCAATAAATTAAACTAAAAACATGTATTCAAATGCAAATAAAACCTTTTATGTTTGAGTGTTCATAGAAAGTTTGGTTATTAATTTGATATTGTATTTTGTTAATCATATTTACATATTAAGTATTCACAAATCAAGGTTTGCCCAACCATGCCAAATCCTTTTAACCCATAGTATAAAATGACATGTTCTGACTATTTACTTAACCCACCCCTTTCAACCTTGGACTGAAATGGCGCCGTTTTTTTCTAATGGTACCTGGTGGTATTTTAATGCAGGATGATGAGAACAATTACTTAACATTCATAAATAACTTGACACCAGAGGTAGCTCGATGATTCCTTTTCCTTGCAAAAACTGGTATACTTTAGTAACATTGATGCCTGAGGAGAACTCTGTTGAAGATTCAGAATGACGAAGCTTGCTTGAAAATTTCAGTAGAGGGGCCACATACAAGGTCAGTAATATATTGTTATTATACCTTTTTTTAATATGTCTCCAGGAGTGTTGATGAACATCGTATTCAGTCACCTGTTTTTCCATGTATCTAAAATTATGTAGAACTATAAGGCGTAAATTTACATATTTGAATGTCAAGCTTATCTTTAATTGCTGGTTTCAAGGATTTTTCGTCTAGAAGATGACTCAAACATCATTTTCATTGACTCAGACGGGACAAAAAAAAGGAAAATAATTACATAATCTACGTTTAGTATAATTTCCTAGTAGTTCCATTTGCTTTCTTAAATTACAAAACCTTCTTCAGGTTACGAAACCAATTGAAGCAAAAGGAAGCTCAAGTTGCCCTTATGGAGCACTAGACAAATTGGGTGCTTGTCGCCATGTTACGCGACCAAACATGGAAACCACTGATAGTTTTAATTCGTTTCCACTGCTAGGCTTCTCGAAACCACTGCTGGTGTTATCGGGTACCACTGCTACCTTGTCGTTTCCACTGCTATGGTATCGGGTACCACTTCTAGCTTGTCGTTTCCACTGCTAGTGGTATCGGGTACCACTGCTAGCTTATTGTTTCCTTAAGGCCGAGTTATGCATTCATCCATTAACCACTACAACACAAACTTCAATTTGATTGATTCAATGGCAGGAATAACCATTTAATAAAGAGTTCAATTTTTCTGCCTTGCAACACAAACTTCCTCCACCTCCTGGAGTCTCACATCCCCCAACTTCCTCCCTTTTGGGGCAGATGCTTTATTATATTTTAACAACAGGAGCAGGGCAGCAGACATTGGGCGAAGAATACTGCGATATCACACAGGTAGTTGCATATGTTATTATTTTCCTTTATAAATGCTATTTTATCATAGGTGCATATCTTCAGCTTTGCTAAGCTGTTATATTGTAGATACCGAGTTTAATAGAAAAATTTATGGTTTATACTATCAGGTTGTGGGATCATATGGACTTCCTCCAACACCAGCGAGACGTGCTCTTTCATTGTTTACCAGAGTGCAGTTCCCTACATTGCTGAAAGAGTCAGGTTCAATTCTTTCTTACTAATATCTTTGGTCTGCAACTGTGATATTGCTAAAATGTTAGGTTAAACAGACACAAGTATTCAGATTTTTGTAGCTATGAACTCTATCAACCATGTAATTTGCAGCTCGAGAATTGCTTCCCGTGGCATTGCATTGTCTGAGTCGCTGGCAGATGAATTAGAACCTTCTCGAAGCAGCCAAGATCAGTTATCTACTATCCAAACCTCTTCTTCTTCACCAATAGTTTCTAGTTCATCTTTCTCAAGATTGAAATCTAGAATTAGCGGGCTTTGGTTAAACACGGTTCAGAGATGGCCTGCAGTATGTCATTTTCCATTTATTCTGATCTTATAGCATGTCCTACTTTTTTAGAATAATGATATGCGCTCAAAATGTAGACATGAGTTTTGTGGAGTTATTGGTTAAGTATTTTTGTTGTTTAATGCAGGTGCTTCCATTAGCTCATGAGTTTTTGCAGCTGCTTCTTCGCGCCAATCTTATGTTCTTCTACTTTGAAGGTGAATATTTTCGGATGTAGGTGGTGACATGAAAGTTTATGCTATACAATGTAACTAGCAACTTGATTTATTGTGGGTGTCAAGGCTCGTCATATTGAGAAGTATTATCAGAATTCCAGAAGGTGATGAACCAACTAAGAAGTCGAAAGCCGACTCTGTAGATGTACCTGAAAAATGGAAAGGGCAGATTGAGAAGGTAATAAAAGAATGATAAAAACTACTCCGTATGCTGATCTTTCCTACTGTTTTTGAGGAGTTAGTGCGTGATTGAAGAACCGGCATCAGGTATGCTGAACTTTCCTACTGTTTTGATGGCAAATTGTTGATGATGTACTCACATTATAATCAACATCAGACCAAATCTGAATTCCCTGATTATGAAAGAATGGAAGATGAATCTGAATTCCCTAATCAAGAAAGAATCAAAGTTGAGGCGAACGTGCCTCACAAGGTGGATTTATGACCCCCTCTATTTTCCTTTTTCGTCTATATCTTTTTAGTAGCGATGCTCATTGAATAATGCATATTTTTTCTTCCTAATTCCAGGACCTAACGCAAGTTATGGTTGATGTCCCCAAAGAAGCTGAAACAGGTGAGGAAGTAGAGCAATTTCGAATGCTATAATGTGCATTTTTATCAAGCAATGAAACACTTATCAAAGTTTCTATACTTATTTTGCAGATGGAAGAATGACTTCCGCTACTTCTGCAGTTCAGATGCAGAAACAGGTGGAGGAGCATGTTGCTCATGGAGATAAGTCAAGTAGCTCAAGCAACTCTAGCAGCAATTCTGGATCTTCTTCTAGTGGTATTAACATAAGATTTAGTTATTATGGATTTTTGTGACTTAGTTGAGGCATTAGGTGTAATATACTTGGAAGTCAAGCTGCTACTTGATCTATTTTGATTGTTTTGAATTGATACAGGTTCTGATAGTGATAGTTCATCGGGGGCGGGATCTGATGAAGGGCATTCTTCAAAGGCATAATTGTTACTGCTTTGGTGATGTCAAAAAAGGTATAAGTTAATTTTCTAATCGAAAGCGTTTGATACGACTATTTCAGTGCTTTCACTATTTAATGTTATGACTATTTCAGTGCTTTCACTTTCTTTTTTTCATTATGTTAGTCTATTATTTGAAAAGTATTAAATGACCTGTATGATGCTTATATGCTATTTATTAAGGATTCCAAATTTAGGAGTATAGGACTGTCTAAACTATGATCTACTTTCCTAGTTGTGGGTTCCGAATTTTACATGTACTGTCTGATCTACTAGCCTAGCTGGGACATAATTATTTTTTGAACAGCTTAGCTGTGACTTCATTAAGTGGACATTATTTTCAAATTTGAATCTATTCTTCATTCCCCCATATAATAGATTGTTGCTCATAGTGGTATTAGACCAGGTCATCTTAGTGTTAGAAAGCAGCCTGCACGTGCACTGTTAGAAACCACAGGTGGTCATGGTTGTTAACGTCTATTCAATCATATTGTAACGTGTCAGGTTCGTTTATGGGACAAGTACCTTCCAACATCCCAACTCAACCCAGGTAATTTCTTATTACTTTTATTTGTTTCTGTTTTCCTATAATGACAAGAATATTCAAATACGTGTGTTTTTCTTAAAATATTATTTGTTTGACAAAATCGTTTATAACCGCTCTTCTACCGAATATTTATTTGGTCATCTTTTTGTATGTCAATTGGTCTTGTACTCCCTCCAAAAACCGACATTTTCCCTTGATTGCCTGCTAGTGAACTTTCTATTTTATCTTTATGAACTTATAAGTGTATAGTTTTTTACTATTTTCACAAACTTACAAGTACTAAACTATTTTTAGCAACTCCTAGATTTGTAGATGATATAACTTCATTATCCTTACGTATTTGCAAGAAACTTCATATTTGTTTTAGTTCCTGCACTCACTTCCTAATACATTAAAGCCTTTTCATCAATAGTTTTATGAACTTTTCTATTGAAGATCAGATAGATACGGTTATTGGACCAGAATTATTTGGTTATGGACTTGAGTAATTTTTCTTTTCCAACAGATGAAACTGGAAAAGAAGAAGTCAACATCTATGGATAAAATATTGAACAAACATAGAGCTGCACAAATGAAAGCCCAATAAATGAGAAGGAATATGTCTGAGATTGCTACCGGGCAGGCTCCTAGAACTTCTCGCAAATTCAGGTCCTTACGCAGATATATCACGGATTCTCTCACGGGCTGCTTCAGATGTCATGACTCTTAGACCTCTAACATCATCCTTGAATCAGGTCATTCCTATATTTTCTTGTTCACCTTTCTAGATATTTGATCCGCCATTCTTGTTTTTATATTATTCGTCTCTTCTTTTTCTGGTCTTTAGGAAACCTAAAACATTATACTATCTTCACGAAAAGAAAGAAAAATACTTTATACTCTAGAGGTCAAATTATTGATATTTAACTTGGGCATTTTAAGCCTAATTTTCTTGAGTAAAAAATATCAAATTATCTGTGTCTAAAAGCATGATAAATGGAGAAATGGGTAATACAACTGCTACGTTCATGAGTTACCACTGCTCGCTTAACGGTTACCACTGCTCATGAGTTGATTACCACTGCTACGTTTACGGTCTATACCACTGCTAGCTTTACGTTTCCACTGCTAGCGTTACTAAACCACTGCTAGTGGTAGTGATTACCACTGCTAGTACTTGGTAACCACTGCTAGTACTTTTTACCTACTGCTATGCGACTTAATATGCCCTGATAAAGCCGGAATTTGACCATTGAATTAAGATTTAAATAGTAGTGATTCTGATGCATCCTCTAAACGGTTTGTTATGATAGTGCATGCCCTGATAAAAAAACTACTTCATATGCGTTGTTGTACCATGGCAATTCATGTGGCCCGCAGTCATGTTACTCATGTAGTTCCAAAGTTAAAAGCCTAGAATCTCCTAAAATTAATATTGCCTATAGAAGAAAGAGTATGTTAGAATAGTTATTTAGTCATGGTGCTACGCGATTTACCTTTGACACGTTGGGGGACCGATTTGTTTCGCATTCTTCAGTTGGGTTGGATTCTGAAGTTATGATCTAGAATCATATTGCTCTTGCTTAGTATCCTGAGGCAGGTTATACAAAAACTGTTACCCCTAATTTTTGTATTGTCTTCTGGGCCTATATACGGTGTTTGCAAATTTTCTTTGCATTTTCCTCTGCGGGTTCCTTTGCTTTTATCTTTTGGTCGACAATCTAACTTGTATATTATTTAAATTTGGCAAGATAATGGGTTGGTCATGTGAGTTCTCCTTGAAACATTTCATTTCTGTAGTATGGGTTCAGTTTGGTAGACCCAGTAATACGTCACAAAAAGTAACACAATATGATGAAATGATGAATACAAAAACAACATGGCTGCAATGATTAGCTACAGTTTTGAATAAATGATTTAGAATGTTATTTGCAGTGAGTCATCAATAGACAGACTTTTGACATGTGTTATTTCTTGATTTAAGGTGGATGCTGTTGTTTACCTGGTGGATGCATATGACAAAGAGTGATTCGTGGCGTCAAAGAAAGAACTAGATGCCCTTTTGTCAGATGAATCTTTGGCAACTGTACCTTTCGTAATTTTAGGCAACAAGATTGACATCCTTTATGCTGCATCAGAAGAAGAGTTATGTTACCACATGGGACTACAAGGCTCAACTACCGGCAAAGGTAAGGTTAATTTGGAAAACACAGGCGTCCGACCTCTTGAGGTATTCATGTGTAGTATCGACAGGAAGATGGGTTATGGCGATGGCTTTAAGTGGGTTTCTCAGTACATTAAGTAGAAAGTAAGAAGAAAAAAAAAGAAAACATTACGAGAGTAGGAAAGTAAGAGATTTGGTTTTTATTGTTTCTGAGATGTTTTTTGTCTTACTGGATCTGAATTGGAGGTATGTCTGTTTGAAAAAATTATATATAAGTTACTGTTGTTCTTCTTTATGTGTTATATATAATTCGGTTCTCAGATAAGGTTTGGTTTTGGAGTCTTTCAAGAACGCTTCTGTTTAGGCATTTTTTTTTCTCTTGGGCAACTTCTTCTTTTTGGGAAACTTTTGTTTGGGCAACTTCTTATTAGGGCAACTATTTTTGGGCAACTTCTTATTTTTGGGCAACTTTTTTCTTTTATCACAGCAGCCTTAACTATGTCGAGCAACACAAACGAATACGAAGCAGTTGTAACAATAACCTAGCAGCAGTAAGTTATCATGGGTAGCACTAACTAAAAACTAACAACATAAACTTGAACGAGCATTTGTAATAGTATAGGATATCGGGGTAAAATTACCGTAGCAGCACTAATCATATAAAGAGCAGCACTAGCGACAAACTGGCAGTTAATGGTTTGTATATGTTTTTGTGTGTGTAGGGGTGTCTGGTGGTAGCTACCTTGAGGACAACGCATCGTATAACGCATGACGTGTGGGGGGAGGGGTTCTTAGAGTCTTGGGCTGATGGCGTGTGCAGTGGGTCCAAAAAAGCCAACGGCTGCTGTTATTTCAAATTGTTGCGAACATCATTTTACTACTGTCATATGTGGGGATGTGCACACGTGTGGGTGTTGTACATAGGCTGTAAACAACAAAGGGAAGCAAAATCTTTATATTACATTTGTTTTAATGTCTTATAGGAACTGACGTTAAGGGAGTGTTTGGATTAGCTTAATTTGTGTTGCACTTGATCAGTTGGTGCACCAGGACATTTGCAGATGTGTTCTTGGAAGACTTGCCATAAAAGACTAAAAGACGTGTTGCAATATCGATAGATTATCGTATTTTGCAAAAATCTAAGTGTGTTAAAACATGAAATGGGTATTGGATGAAAATTTATTCCAATTCAGTTTGTAAGTCTTGGATATGGATGTTCAACCTTTAATTTTGTTGTACTCATTTGGTTGTCAACATTTTATTTTGGCTATATTTGTGGTTTTCAGACTTTGTAACAAGTTATACACCCCACCGTAGCCATTTTTGACGCACTGCAACACCTGCAGTGGCTCAAAATCTATCGAGTTGATTTGCCATTTGGCAAAGACATGAGCACGTTCATGGTTATTAACTAGTGGGGAACCCAATAGTGCTAAAAGAATGACATCGTTGGTTTGCCTTTGAAGAACATGTAAAACCGTTTATTTTCATTTGGAATCAATTATAAATGATGGCATTAAAGTTGTACACATGTTAAGGTAGTCAATTATAAAGACTATCTAGAAGACCGATTGTATTATTGTTCCTTGAAAAGTTCACGACCAACAATAATCCGTCTAATCTCACTCGTTCCAGCACCAATCTCGTATAACTTGGCATCTCGAAGCATTCGGCCAGTTGGGTACTCGTTTACGTACCCATTGCCGCCTAGGCATTGAATTTCCTGCCAAGAAAGAAAAAAAGTCAAAATTTATTCTAGAAGATCGTATAGATAGTTTGAATTATTTTTGAAGTTATGAAATTTAATGCACCTGCAGAGCGACTTGGGTGGCTCGTTCAGCAGCAACAAGTATAACACCCGCACAATCCTGTATATAAATAGTTGCAACTGTTAATGCACAATGAACAACCGACAAAGCAAGAACGCATGTGATAATTAATGATGTATAAAAATTGCACCTTTGGAACAAGTATTCCATTGTCACACTGTCTTGCAAAAGAATACATGTACGATCTGAAAATAAAAAGGTTTTTTATGGTTAGTTTTGGAGCGGGCTGTCGAGTTATGGAGTCATGTTAGTTTACCTTGGAGACTGCAAAGATGTATACATGTCTGCAATTTTCCCCTATTTTTACATGAACCAAAGATTGAAATGAGTGACGGTAGATGTGTCAATTCCACTACAAAAGCAAGAATAATTTTCATATCGAGATTAGTATAATATTAGTAAGGATATGCTCGTACACTCCAAAGTGGCTGTTATCTTTACATATGGTAGTGATAACCTAACTACAAGTCTAGAAAATAGTAACCTCGCCTAATTCACTAGTTATCTGCCATAAACGGATTCAGGTGTGCGTAATAAGATAAGGTTTGGTTGAGATATCCATTTAGCATTATTTTGCGTCATACTGAGTTAGTACATAATAAAACACAGTTTCCTCCATGATAATTTGGCATAACATAATCACATTAAGTTTTTAGCTCTAAAAAATGTTTTGTCTTAGCCGAAAACACTCTAGTAGTAGAGGATGCAGGTGTACCTGGAGCAGTAATCCCGTGAAGATTGAAGTCCCCCATTAGTTTCCATAAGTTTACCTCCTGCGGGTTCAAATAATAAAAATAACATAAATTCAAATGTTTAGAAATTAGTAAACTTGTACAGATAACATATACTGTATAAAAAACAATGATGTAGTTGTCTTGAATTAAACCTGTGGGAAATAATTTGTTTTGTCTATTTTTTCAGCATGAGGAGCGATATGTTCTTGAGCAAATTGCGCAACACTTTCTTTGAACTGTCATCATTGTACTGTCAGAAGATAACCAATTCTGTCCTCACACGCAAGAAATACTAGTCTACGGTGGTACAGTGAAGAGAATTTAGTATTAAAGATCGATAACTCAGCATCCTCCAAATTCTCATCAAGTCCCAAAAGAAACAATCCATAACTAACACTCGAGATGTTAGGATTTAGAAATACGAATAAACAAATCATTCAACATGCAAACTAATTAACAAACATGTGAGCAAAACAGTTTAATAGCAGCACTCAACAAATTTCTACTCAGATCAAGCAAACAATTATCCTGAACTAACGAAAGTAGGATATACGGTTAATCAAAGAATAAAGACCTGAAATAGTTGATAACTTTTGCACGTTCGGACAACACGTTTTATAAAAACTGTTTTAAGATCAATGGGCAGTTCGATCTCGATCAATTTTATTTATTTTGAGTGTGTTTTCTATACAAACCATCATCAACAAACAACTCAAATTTGCACACGCAAGAGGCTTGCTCAATCTCACCATTCAAGCAAATTTGTTTGGCCCATATTATACCACATCAATATATACTACAGTACATGTTAATCACCCCTATCTTATCTTAGTTGATCAAAACTTCAAATCGGCACCCAATACCATACTAAGCAATAAAATTAATACGAGTACCTTTTTCGAATAAATTATTGACTTTGAAAGCCAATAAAAACCATTTTCAAAGTATACCAAAAAAGGGGGTGTTTCGTTAAACATAAAGAGTCTCCATAGCAGCTTTAAGCCTTGCTGCTTCACCAGTCGAGGCTGCATCCATCTCTGCAAGATTTGACTCTTTTTCTGCAACAAGTTTCTATAATAAAGAATGACGCCATGTCAGACTTTGTATATATTAATGTCAATATCAAAATATGACTTATTTACCTGCAGAGAAGAGATTTTTTCTGTTGCTTTGGTTCTATAGAAGCGACTGCTGCAATGTGTCAATAGTATTCTCTTTGGGCTCCATGGAACGGCGCAGCTCTTCAATATTGTCCCGAAGTCTAAACGAGAGTGAGATAATAATAGTAAAAATAACAACAAAATACAAGATGCATGCAAGATCCTGAACTGAACTGAAAAAAAAATTAGCAATGAGAAGACATGCCCTTTCGATATGAGAGTTAAGATTACATTGTTTGGCAATAGGCAAACACTGAAGCTATTTACAAAAAAGTCTTGAAAATTCAGAGATTGATTAATGTTTGGGTGAAAAGATGTGTAAGCTTTTAATGTTTGACAACATGGAACCACAAACAGTAAACTTCAAGTACCTATTGTTTGCACTTCGCAATTGTTGTCTCTCGGTATCGATTGCTTTCAGTGCCTCATTAGCATGTTGGCGCGTGCGATCAAGCTCCTGCTGTAATCCTGATAGTTGTGATGCAGCCTTCTCTGACTTTTCATTGACTTCCTTATACTTGGCCTCAAGGTCATCTTTCTCCTGAAATTATGATCTCCAAAAACCAATCAGATTCTATACACAAACTGAAAGTTTGTATGCAGTCATTATCTTGCTCGAGAACATGAAAAAGATTCTAACATAGGAAAGGAAACTTAATCTTAATTTTTGCAGCATCCTAAATACCTAATCTTTTCTGCAAGATCATTAATTATAATTCTGGATCGTCGTATAAATGTGGGTTATATATAATAAGTATACCTTATTAACTCTTATGACTACTTAACCAAATTGGTAACTAAGAAGAAGATGCGATGTTGTAACCGATGGTATCAATGGGAAAATTTTAACATAGCAGTTCACACAAAAGTATCATCATGTTTTAACCAATATTATCAGTGTGACAAAAAAATGTGAACGCTAAGGTAATATACTGGACATGACATGGATTTTAAGGGCCCATAAACAGAATTACCTTCTGAACCTCTTGGATTCGTTGTTTTGCTCGCTTATGAAGCCGGTTCAGGTTGGAATCAAGCTCAGAGTTTTTCTCGTCACGCTCTTTTACTTGTTGTTCCAAATTCTTTTGAGCTGTGTCCATTGACCATAGCATGCATTAGTACTAACACAAAAAAAGTAATCAAAACGAGTAACATAAAGACTAGTTATACCTTCAGCTAGTTTAGCTTCAAGCTCCTGGGACTTAGCATCTGCTTCCGTATATTCTGCACGAAGATGCTCAAGAGCAACCTCTGCAGCACCTCGTGTCTGTCGTTCTATTACAACTTCTTCATTCAAAGCCTCTATTTTTTCCTTCAATTCTTTCGAACCGTGGTCAACTTCCTTTGCCTGTATGGAAGAACCAGCTGAATCTGTGTATACATCCTTTAAATCCTGGAAATGCGACTTCAACTACTCATTCTGAAACTTTAGCTCTACCACCATCTATATTTCAATAAGAAAAGCAAATGTTCAGGTCTTTTCCTTGGTGCAAAATATTCAAAAGCTAATCATATGAAGGCTGATGAGTGTGTAAATACTCATCATTTTTGGTTAATTCTGAACTGCAAAACGTCTAAAAATGCTCAGAAATGCATCAAAACACTGAAAATATTCCAAAATTGCATTTTATATGTTTCAGATGCAAAATGTTCAAAATCAGATGAAAAACGAGCAAAATTTGCATAATTGGCAGTTTCAGTCCCCCGACTTTCAGAAAATGGCAAAATCAGTCCCTAGGCACTTATTTTATAAGAAAAGTCACCAGAGGTCCCTTTGAAATCATATGTTGTCATATTTAGTCCTTTGGTGAAAAGTTCCAAAATATTTGAGAAATTACAGTTTTGGTCCCTGGATTTTTAAAATGGTCATAATTAATCCTTGGAATTTCAAAAGTGTCAAAATTAGCCCTTGGTCTATTTAAGTTTGGCAAGACCAACCCTTGGACTAATTTTCATAATTTACATGTTTGGTCCCTGGAATTTCAGAAGTTACACTTGTGGTCCTTGTGTTTAATAAGCAACCAACCGGACCCTTCTAATAACCCAAGCCCAAACCAAATACCTTGGCCCAAATCCTTTACCCGGTCCAAACCCGAAACCAACCCAAACTACCCAACGTTTAAAATAATACCCCGCCCCCCTTTTCCCTGTCTTCCCCGACAACACTGTCTGCTACTCCCATACCCAGCCACCAACACAACCTCCCAGTTCCCTACTCCACTCTTTGTCTCCCCCCTCCTCACCAACCCTGCCAAATGCATTTAATGCACCTTGTCCCTGTCCAAGATATCAAAACCAAAATTGGCGCCAAAACCATCAAACGGCCAAGATTGATCCTTAGCCAATCCAATGGCCAGGAAACAACTGGGATGTGATCAGAGGAGTGAGAAAAGAGTTTTGGGTTATAAAAGAAGCCAAGAGGAAGAAAGGAGAAAAGTAGTTAGTTTAATTTTTCACCATGTATGTCGTTTTTTTTAGCTTATCTTGTCTTAACTAGTTTTCATTTGTAATTTCAAGCTTATTTGTATTAAACAAAGGTATTCAAGTGTATTGTAACTTATTTTAAATCTCAATTCAAGTTTTAGTTCATATTTCATGTTTTTTGGCCACTGTTGAAATGTTCAGTTTCTAATTCTCATATATAAGCTTCAATCAGCTTATTTACAAGCTCAAACTAGCTTATCATAGCTTTTTGTGAGCCTACTAATAAGTTTTAAGCACATTTGATATATGGTCAACAAAAGTCAACTGATGAAGAACAAGTTTGATTTGCTGATACATGGATGGATTTGGGCTGCTTGTGATAGATATTGGGTTGATAGCAGTTTAGGATAGTGGATCAGTGATCTCAGTTAATCATTGTGACAGGACTAATGTGAGTACTCAATTCTTAACTGTTTCAATTAAATAGTATAGAATTAGTATTTTTGTTAGTTTATGTTTTTAATACTTGTTAGTTTGGCTTTAATAATGTTCATTCTAGTATTACTTAGCTTAATCTCATTAGTTTAATTGTTGTTTTTATCTATATCCAGTTCTGTCATTAACTTCCAATTTCTGTACAATATTTTGAATTGCATTAGTAAGAACAGGTTAGACTTAGGGGTTTATATAAGTTCATTTGGCAGTAATATTGCATAGTGAATCTAGATAGAGCATTGCTGTGGATCAGTTTAATGATTTAGAGTATTTAGTATGCATTTCAGGTTCTTAACTTGTGTTTGGATATGATCAGTCATTAAGCTAGATGTTAGTTTATTAGATTAGAGTATTACTTGAGGCTTATTTTGAGACTTAGTTCACTCATTTCAGTCGTTACTTTGCACCTGTTTCCACTAAAAGTCAAAAGTGTATGAGATCTGTTATTGTGCTCAAATCAGTTAGACTTAGGAGTTCAAATGCTGCATATAAGATAGGATATAAGTAATATAACTTTATGTAGTTTCATTTCTTCATAAAACATCAGTTTCAATCCAATTTAGTAGCTTAGAATCTCAAATTAGTCAAATATCTCAACTGTTCTCAAAAGTCAAATGTGTCAAAGTCAGTTTTCATCAGATTTTCTATGCCTTGTATTAGCTTCATTTGAGCTTGTCTTTACCTGAAATTTGGTACAACTGTTCTCTAGTTGGTGGTCTTGAGAACCATACTTCTGGATTTCACTTAAGCTTATTGGGAAAGCTGATGCAGTAGCTAGAAGTAGGGGGTCAGATAGCTTTTTGCTTTAGAAGCAGTTAGCTCATTTCTTGATTAAGAGAATCATTAGAGGTTAGGAGTAGCTTATACTAGTTGATATTAGCTTATTTCAGTACAATCTAGCTTAAGTAGAAGTTTGGTAGCTTAATTGACTCTTTAGCTTATTTTCTAGTGCTTATTTGGTATCCATTTACACTGCAACCCTTATTTCATACACATAACCATCATATTTGACATTTTTCCTAGGATCAGAGTTACATTTTAGCATTTTCCTGAATTTCTCATTAATTTTGGTCACTGTTTACTATTTTTCTAGATTTAAAATAGTTTTTAATCACTTTTAATTAGCTTTAATTGCAATTAATTAAGAAAAGGTTCAAAAAAATAATTTTTAATTTTTCTTAAGTTTAGATAAATATAAAAAGACAAAAAAATATTTTTCTAGATTTTTCTTAGTTAAATTTGTATTTTTAAGTAATTTAAATAGTTTTAAATAGTATTTAATTCCTATAAAATAGAAAAATAATCATAAAATTACAAAAATAGTTTTGAAAATTCTATTTTGATATTTTAGATTTTTCTAAGTCTTAATTTTATTTTTCAAACTTTATTTCATATTTTCTTTCATATTAGGTTATTATTAAGTAGTTAAAAATAGTTTTTAATTAATAATAATTAATTTAATAGTTATAAAAATAATTTTCTTTTTCTATAAATTTTCTTTCATCATTAGGATTGTAAAAATGTATTTTTCATATTTTTAGGACTTTTATTTCTTAGATCTCACTTTTTATTTGGTACGTTTACGTTATTTTATTTAAACGTAAGTTTTAAACGTTCATCAATTTTAAAATAGTGATAGCGTTTATTTAATAATTTTTATCTTTTTAACTCTCTTTAATTTGCATTTAAGCCCTTGTAGTTTATGTCCTTTTTCCGTAGTTATAATAATTCCAAAATCCTTTTTCCGTTCAAATCTCCCGATCACTTTACGTTTGATAATCCATTGCATAGCTCGCTGGGACATAACGACCCGGGGAAACACTATACTCCCCAGATCTTCATTGCATTCATGCTTGAGCAGTTTTAAGCTGATTACGGTCTGCCATTCACAAGTGGCAGGCTTGAGTGATTTAGCTTGACTGTTTGGCACGCATCAAATTTTTGGCGCCGCTGCTGGGGAGCTGTGCTGATAATCTTACGTCTAGCAGATTAGTGATTTGGATATTCACTCCTTGTTTATACCATCTGTATGTGTTTATATTTTCTTTTAAAAAATTCAAAAATCCAAAAAGATTTTCATCCTTTGTTTTTACAAAATGTTTTTCAAAAATACCAAAAATACTCTTCTCATTCCTTTTATCCGTATGATTCTATTTCTCTTACCCCCTCGTACCGTTTGATTCTACTCTTCTTTAACCTCAAAAACGTTTAATTCTATTTTTTTATCCCTCTACATGTTTAATTCTCATGGCAACGTTCGATTATCCTCGCTGTTTCCACTGCAAAAACCGTATGGAAGAGGATCAACTCTGTTGTCAGAATCCGGATTGTTTATGCAAGCAATGTGGAAGGATGGGTGCAAGCAAATATTGTTATTGGTGCGAATTATCTGATAACTCTCTCGATGATTCTCCAAGTTTTTCCGACCATCCGCCACAACCCGATGAACCCATTCAAGAACCGGAGACCATAACGGAAGTGGTGGAAATTGCTAGCTCTCAGAGCACACCACTTGTCCCACCTCCTGATTTTTCTGAATGTTCTTCGAGACTTGATAGTCATTCGGATCACCATGTTGGTTTTGTTGATTCTTTGAATAAACTGATTCCTCTTCATAACTCTCAAATGCAATCGTTTATTCCTTGTGTCGGTTGTGGTGAGCCTCTCTTTGGTTCACCCTGTCGTTGGTGTACATGTGTACAATGTGGTAATGATATTCATAACGGGAGTTGTTTGTTTTGTGGTTCGAGGAATTCATTTGATTATGATCCTAATCCGAACTCATTTAACGACCCCTCAAACTTTTCCAATTACCCACCACAGCCCGACTTATCTTCATATAACCAACATTACTGCTGTGAATTTTGTGGAGGTCCTCACCAAGGATTTGAGTGTCAATCCGGAAACACGTTTGTCTATGAACAGTTTTCCGGTGATGCTCAGAGCTTTGGTTATAACCAAAATCCATATGATTCACCATTCCAAACTCAACAGTTTTACTGTTGTGAGTACTGTGGAGGTCCCCACTTCAGCTCTGATTGTCAAATAGGGAACCCAGTTCCTTGTAACAATCATGACTCTCACATGTTTGATAATTTCCAACCTCCACAGCACTATACGGTTCAAACTCCACCTGAGCCGTTATCTTAAGAAATCTCCCAAGATTTTGAAACCACAATGAAAACACTTGATGATATGATTCAAAACTTTAAGAATCAAGTGAGTGGTGAAAAGACCATAGGAGAATTGCTGGCCGAAGAACGAGAAGAACGAGAGGCTCGCAAATCTAGGGAAGAATTATTAATCCTAGAGCAAGCAGCTCTAAGGCGTTCTCAATTTCTCAAGGCAGCTCTATATGACGATGACGAGGAGAGTTTTTATCCTTTTAAAGATAATATTTCTCAACTCCCTCAGTCAGTTGATATCCCAGCAGTTGAGATTCCATCTCAAACAACTGCTATCACACCCGAGATTCACACTCACTCTCTTATTATGGGGGACGAGCATCTCGACACTGTTCCTGAAAAGGAATCGGACGAATTCATAAAGTCTAGTGTTGAGAACCTTGTCCCAATCCCAAGAGAGTCACAGGGAACTCTTGATCATGTGTGTGATATCCCTCCTCCTCTTGTCTTCCAAAATGATCATGTTGAGATGTTCTCCGATTCTGATGATGATGACTCGTTATCTTGTGGAGACATCATTTATGTGGAAGATTCACCTTCTGAGCTTGTTAGCTTAGAAGAAGAGAATGATGAAGTTACTGACACTGAAATCAAAGATGAAGCTCTTCGAGCAACATTATTGAATGTCAGTCTTCTCATTTCTAAAATCGAGGCTTTCAAAGAGAAACCAATTTCATCTCCTATCCCCATTAAGGATAGTGACATTCTTTCCGATGATTCTATTCCGGAAATGAAAGCCTCCTGCTTTGATAATATGGGAGAGAAAATTAGTGGCAGTACCACTTTTCATTCTCATAATCCTCTCCCCGATTATGAATCATTTACATTGGAGGAGTTCACCAGTGAACCCACTCATGTCAATTCTGAATATGATTCATTCACCTTCATGGAGTTCTCAGATGAACTCACTCATATCATATCTCCGCCGGAGTATGATAATTTCTACTTTGATCTAGACACTCCCATAATATGTCTTGATCAAGCAAGCTTAACTGATGAGATTCATGAAACTATGAATTCTCCTATTGAGGACGAAGAGTTAGTCATGATTTCTATCATGATTTTCTTTCTTTTCTTCATATATTCTGTCACTTCTCCTGTTCTTCACTCCTTCGGGAATGAAGACATTATCTTTGATCCCGGCATTTCCATGTACCATTATCTTGAGCCGGTTCTATGTATATCTCATCGGTGTGGAACTTTCACATACTTCAATGTTTGTCCAAACATCTTGAATGAAAGTCCGATGGAGATTGTCTCTTCCACTTGCTTCCCCATGAACAAATGAATTCGGGGTCGAGTCAAGCTAGCGACTCGGTAATCAAAAACAGTAGCTAAACATGGGTTTTCACCCGTGTGTACCACCCTAGTGTGGGGGAGTTACCCCACATGTTGTATATAAGTTCTAAAAAAAAAAAAAAAAAAAAAAAAAAAAAAAAAAAAAAAATTCTTCTTTCTAAATAATGGCCGTAGTATTTCCCTTTTACGTTCTTTGTTTCGGCATAACCGCCGGTACTTTGAATATTGAGGGCAATATTCATTTCTAAGTGTGGGGGGGGAATTCTCACGAATATTATCATATAATTATACCAATTCCCCCGTTTTTGGCCAAAACTTTTTTTGGAGTAAGTGTTTTACACTTACTCAATTGGTTATCAGTCCGCCTTGTCTAATAAACTAAAGGATTGGCTAATCCAGGAGCAAACGGCTCTTGGTAAAGATATCTCAAATCCATTGACGGCTTGCAATTTGCCCAAAATTGTATGGTATTCAGCTCACCATATCCTAAAAAGTGAAGAGTTGGCTAGCCCGCAAGATTATGGCTTGTGGTAAAGGCAGTGGAAAAACCATAATTGGTAATCAGCTCACCAAAGATAATATTGATAATTTATCTAAGAGTTGGCTAGTCCAGAAGCAAACGGCTTCTGGTAAAGACAAATCAAATCCGTTGGAAGCTGGTGGTTTGCTCAAAATCACATGGTTATCGGTGTACCATGGTTCTTACTTGAACTGAAACATTTGGCTACTCCAGAAGTAATGGCTTTTGGTAAAGAGATTGAAATCCATTAGTTTTTCTCAAAAGATTGCTAGGGACTAGCAATAGTTTAGTGTGGGGGATTGATGAGTGTGTAAATACTCATCATTTTTGGTTAATTCTGAACTGCAAAACGTCTAAAAATGCTCAGAAATGCATCAAAACACTGAAAATATTCCAAAATTGCATTTTATATGTTTCAGATGCAAAATGTTCAAAATCAGATGAAAAACGAGCAAAATTTGCATAATTGGCAGTTTCAGTCCCCCGACTTTCAGAAAATGGCAAAATCAGTCCCTAGGCACTTATTTTATAAGAAAAGTCACCAGAGGTCCCTTTGAAATCATATGTTGTCATATTTAGTCCTTTGGTGAAAAGTTCCAAAATATTTGAGAAATTACAGTTTTGGTCCCTGGATTTTTAAAATGGTCATAATTAATCCTTGGAATTTCAAAAGTGTCAAAATTAGCCCTTGGTCTATTTAAGTTTGGCAAGACCAACCCTTGGACTACTTTTCATAATTTACATGTTTGGTCCCTGGAATTTCAGAAGTTACACTTGTGGTCCTTGTGTTTAATAAGCAACCAACCGGACCCTTCTAATAACCCAAGCCCAAACCAAATACCTTGGCCCAAATCCTTTACCCGGTCCAAACCCGAAACCAACCCAAACTACCCAACGTTTAAAATAATACCCCGCCCCCCTTTTCCCTGTCTTCCCCGACAACACTGTCTGCTACTCCCATACCCAGCCACCAACACAACCTCCCAGTTCCCTACTCCACTCTTTGTCTCCCCCCTCCTCACCAACCCTGCCAAATGCATTTAATGCACCTTGTCCCTGTCCAAGATATCAAAACCAAAATTGGCGCCAAAACCATCAAACGGCCAAGATTGATCCTTAGCCAATCCAATGGCCAGGAAACAACTGAGATGTGATCAGAGGAGTGAGAAAAGAGTTTTGGGTTATAAAAGAAGCCAAGAGGAAGAAAGGAGAAAAGTAGTTAGTTTAATTTTTCACCATGTATGTCGTTTTGTTTAGCTTATCTTGTCTTAACTAGTTTTCATTTGTAATTTCAAGCTTATTTGTATTAAACAAAGGTATTCAAGTGTATTGTAACTTATTTTAAATCTCAATTCAAGTTTTAGTTCATATTTCATGTTTTTTGGCCACTGTTGAAATGTTCAGTTTCTAATTCTCATATATAAGCTTCAATCAGCTTATTTACAAGCTCAAACAAGCTCAAACTAGCTTATCATAGCTTTTTGTGAGCCTACTATTAAGTTTTAAGCACATTTGATATATGGTCAACAAAAGTCAACTGATGAAGAACAAGTTTGATTTGCTGATACATGGATGGATTTGGGCTGCTTGTGATAGATATTGGGTTGATAGCAGTTTAGGATAGTGGATCAGTGATCTCAGTTAATCATTGTGACAGGACTAATGTGAGTACTCAATTCTTAACTGTTTCAATTAAATAGTATAGAATTAGTATTTTTGTTAGTTTATGTTTTTAATACTTGTTAGTTTGGCTTTAATAATGTTCATTCTAGTATTACTTAGCTTAATCTCATTAGTTTAATTGTTGTTTTTATCTATATCCAGTTCTGTCATTAACTTCCAATTTCTGTACAATATTTTGAATTGCATTAGTAATGTGACAACTCGCAATTTCAGGTCATTTCTCGAAACAATTCATGCTTCATCATTTCAACATTTATCGTAAACTAGGTTTACGTGTTCCAAATTCGCGTAACCTTAAAGGTTTAGCGGCGAATTCATGATCATATCATCACGAACATTTCATATGGACTAAGTTTAGTCTACATTTCATTAGCATCATTTGCATCATGTTAGTTCATTCATGACATCTCATTTCACATTAACCGCGTAAATTTTATATTAAATAAACGTTATCGCGTGAGTTATTATTTTGAATATTTAATCCGTTACTTTCAAAAATGATCCCGATATATTTTTATACTTATGTTTAGTTTATAAAAACTATATTTTGAGTTTACCTAGTGTTTTAAATTTATTTTGTATAATAAATCGTTGAATTTATATTATTACGACGTTTTTCTTAAAAACTACACGAAAATTTTTGTATCACTCAATTTTTACAAGGAATGTATTTTTACAATTTTTATGATCTCATTACATTCTACTTTGATCTATTAAAAATATCCTTTACCTAAAAGTTACCATTTACCTTACAAGTATTATTAACTACATACAATTACTTACATTTTTCTCACAATAATTACACAAGTATTTATACAAGTATATTTAAAAAAAAAAAGATATTTATCAAATTCCTCCCCCCTTGGCCGACCAAGGGGGAGGGTGACATTAAATGTGGCATGGTTCTTGATTGTATATATTTGTACATTACTTAAAGACTTACACTTTCATTTTTCTCATTCATTCTTCAATAATTCACCTAGTGTTAAAAAAAAAACTCTTCTCTCTTTGGTTTTCTCTCATCAAAACCGGCCACATCAAGTGTTAGCAAGGGATCAAAATTTTTCTCAAGTTCAAGCATAAACAATCTAGATAACACTCTCATTAAGGTTTTGAAATAAAAACCTAGGGTGTTTAGGCTAACCTTGTTCTTTGCACCTCATCATATTAACTTGTAAGCATATCATTTACATTTTTCATTTTCCTTATCATTTCATATTTATTTCTTCATATTTGGAGCAAACATGCAAGACTTGTGTTTATTTATACCATTTTTACTTTGATTTTTAGAGTTTTATATATATAAAGTCACCCTATAATTATTCCCTTGGTATATATTGGTCTTGATGATATTTAGGAACCCATGACACCCTAAGAAGGTGTATGGTAGGATTAGAATAGCTTTGGAGTTGATTTGAAGGGATTGGAATAGGTTTAGTACTAGAAAAACTATTTTCGACAAGTATTAAAAGTGGTCTGTTCTTATTTTGTTTTTCTGGAAAATCCGACAGTAGGCACTAATTTTTGGCCTTGATATTTAGAAAATATACTTTAAAACGAATCCGTGGCCGCTTGAACGGATTAAAACGGAGTTATAACGAAGAAGTTATGAATTTTACAAGTTTGACGACGAAATATATATTTTCTGAAATTTCAGCAACCTATTATTGTTTTATTCGAGTCAAAAACGAGTCCTAAGCTTTATAAATTATTTCGACTTATCAAAAATATATTAGTATACTTTGATACGAAGCTAAGGACATATAATACGTAGAAAACGGATTTGAAACGACTAAGATATACACGTTTTCATAAAATTGCCGTAACTATTATTTTTAGAAAAACTATATTATTTTACGAGACAAGTGTTACGGTAACTAAAACGACCATGTTGAAGGCTGTTTTTAAAGTTGATGTGGAACTTTTTGTAACGAGATGTCTTCTAATAAAATCAAGATCACCAAGCATATTTTCTAAAACGACCAACCGTTTGTATAGCGGAGTTGTAATAAATTAATTACGGTTGCTTAAACTTTGCCGAAACTCACTTTTTACACAACACTTGGACAAAATCACCATATTTAACCTCTATTATCTTTATGTTCGAGACCTCTATGACGAAAACTCAGGAACTGAAACTTCTATATTTTGATAGAAACTTTCCAAAACCGTTGAGTTCGTTTCCTAACGTTCGACGTACACCATTTTACGACTAGTTTTGCGAAGCCATTTTTGTCAATTTCATGAAATTTCCGACGACTTTATTTTACGACGAAAAGTTAAAATTTCACAATAAATCATTACGAAACCATTGTAGGATGACATTTTGACGTAAAAACTTGTAAAGTGATTTAAGAATGGTCAAGACGTCAAAAGAGTATTTTTCGACGATAAGTAATATTTTTCAAAACTCGCAAATGGTATAAATAACATACGAAATGCATGCATAACATTACATTGCAACTCATTACATATCATATCATTCGTAATAGGTCCCGGTTAAAGTTTCCCGCTATACCTCAGTGTACTCACTCTTGTCATCATACCAGTTTATCAAGTGAGTTTTCATAGCCCCGTTTTACAAGTTTTTACATTATTTCAAACCTACGGGGGAGAATACATTGTACAACATTTTTATTACGATACCAAGTATGTTAAATTCATTTACATTGCTTAAGTTACCACGTTGCCAGTTAAATGTCCCCATTTCAATGCATGAGCCGTTAATTTCCTAGAAGCGTGTGTGAGTGGGTAGATCTATCGAGGGTGACGCCTCCATCCAGGTTGGTGAATCCCAACTAGTCATACGGATGCATTTCACTCATTAACATTATTAGAGTTGTTTGGCAAGACACTCTGTTGGGGCGAACATCAGTCGGAGCTTCGGTATCATGCGCTTAAGCAATTGTAACATTTTTATGTGACATGATTGTCATACCAGTAACATTTTTATGTGACATGATTGTCATACCTGTAACATTTTTTTTATGTGACATGATTGTCATACCTGATCTATACTTGCGTAGTCGTATAAAGCATTTACCAAACCTATGATTTCTCACCAACATTATTGTTGACCGTTTTAGCAATGTATTTTCAGGTAACTAAGGCATACTCATCATGGCATGGTTAAGGAACCACCTTTTGAGTCGCGGCGTCGACTTACATCATTGTACATTATGGCACTTTCTTTCAAAACCATCGTTTGGACTTGTAATATATTTATATTTCCGCAAACTTTGTAAACTTTTGGGACCTATGTTGTAACTCTGATTATTTTATTAAATCAAACGATGTATTTTCCAAACGACACTTTAGGTCGTTCAATATAACTGTGATTGTGATGCTATGACAGTCAATCCCCAGGAATTCCATTCCGCTGCAAAACAGGTAATTTGGGGGTGTGACAGATTGGCATCAGAGCTTCAGTTATAGAGAACTAGGTTGCATCATTGACCCTAGACTATAACTACATCATCATAGCATCTCATCATTTCATCACAAGTGCATGTTCACTTTGCATGCGATTTATACGTACATTTTTCGAGTTATTTACTTTCATTTCATATCGATTGTCACACGGATGCCTTTAAATGCCCATTCCATTATTCTTTCTTCATACTCTAATGTGGAGAATTCCTTGTCATTCCCTATCACAATTTTTACCTCAATTGACTCATCACCGATAACGTCGAATGCCGAGGTAAACCTTTAAGTACGGCGAAGTCACTCTCACTCCTTTGTTTCACCACTAACATGTCGAGTTACACTTTACTCACACATTAAGTCACTAAACCATCATACATTGAAGCACTTACAACACCTCATAACCCATCTTTTCGGAACCCGTCGATCATTTTGAAAAATAACCTCAAACTTACCACCTTCTATCACTTCTCTTTAGAGCGCTTATTCGTAACATAGGATTTGACTACGTCTCATTTCCCTTTTATTTTGAAGAGTTATGGCGCCGAAGAAAGCTGCACTAGAAATGACACCAGCTGCTATCCAAAGGTATGTAGATGATTGTATAGCCGAGGCACTAAGGAAAGAACGAGCAACAGTAGCTGCTGTTACCGAGGCCACAACTGCTGCTGAAACTGCGAGACTTGCTTACATCAAAAGGTTTCAAGAGTTGACTGTTCTTTGTCCAGCTATGGTTTCGGACAATGAGAAACTATTGGAAAATTTCATTGGAGGACTTTCACAAAATATTCAAGGAGATGTAACTCCTTTCGATCCACAAACAATTGAAGAATCTGCCCGGATGACTCAAATACTCATGGCTCAAGTTGTGAAAAGGGAAAACATTATCAACAATAACTACCACAACAATAACAACAATCACACCATCAACAACAATAATAACCGCACCAACGACAACAATCAAACCAACAACAACAAAAGGAAATGGGAAAACGACCAAGGAGGTTATAACAACAACAATCAAAACAGTAATACTAACCACCATCAACAACAGAAAAGAAGGCAAGAAGCTACTATGGTTTATGTTGCTGCGCCAATAGAAGGCAGAGGTTATGCTGGAACACACCCACTATGTACTAGATGCAAGTTTCATCACTCAGGTCCTTGCCCTGCCAAGTGCCGCAAGTGCCAAAAATTAGGACACCTCGCCAGGGATTGTAGAGGTAAAACTATAATGACATGTTTCGAATGTGGGGAGCAAGGACACTATCGGAGCCAATGTCCCCAAAACCAAGATCAACAAGTTGAAGGTGCTCATAGGAATGCATACATGTTAGAAGGAGGCAAAGCTCAACAGGATTTCAACAACGCGGAAGACTGAAGAAGTTCGGAAACTAACAGTCTTATTTTTTTTTCTTTATGTACTATGTTGTACTAAGTTTATGTTTTCCATCGTATCCGAATCTTTATAACTTAAGATGTACTACTTTTGCTAAACTACTCGTTGTAAGATATTCTCATCTATCGTACTTATTTTCTTTCCGATTTGTTATTACTTACGAGAATGTTACTTCTTTTTACTTTATCGACCATTTTAACGGCACAGATTAAATCTTTGTAAACATTGAGAGTTATAACAACTAAACCGAACGTCACGTCATCATTCCTTAATTATACATAGCCTAGCTAACTATGTCTAATTCTGGAGGGGTCATGTTATGTTGGGAGCAGTTATTTATAAATCTTAGTGCAAGCAAAAATTTCACATGTTCCAATTCAAAGTGTTACTTATAAGAGATTCATCCGATATTTTCTGTACTATGATGTTTTGTACGCTCTCAATCATCGACAACCGTAATGACACTTCTCCATGTTTTCTCTCCTCGTTATTCATCACAAACTCAAAAATTCGATAGACTAACACGAACTGAATTCAGGTACTGAATTCCTTTTTGGATGGGCGAATGTGACAACTCGCAATTTCAGGTCATTTCTCGAAACAATTCATGCTTCATCATTTCAACATTTATCGTAAACTAGGTTTACGTGTTCCAAATTCGCGTAACCTTAAAGGTTTAGCGGCGAATTCATGATCATATCATCACGAACATTTCATATGGACTAAGTTTAGTCTACATTTCATTAGCATCATTTGCATCATGTTAGTTCATTCATGACATCTCATTTCACATTAACCGCGTAAATTTTATATTAAATAAACGTTATCGCGTGAGTTATTATTTTGAATATTTAATCCGTTACTTTCAAAAATGATCCCGATATATTTTTATACTTATGTTTAGTTTATAAAAACTATATTTTGAGTTTACCTAGTGTTTTAAATTTATTTTGTATAATAAATCGTTGAATTTATATTATTACGACGTTTTTCTTAAAAACTACACGAAAATTTTTATATCACTCAATTTTTACAAGGAATGTATTTTTACAATTTTTATGATCTCATTACATTCTACTTTGATCTATTAAAAATATCCTTTACCTAAAAGTTACCATTTACCTTACAAGTATTATTAACTACATACAATTACTTACATTTTTCTCACAATAATTACACAAGTATTTATACAAGTATATTTAAAAAAAAAATATATATTTATCAAATTCCTCCCCCCTTGGCCGACCAAGGGGGAGGGTGACATTAAATGTGGCATGGTTCTTGATTGTATATATTTGTACATTACTTAAAGACTTACACTTTCATTTTTCTCATTCATTCTTCAATAATTCACCTAGTGTTAAAAAAAAACTCTTCTCTCTTTGGTTTTCTCTCATCAAAACCGGCCACATCAAGTGTTAGCAAGGGATCAAAATTTTTCTCAAGTTCAAGCATAAACAATCTAGATAACACTCTCATTAAGGTTTTGAAATAAAAACCTAGGGTGTTTAGGCTAACCTTGTTCTTTGCACCTCATCATATTTACTTGTAAGCATATCATTTACATTTCTCATTTTCCTTATCATTTCATATTTATTTCTTCATATTTGGAGCAAACATGCAAGACTTGTGTTTATTTATACCATTTTTACTTTGATTTTTAGAGTTTTATATATATAAAGTCATCCTATAATTATTCCCTTGGTATATATTGGTCTTGATGATGTTTAGGAACCCATGACACCCTAAGAAGGTGTATGGTAGGATTAGAATAGCTTTGGAGTTGATTTGAAGGGATTGGAATAGGTTTAGTACTAGAAAAACTATTTTCGACAAGTATTAAAAGTGGTCTGTTCTTATTTTGTTTTTCTGGAAAATCCGACAGTAGGCACTAATTTTTGGCCTTGATATTTAGAAAATATACTTTAAAACGAATCCGTGGCCGCTTGAACGGATTAAAACGGAGTTATAACGAAGAAGTTATGAATTTTACAAGTTTGACGACGAAATATATATTTTCTGAAATTTCAGCAACCTATTATTGTTTTATTCGAGTCAAAAACGAGTCCTAAGCTTTATAAATTATTTCGACTTATCAAAAATATATTAGTATACTTTGATACGAAGCTAAGGACATATAATACGTAGAAAACGGATTTGAAACGACTAAGATATACACGTTTTCATAAAATTGCCGTAACTATTATTTTTAGAAAAACTATATTATTTTACGAGACAAGTGTTACGGTAACTAAAACGACCATGTTGAAGGCTGTTTTTAAAGTTGATGTGGAACTTTTTGTAACGAGATGTCTTCTAATAAAATCAAGATCACCAAGCATATTTTCTAAAACGACCAACCGTTTGTATAGCGGAGTTGTAATAAATTAATTACGGTTGCTTAAACTTTGCCGAAACTCACTTTTTACACAACACTTGGACAAAATCACCATATTTAACCTCTATTATCTTTATGTTCGAGACCTCTATGACGAAAACTCATGAACTGAAACTTCTATATTTTGATACAAACTTTCCAAAACCGTTGAGTTCGTTTCCTAACGTTCGACGTACACCATTTTACGACTAGTTTTGCGAAGCCATTTTTGTCAATTTCATGAAATTTCCGACGACTTTATTTTACGACGAAAAGTTAAAATTTCACAATAAATCATTACGAAACCATTGTAGGATGACATTTTGACGTAAAAACTTGTAAAGTGATTTAAGAATGGTCAAGACGTCAAAAGAGTATTTTTCGACGATAAGTAATATTTTTCAAAACTCGCAAATGGTATAAATAACATACGAAATGCATGCATAACATTACATTGCAACTCATTACATATCATATCATTCGTAATAGGTCCCGGTTAAAGTTTCCCGCTATACCTCAGTGTACTCACTCTTGTCATCATACCAGTTTATCAAGTGAGTTTTCATAGCCCCGTTTTACAAGTTTTTACATTATTTCAAACCTACGGGGGAGAATACATTGTACAACATTTTTATTACGATACCAAGTATGTTAAGTTCATTTACATTGCTTAAGTTACCACGTTGCCAGTTAAATGTCCCCATTTCAATGCATGAGCCGTTAATTTCCTAGAAGCGTGTGTGAGTGGGTAGATCTATCGAGGGTGACGCCTCCATCCAGGTTGGTGAATCCCAACTAGTCATACGGATGCATTTCACTCATAAACATTATTAGAGTTGTTTGGCAAGACACTCTGTTGGGGCGAACATCAGTCGGAGCTTCGGTATCATGCGCTTAAGCAATTGTAACATTTTTATGTGACATGATTGTCATACCAGTAACATTTTTATGTGACATGATTGTCATACCTGTAACATTTTTTTTATGTGACATGATTGTCATACCTGATCTATACTTGCGTAGTCGTATAAAGCATTTACCAAACCTATGATTTCTCACCAACATTATTGTTGACCATTTTAGCAATGTATTTTCAGGTAACTAAGGCATACTCATCATGGCATGGTTAAGGAACCACCTTTTGAGTCGCGGCGTCGACTTACATCATTGTACATTATGGCACTTTCTTTCAAAACCATCGTTTGGACTTGTAATATATTTATATTTCCGCAAACTTTGTAAACTTTTGGGACCTATGTTGTAACTCTGATTATTTTATTAAATCAAACGATGTATTTTCCAAACGACACTTTAGGTCGTTCAATATAACTGTGATTGTGATGCTATGACAGTCAATCCCCAGGAATTCCATTCCGCTGCAAAACAGGTAATTTGGGGGTGTGACAAGTAAGAACAGGTTAGACTTAGGGGTTTATATAAGTTCATTTGGCAGTAATATTGCATAATGAATCTAGATAGAGCATTGCTGTGGATCAGTTTAATGATTTAGAGTATTTAGTATGCATTTCAGGTTCTTAACTTGTGTTTGGATATGATCAGTCATTAAGCTAGATGTTAGTTTATTAGATTAGAGTATTACTTGAGGCTTATTTGAGACTTAGTTCACTCATTTCAGTCGTTACTTTGCACCTGTTTCCACTAAAAGTCAAAATTGTATGAGATCTGTTATTGTGCTCAAATCAGTTAGACTTAGGAGTTCAAATGCTGCGTATAAGATAGGATATAAGTAATATAACTTTATGTAGTTTCATTTCTTCATAAAACATCAGTTTCAATCCAATTTAGTAGCTTAGAATCTCAAATTAGTCAAATATCTCAACTGTTCTCAAAAGTCAAATGTGTCAAAGTCAGTTTTCATCAGATTTTCTATGCCTTGTATTAGCTTCATTTGAGCTTGTATTTACCTGAAATTTGGTACAACTGTTCTCTAGTTGGTGGTCTTGAGAACCATACTTCTGGATTTCACTTAAGCTTATTGGATAAGCTGATGCAGTAGCTAGAAGTAGGGGGTCAGATAGCTTTTTGCTTTAGAAGCAGTTAGCTCATTTCTTGATTAAGAGAATCATTAGAGGTTAGGAGTAGCTTATACTAGTTGATATTAGCTTATTTCAGTACAATCTAGCTTAAGTAGAAGTTTGGTAGCTTAATTGACTCTTTAGCTTATTTTCTAGTGCTTATTTGGTATCCATTTACACTGCAGCCCTTATTTCATACACATAACCATCATATTTGACATTTTTCCTAGGATCAGAGTTACATTTTAGCATTTTCCTGAATTTCTCATTAATTTTGGTCACTGTTTACTATTTTTCTAGATTTAAAATAGTTTTTAATCACTTTTAATTAGCTTTAATTGCAATTAATTAAGAAAAGGTTCAAAAAAATAATTTTTCATTTTTCTTAAGTTTAGATAAATATAAAAAGACAAAAAAATATTTTTCTAGATTTTTCTTAGTTAAATTTGTATTTTTAAGTAATTTAAATAGTTTTAAATAGTATTTAATTCCTAGAAAATAGAAAAATAATCATAAAATTACAAAAATAGTTTTGAAAATTCTATTTTGATATTTTAGATTTTTCTAAGTCTTAATTTTATTTTTCAAACTTTATTTCATATTTTCTTTCATATTAGGTTATTATTAAATAGTTAAAAATAGTTTTTAATTAATAATAATTATTTTAATAGTTATAAAAATAATTTTCTTTTTCTATAAATTTTCTTTCATCATTAGGATTGTAAAAATGTATTTTTCATATTTTTAGGACTTTTATTTCTTAGATCTCACTTTTTATTTGGTACGTTTACGTTATTTTATTTAAACGTAAGTTTTAAGTTTTAAACGTTCATCAATTTTAAAATAGTGATAGCGTTTATTTAATATTTTTTATCTTTTTAACTCTCTTTAATTTTCATTTAAGCCCTTGTAGTTTATGTCCTTTTTCCGTAGTTATAATAATTCCAAAATCCTTTTTCCGTTCAAATCTCCCGATCACTTTACGTTTGATAATCCATTGCATAGCTCGCTGGGACATAACGACCCGGGGAAACACTATACTCCCCAGATCTTCATTGCATTCGTGCTTGAGCAGTTTTAAGCTGATTACGGTCTGCCATTCACAAGTGGCAGGCTTGAGTGATTTAGCTTGACTGTTTGGCATGCATCAAAGGCTGAGCCAAGACATATAAAAAGATTAATAAACGATTTCAGAAACCACACCTCAAAGACCACAAACTCGATTCCCCCAATCAGATCAACCTGGTCCACAAGAAAACTTGGTGTAGATGGATGCACAATGGTAGGAGTGACTGAATTTTTCAATTTTGACTTTTGAGTGAGAAAGAGGGAAAACTGATTTGGGGGAAGATAATTTTGGGAGGGGTGGGAGTATTTTAATCGCCGAGAGAGGAGTTGTACAGAGATTTGGGAGAGATTTGGGATTGAGGGAGAGTAAATCTGATTTGGGTGGGATGATTTTCAAGGGTTTTAGTAAGCAAAAAATTTAATAAGCAAATGCCAAAAATTTTGTATGTAGTGTATGTAAAATGACCAAAAAACCCTTTTTAAAAAATACGGTTGCCCAACGACTTTTGGTTGCCCAAAAAATAATGCCTTATACATACGGGACACTTGTCGCACTATGGTTGAGTTTTCCAATAACAGCGGTTGCCCTCGGTCTATTTTCAAATTTAAAATAAAAGTGGTCCATAAAGTGATATGCATCAGGGCGCGCGGTCTATTTGTGTCATTTTCCCTAATAATAATCAAGCAAGCATACATTTTAAGAAAAGACTTGTGTTCTAGTTTTTAGCATGTATCTCCCCCAAAGAGTTTATAAAACAGTTAAAAGAGTAAACGTGGGGCTATGAACTCACCTTAGTTGAGGAAATCCGAAATAGCGTAAATTCAAATAGTATGAGTGCGCAGTACCTACACGCGACCTAGATTAGTATAGCAAGTCTTAGTTTATAGTTCTTGGCTTAAGACTCTATGAAGTTTAAGAAAAACTTTCAAGTGTTTGTTGTTGTTGCTGCTTGTTGTTCGTGTGGCAGTATTTAAGTTTAAAACAGTTTTTCAAAAGTTTGTGTGTATTTCGGCTTATGGTAGTAAAAGAGTATATAAGGGAAAAGTATCGAACAAGAGTGAGACCTTGGCTTGATGATGATTGAATGATGATGCGTGTATAATGTGAGACGTCGATAAGAATGAAAGAAATATATATATTAAGTGTATATAGAAGTTCATGACAATTAGTATAAATATATTTATGTTGAAACGAAATTAAATTGGAACTTGATTTGTTTGTCGTTTTGTATGAAAGGATAGAAAGTAGAATTTTATAAATATATATTTCATCATCAACATATGTTGCAAGTCTATATATAATCTCGTTTTATATACATGATAGAAGAGTATACGTTTATAAAATCCGTTAGTAATTTGTAAGATAAAAATGTGTTTATAGAAAATTTTGGTGTGAACCGAGTATATATTTCCTATTTATGTAGGTTGACGAAATGTTATAATTTGTATATCGAGTCCATTTTCTGGTTTAATAATTGTGAGTATATATTTACAATTGTTGTGCTATTAATGATTAGTTGTGTAAAAGTTTTCATTTAAGTTTTTGAGTAACAATAATAACTCATATTTCCCATTTGTATTGTTTACATTTTTGTTAGATGATTTGTGACCCATGTTATCAGTATTAATGATATAGTACTAGATGCGTCGTCATTTGTGGTATACAGATGAGTATCAATCAACTAGTCGTGGGCTTACGGTATGTCGTGTGGGACGAGTCAAGGTAGGATGGAGACGAGTTGAGATTCAGTCGAGGCGACACGCATCCAATGCGCCTTGGTGGGCTGATCAGAGGAACTAAACGGACCCTAGTAACAGATTGGGCTTCGGCCCAGTTACTACACCTACTAATTTGAGACTGGATGGGCCTGGTGTGGATACAAAATTAAGCAAGCTCTTATAAGATTATGGGCTTCACAGCCTACTGGACACAACAGTACAATAGTTTGAGCAACTGATTTGGCATCCAAATACAGATTCACAATTACAATTTGTATACTTGTGTGGATGTGTGGTGAGGCTGTTTTGACGCGGGGAAATTAGTCATAATGAAAGGGTCAAAACTGACTCGAACGCTTAACTTCTCAAGACCTATACAAGTCTTCTCCAAGGTCTAGTATTAGACAATGTGACAAACCCCCTGGGGTGTCTTGTTGTGACCGAACACGGCTAATGAAGCGGGTTATTACCGGGCTTAGGAAAATATGTTGGCCGAATGGCCCAACCACGAATCAAACTATTTGAGAATATTTTGGCAGCCAAGTTTATACATAAATTTTGGAAGTATGACGACAATGAAAAGGTACCTGAGTCGGGATATAGTCCTAGGCTCGGTAAAAGTATTTCGTAACTCGAGTAATCAATTATGAAGTGATAAAAACAACAGGGTGGGTGAGTAATGTATGTTGACATTATGCCAAAGCTAACACGGGTCAAGAATGTCGTAACCCATTTGTGAGTCAAAAATGGAACGACGTTTATGGGATTACATTATCTATCTTATTTAGCCAAACACAAGGACTAGTTATGTCATAGTTTAATAGTTATGTATGTGCTTGGCTATATATACCCCTCCATACTTCCATGGAGGGGTGAGACTCTTGTGTAAACTTTCACCTTTCATTAATAATAAACACACTAGTTTTCCTTTCTCTCTCTAGCTTCTTTCTCTAACTTGAAGATGGCTTTCTTCCATCTTCCAAGACCTCCCGATTCACCATATCATCCAAATATACGGTCCTAACATTGGTATCAAGAGCAAGGTCGGTTTGTTATCTTTGGATGATTTTTGGTGATATTATCTTGTCAAAATCTCGTTTAAAAACCTGATATTAACAAAGTTTTTACCTTTCTCTAATGTTTTTTATGTTTATCAGATTTTTAACAAGTTTAATGTATCATTTTTTGGTCAAAGTTTGGTATGGGTTAGGAATAAAATGGTATTAAACTGGTTTGTATCTCTTTTCACAAACAGTTTTATTATTGTTTTAACTCGTATGACTTTTTGGTCCATCACGTGACAATATTTGTGATAAGTCTTCTGGTCAAACTGTTCAAATCAATGGTCAAAATGGGTCACAAATGCTATTATTTCTATCTTTCTGGGTTTCAAGAACTGGTCTGAATCTGGTCGGAAAAAGCACGCCAGAAAAGTCAACAAAGGGTCAAAACCCTATTTTTACGCATAAGGAGCCGTCTTCAGTGATATTTACGCATAACTGTGAAGTTATGCGTAAGAACAGTTTACGCGTAAGCTTACGCATAAGGCTTACCTCACGCGTAAGAATCATGTTACGCATAAGGTAAGGCTTTTACGCATATGCTTATATCTTACGCCTATGACCTGGTTTACGCATAAGGATTTTTTCTTTTTTCGCACAAGGGTTACGCGTAATGTTTACGCATAAGCTTATGCGTAAAACAGACTTTAAACATAAAGAATGATGAAGAAGACTCAAACAGACTCGACCACGACAAATACCAAATACCAAATTTACAAACTCGTGTGACCTCAGTCCAATACCCATTTCAGTCCAAGAAAAACCATAATGGGAAAATCAAATGTAAAGCTAACTGATATACATATTCGATCCAAAATCAACAACAACCACTCTAACCTAATCCCATATCAATCAACAACTCCAAATCCTAAACATTGACTCGTGCTGAAAAAATTGTAAACATTTAATGATCTCAGATCTAATCGTGTTACTTCATGTTACATCGAGACAAAATCATGGTCCAATACACGAAAGACATAATCATCATTGATCACTATCGAAGCTTTGCTTCTGAAGTATATCCGAAATAAAAGAAAAGATTATTAACAATTATGTTACATCTTTTCTTCAATTCGTTCAAACATAATACTACACTAAAACCAGATGTGGACCTTACCGTGACCCTCCAAAGGGTCTTTAAGCCAGTCACGTGCTCTCTTGACTCGGATTGAACTGAAAATGTAACTAAGGTCACGGTAAAGTGCTTTGTTTTCTTGGGCATTCAATTCATTTGGTTGAGATTGTGTATTAATTGAAGATGATGATAGATATGTGAGTCATTTGGTGTGAGTATGACAAGATTAGATGTTGAGATGTGGTTGTGTTAAATCTGGATTTGGGAGATGGTGATAGCTGCGTTTTGTTTTTGTGTTGTGATAAGTTGGAGGCGGATTTAGTTTGTGATTAGGTTAAAAATATGAGGACATTTAGGGTGGTTGGTGTATTTAAATGGGATTTGTATCTGCTAGGTTTAGGAGTAGATCACTGGATCGTGTACTTCAATGGGCTGAGATGGATAATTGTTGTAATTCGTGATTGGGCCTCAATTGCTGAATAATTATCATAGGTTGAATTATATTTGGATTGGGCTGATTTGCTAGTGATGCGGAAAATTATACATCTTGGGCTCGTATGGTTTGATCAAGTGTTGGTGGCAAATTAAAATGTCACACACAAATTTAGTATCCGAACTTTGGTCTAAATATTTAGCCAAAAAAAAATTTGATACTAATTTGTAATATGATTGGTATTTTGGTATGACAATTTTCACGAGGATACATATTTTTTGACAAAGATCGGGAAACCATTATCATAGTTCATTTTAAACCGTTAACAAAGGCTAGTTTTGGGCATGTAACCGCAAGATGTGACTACGACGCGAATTCACTATTATTTATTTGAGGTTGAAGTGGGATATCACGGATGCGTGTACTTAGTATCTGAAGATATCGGGGTTGGTTGGATGCATGATTCTTCGAGATCCATGTTCGAGCTTTAACCGTTTCGAATGACAAAGACTTGAGTTATCTAGTTGAACCTGATGTAAGGAGTTACGTTGTTGTGCTCACAGCTTATAACTATCACTTTTAAGGGGTTACGTTGTTGTGCTCAAGTGTCACACTAAGGTGTGGATAATTTGAGAAACTTTAAGTTTACCTTTTTTCGATGGAGTTAAGAAAAAGGGTTCTTCGTCTGACAATAGTGCAAGTTTAAGTCACAAGTTCGGGTTATACTACTTCAGTCTCAAGTTCGTCATATTGGGTTTTCTCCATCAGTAGTCACTACAAAAAGCCGTTAGAATGATAATGGGGTCGGTAAAGAGTTAGCTGAGAAGAGTATACACGAGTAGAGAAGTCTTATCAACAATTGATTCTCACAAGATATTTATGGTACTTCACAATTGTTCGATTACTTAGACATACATGGTTTCGATGTCTCCAATTCATCATCAACATACGTGGTGTATGATTCTGATTCATTGAAAACATCGGGGGAAGAGAATATAGGTGGTGTCTGCTTCCTTTGTTGTTTTTGGATTTTTTTTCGAAAACCCTCTCCTTTCATGAATTTCTTCAATCAGGGGGAAGAAATGAGACGATCAGTGGTTAAAAGTTTTCAAGTTGGTGTTATCGTCTCACTTTCACAGAGTTATCATGTGTGAAGTTACCTAAATATGATGTTGTGATGCCTCACACACGGTCATTTTATCGAGTAATTGCAGATTCACAGGTAACTATTATTCCGATAGAACGCAACATTCAGGGGGAAGTCATTTCATTTCGTCTTTCGTGGTTTGTTTGGTGTGAAGCATCTACATACGTGAGAAGATCTTGTTGATTTCTTGCATGTTACCCCCGAACGGACTTTCCGCAATAAGTCAGATTTACCTTGTGTGGTTTACTGCTCATCTACAAATTCCGCTGCGTACTGAAAACTTCAAAAGTTAGAGGAAATGTTCACTACATCAAAGTTTCGAATCTGCTAAAGATGGTTGTCAGTTTGGGGGGAAGCTGATTCAGAAACTTCGCCAAAAAGGAGTGTATGGAGAAGCTGCTAAAGACATGCAGCATGAATTGGGGGGAAGTTAATCCAATTTATGCATATTACATCATTTGCCTACAGGTGAAGAAAACAGTTCTCAAGTCAAGGTACAAGAAGAAGACAAAGAGCGTAAACTGTCATCATCCTCAGCTTATAAAGACTTTTCTTTATTTGTTTTATTACTTGTAGGAAATGTTGTAAGTAATCCCTTATGTCGTCCCATTGGGGGAAGATTGTAGGAATCGCTCCTAACACGTAAATGGAATGACATTTACGGGATTACATTATCTATCTTATTTAGCCAAACACAGGGACTAGTTATGTCATAGTTTAATAGTTATGTATGTGCTTGGCTATATATTGTTAGGAATTAGAAATTCCAGGTATTAAAGAGTCGGTCACCTCAAGTATATGTAATCGTTAGAAAGCTCGTAGTCGTAGTTCTTTTAAGTTAAGTAGTATTTAGTTAAGTAACACCGTGGAGGACGGACGGGTCTTTACCCACTGTATGCCTGATCCACAGCCCGATGTGTGGCGATTTATGTAAGACTATAAATACTCTCTACCTTCCAAGGTAGAGAGTTGGAGCTCATAATAAGAATTTTCTTTTCTCTCACTAAAGTTCCCTAAACCTCTAACTTTCTCTCTCTAGAATTCCACTTATTCGCCACCTTGTTGTTATGGTTTGATGTGTATGTGAAAATTAATATTTATCAATTGGTATCAAGAGCCATGGTTAGATCATATCTTGCACATCTTTGGATTTCTAGTGGTTTTTAGGTGGTTTTTGAGTTTGAAAAAGTTTAGTGGTTTGTGCATCATTTGGTTGATTTCTTGTGTTAAAGTTTGGATTTTGTTAGTACTTTTATGTTTAGAATCTTCACAAGTGTTTAGGTTTTCATTTGGTAAGCTTGAATCATCTTGGTAGGGTTGTTCTTGGATTGAAAAGTGATGTTTATGTGGTTTCTCTTGCTAGCGACTTGACATTCGGACTTTTTTCTTCGTAGCGACTTGCTTCACAATTTTGTAGCGAGTTACAGTCTTGGAGCTAGCGACTTAGACCTAGCGATTTACAGTACAAGTAGTGGATTCTCCACTACGGGTAGCGACTTGGTGGTAGCGACTTGGTCTGTAGCGAGTTGCTCTTTAGCGACTTGAATCTTTAGCGACTTGAGTAGCGAATTGCTGCCAAAATTTTGCTAGCGACTTGAGGCTTAGCGAGTTACTACTTAGCGACTTGCATTTGTCTAGCGACTTGGGACTTTAGCGACTTGGGGGTGTAGCGAATTAGGTGTTAGCGACTTGGTGCATTATCTTCTAGCGACTTGGGTGATTGTTTACGGTTTTCTCTTGATTTAGTAAAATCCCGTGAAAGAATCTATTTCTCGGTTTAATCATAGAGTTATAAAATCCCGTATTATCTGTTAACATGTCTACCAATGTTCCTACTATCATCTCCACTGTTGCCGAGGATGTTCAAGCAGCTGGGTCAGATACTCGTCCACCCATGCTTGACAGAACTGACTACGATTCTTGGGCTCAACGAATCAGATTGTACTGCCTTGGAAAGGAAAATGGTGTCAACATTCTCAAATCCATTGATGAAGGACCGTATCGAGTTGAGACAACTAGAGATGTACTTGATACTGCTGAAGATGGAACTCTGATTTACGAAATGGACAGACCAAAGATGTATGATGAGCTTGACGATAAGGAGAAAAAGAGATTCGATGCTGATATCAGGGCTTCTAACATTGTTCTTCAAGGTCTCCCTAAAGACATCTACAAGCTGATCAATCACAACACCGAAGCAAAGGCAGTATGGGATAATGTCAAGATGCTTCTCTCAGGTTCAGAATTAACTATGGAAGACAGAGAATCACAACTCTATGACGAATTTGAACACTTCAAGATGAAACCAGATGAGAGTGTCTATGAGTACTATGTGAGATTTCATAAGTTGGTGAATGACATGAGGAACATCAGAATGACTATGCCTAACATTCAGCTGAACTCAAAATTTGTGAACAACATGAATCCCAAATGGCACAAGTTTGTCACCTATGTGAAGCTCACTAAAGGATTGAAGAATACAAACTATGAGCAACTCTATGCCTTCCTCCTTCAGAATGAGAGACATGCTATGTTTGAAAAATTGGTTCTTAATCAGTTCAAAACCAACCAGGGAGAGACAAGCTCGTCTAATGACTCAACTGCCTTCTACTCAAACATCGGAATCACAACCAAAGCCTCACAAGTCATACCCATGGGAAATGGAAATCACAAACTAATTCCTGATCCTATGTTCAAACAAGCTGATGCTGATGCACACGTGGGTAGCGTCATTAATCAACTAGCTCTTCTGATTAGTCAAAAACATGAATTCTCTCCCGCAAACCAATAACAACCTCAGAACAGCATCTAACCCACACAATCAAGCTACTGTTAAAGATGGGAGGATCGTGGTGCAACCAGTTCAGGAAAGACAGTATGATCAAGGAAGAGGTGGAGCTGGTAGAGGTTATGTTGGTAATCAGAATCGAGGAAGGAATGGTAATCAAGGTCAACCTAAGCCGATCAAATGTTATAACTGTGGTGGTGAGGGACACATTGCAAGGAACTGCACATCTCCAAAGCGTCCACAGAATGCTGATTACTTCAGAGATAAGATGCTGCTTGTACAAGCTCAGGATAATGGTGCTGCTTTGGATGAAGAGGAATTCTTGTTTCTAGCTGAGGGCAATGCCAAGACCTATGATGCTGATGTGGATGAGCAGCCTATTCAGGAGATAGGTCACAATCATCAGAATGCCTTTCAAGTCGCTGATTGTGATGCATACGACTCTGATGTGGATGATGGACCTACTGCACACACAATTTTTATGGCTAGCATTTCTCCAATGGTTTCTCCCAAGGTCTCTTCTTCACCACAAGCTGGCCCATCCAAAGACAAACTCATCTTAGAGGTATTAAAACTATACGATGATGCTGATGTGCAACAGATGCATGACAAAGTACAATCAACTGAAACTATTGAATCAAATGTTGAAAATATGGGTAATATCGATATTGTCCCATATGATCAATACGTGAAACAAAGTGAAAGTGAAGTTGTACCAAGTGATGCATCTTCTGCAGTCAACGTTGACTATGTTTTTGATGTATACACTGCATGTGCCCCTGATGATTCTGTAATTTCTGAACTAAATGCCTATAAAGAACGTGTTGCTATTTATGAACAACGTGCAAAATTTGAGTTAACCACTCGTGAGCAGGAAATGGATAACCAAGTGCGTACAGTCATTAGAAAAAGTAATTTTAGAGAAGAAGTATTGAAACAAGAATTAAATTCCTTGCAAGAAAAGCTTTTTAAAACAGCTAAGCAAAAACAAGAACTTCAAGAAAATGTGAAAATGCTTAAGCAAGAATTTAATGCAAAGGAATCAAAACTCTTGAGAGATTTTTCTAATCTGAAAACTTTGAAAAACAAACTTGAAAACAAGTTGTACATACAAGGAAACACCATTCAGAATGCTCACATGATCACTAAGCATAGAGTTCTAAGCGATAAGAATAGTGTTCCCATTATATATAAACCCAACCCTGAGTACGGAAAGATAGCAAAAGCAGCTCAAAGTGTGATCTATGATGGCAATGAGATTCTTAAACCTAGACAAAAACCTAGTTGCGTTGAGTGCACTGAGGATGATAAGAAATTAGATGAAATCACTAGGGAAAAGATGAATAAGAAACTAAATGATCCTAAATGCAAAGAAAAAATAATAATTATCACTCCCCATGACTACAAGAAGGAAAACTGGATTTCCTTGAACAAGTTTAAGCCTCAGACATTGTTGACTCCCGAACAAGTCTACTGGAAAATGGATTTAGAAAAGCAGAAAGCTGAAAATATTGTTGAAACAAACCCTCCCCTTTGGAAAATGCCTAGAGCAACTGTGTATCCTCCTAATACACCAATGCATCTTGTTCCGAGAACAATTGCCACTAAGAGCAAGACCTTAATTAGCCAATATGTTATATTTCAACTATTTGTTGATTTTGAGAAAACTTGCAAGAAAAGGATCACACCCACTGGTATAACTGAAGGAGAAAGGGGTTTTGAGCAAATGAAAGAATGTTATTTAACTGAGGTCATGCCTTTCTTTAAACTTCTAAAAGATCACTTTGAGAGTCTTAAAAAGGGGATAGAAACTGATATTAAGGGAATGGAAAAGGAATTTGATGCAATGATAGTTGAAGTTAGTGACTATGAGCGTGCACTAAAATATAATGAGATAGAGAGGAAGAACTTGCATACATTAAATGAGACTCTTATTACTGATTGTGTTGCTCAAGATATGTTTTTCACTGCTTCAAATTGCTCTATTAATGCTTCCAAATTTCATGAATTGTCTGTTGCCCTGAAAGTCTCCCATGATCGTGTCATTGAGCTTGAAAAAACTAATTCTAAACTAAACGAGAAAATTGAACTGGATGATCACGACAATTTGGTTAAACATTTTTCTAAACTAGAAGTTGAGCATTTTAATTTACAACTAAAATATCAACATCTTAAAGAAAATGTCAAAACTTCAAATATCAAGACATCCTCGGATGCTCCAGAGTTTGATGCAGTTTTTCAAATTAACAAACGTGATGAACAGATTCAAGCTCAGTGCAACACGATCAAAAATTTGAAAGCCCAAATCTCTCAATTAAAGGGTCAAACGAACAATATGACAGGCTCCCAAATGCCTCCTCCTTTAGATTCTCAGAATTCTCAAACGTTTCATCTTCAAAACCTAGTAAATGCCTTACAAAAGGAAAACGAAAGTTTTCTAGAAGAAAATGAAAAGGTTAAACATCATTTCAATGAGTTATTTGAATCAATTAAGGTCACTCGTAACAAAAATAAAGAACAAATAGCTTCATTGCAAAAGGAAATTGAGAATCTGAAGAGTCAGGTAAAAGGGAAAATGCCAATGACCAATGGGGAGAATGGTGTATCAAAGGTTCACTCTTGTAATAAATATGCTTTGTCTGTGACATATGTCCCTCCTCATCTAAGGAACAACAAACTTGCTATTCAAACATACTTCTCATCCCTTAAGGATTGCTTAGAATGTCTGCGTGAGATTGTTGAAGAGGATAAGTTAGAGAAACCTCATGATAATGCAATTGGACATGCATGCTTATATGCCAAACGATCTCAAGAAATCTTAGAATGCTTGATCACAATATGCCCAAAATCATTAAGTGAGAGAGTTAATCCTTTGATTCCATGCTCGATGCCTAATGCCAAGTATGATATTCATTCGATTCCCAATGTTTTGAATGTGAACCGTAATGTGCCTTTAAGTAGTTCAGACTCCAGACCTGTCAATGCTAAGAAAGAGAACTCAAGTGTGCCTTCTAGGAGTACTAATCTCAGTACCTCTAGTTTTAAGAAAGTGAACCTTAGCGTACCTGCATGTAGTTCAGATCCCAGCACATCTAAACAGGTGATGCAAAGAGTAGTTAAACCAACTAATGTTCCCATTCCCTCTACAGGAGTAATCAGTGACATTAAAGGGAGCAGGTCAAAGTCTCAAGACAATACAAGGAATGATAGGACCTCTCAAGCTAAGAATGTGCACTGGAAGAGAGTAGAAGAACAATCTAGGAACTTTAAGCTTGAATCGAATAAAACGAATCGTGTTGATTCTAGTATTAGCCATAGGCGTACTGTAATTAATTCGAATTCCGATACTATTTGCAAACCTTGTACTGATGTCTGCTTGAATTCTGTTTCTAATCATGAATGTGGTGTTAATGTTCTGCCTAATGATGTTAATTGTCCAGTTAATATTGTTAATGCTAAAATTCATGCTAAGAAGGCTAAAAGGCAAAAACGAAAGAAAGTTAGAAAACAGTGGAAACCCACAGGAAGAACATTCAGTAAAATAGGCTTTTATTGGATACCTGTTGGTCATAAGACTAATCAGATAATGCCCACTAGAAAATGGATGCCCACTGGTAGAACTATTCCCTTAAGAAGTGATCACACTGTGAACAGGGCTAATACAGACACTAGTACTGCATCTATTCACAATGATTCCATTGCCTCACTTTCTGATATGAATGCTTCTATTTCTGATGTGGGTGTTCCAACCATCGTTACTAACCAAATGGAACCCATTCTTGCATGGGGATCCCAATTATCCAGTTATTCATTCTTGTCTGTGTTCAACTGCAGATCGTTCAAATCGTTCTGTGGTACCTGGAATCAGGCTGTTCCAAGCATATGACTGGAGACCGGTCGCGGCTCATGAACTTCGTGAGCAAATTCATCGGGACTGTTAGATTCGGTAATGATCATTTCGGTGCAATCATGGGTTATGGAGATTACGTTGTTGGTGATAATGTCATCTCTAGAGTATACTATGTGGAAGGTCTGGGTCATAATCTGTTCTCTGTTGGTCAATTCTGTGTTTCTGATCTAGAAGTAGCCTTCAGAAAACATACCTGCTTTGTTAGATATCTTAATGGTAAGGAACTGTTAAAAGGAAATCGTGGCTCAAATCTTTACACCATCTCCATCGATGATATGGTGAAGTCTTCTCCAATTTGCTTGCTGTCAAAAGCTTCTAAAACAAAGTCATGGTTATGGCATCGTCATCTCAATCACCAGAACTTCGGCACCATCAATGATCTCTCCAGAAAGGACTTAGTTGTAGGCTTACCTAGACTCAAGTATGAAAAAGATCATCTTTGTTCAGCATGTCAATTGGGAAAAGCAAGAAGTATGCCCATAAACCCAAACCTACTAACTCAGTCACAGAAGTTCTTCATATGATTCATATGGATTTATGTGGACCAATGAGGGTGCAGAATATATTTGGGAAGAAATATGTGTTAGTTGTGGTTGATGATTACTCTAGATTCACCTGGGTCAAGTTCTTAAGGACAAAGGATGAAACTCCTGATATCATCATCAAACTCATCAAACAGCTGCAGGTTCGACTTAACAAAACCGTCAGAATTATCAGAACAGACAATGGAAATGAGTTTGTCAACAAACAACTTAGTGAATTCTATGAAAGCGTTGGAATCAGCCATCAAAGAAGTGTTCCACGAACTCCTCAACAGAACGGTGTAGTTGAAAGACGAAATCGAACTCTTGTTGAAGCCGCTAGAACAATGCTGATTTACTCAAAGGTTCCAATGTTTCTCTGGGCTGAAGCAATTGCCACTGCATGCTACACACAAAATCGTTCCCTGATTCACATTGTTCATGGAAAAACTCCATATGAACTTGTCCACAACAGAAAAACTAATCTCTCTTTCCTTCGTGTGTTTGGTGCATTATGTTATCCAACTAATGAGGGCCAAGACTTAGGCAAACTTAGGGCTAAAGCTGACATTGGAGTATTTGTAGGATATGCACCTAACAAAAAGGGATACCGAATCTACAACAAAAGAACCCGAAATATCATGGAAACAATTCACGTTACGTTTGATGAGCTGACCGGTCAAATGGCTCCTGGACACTCCAGTTCTGGACCCGCACTTCAAAACAGTCCAATTGGTTCATCCCTTGTTCCAAACTCTTCTCAAGAAACTCCATATGTACCTCCATCTGAAGATGATTTAAGGAAATTGTTTGATCCTATGTTTGATGAAATTTATGATCCATGTACTAATGAAGTGTTGATCCCCACAACAGAGGCTACTCATATTCCTGTGAATGAAGTCAATCCCCCAGTCTCAATATCTTTAAGTCAAGAAGCACCTACTGCTGATCCTTCCGTCTCATCAACAAATCACCATTCTTCAAATGTACATCATGGAACTGTTTCTGGCATCAATGATGAAGTTAATCCCTTTGCTACTCCTGAAGATGCTCCATTTGAAAACATATTTGCTCCTGAATCATCATCAGAACCATCTTCTTCAGGAGACATCAACTCTGCTACCTCAGTCCCTCAACTACTGCCACATGAACACCTCAGAAAATGGACTCACGATCATCCATTAGATAACATCATTGGAAATCCCTCTCGTCCTGTATCAACACGAAAAAAACTTGCAACCGATGCCTTATGGTGTTTCTTCAACTCCGTACTATCTAAGATCGAACCAAAAGATGTTAAAGCCGCCATGAATGAAGATAGCTGGTTCAATGCCATGCAAGATGAAATTCATGAGTTTGATCGACTTGATGTATGGGAGTTAGTACCTGCTCCAGAATGTGCCATGATTATCGCTCTAAAATGGATCTTCAAAGTGAAACTAGATGAGCATGGTGATGTATTGAAGAACAAGGCTCGATTAGTTGCTAAAGGATACCGTCAAGAGGAGGGTATTGACTTTGAAGAATCTTTTGCTCCAGTTGCTCGAATCGAGGCAATCAGAATCTTTCTGGCTAATGCTGCTAGTAAGAACATGGTAGTCTATCAGATGGATGTGAAGACGGCATTTCTGAACGGAGAGCTTAAAGAAGTCGTCTACGTCAGCCAACCTGAAGGATTTGTAAATCAAGAGCATCCTACTCACGTTTATCATTTGAAGAAGGCTCTTTACGGTTTAAAGCAAGCTCCAAGGGCATGGTATGATACACTGTCAAAGTTTCTTCTATCTACCAGATTTAGCAAAGGAGCAGTTGATCCAACATTGTTCACCAGGAAGTCAGGCAAACAGTTAATTCATGTTCAAATTTATGTTGATGATATTATTTTTTCCTCGACAGACCCAATGGAATGTGATCGTTTTTCAAATGAAATGAGTTCAAAATTTCAAATGTCAATGATGGGACAAATGTCATTTTTCTTGGGATTACAAATTTCACAAAGTCCCGGAGGCATTTTCATAAATCAATCTAAATATGCAACAGAGATCTTAAAGAAATTTGGATTTGATTCAAGTGACCCTGTTGACACCCCCATGATTGATCGAACCAAACTAGATGAGGACCACTCAGGGATCATAATTGACCAAACAAAATATCGTAGTATGATTGTATCCCTGACGTACCTCACTGCTAGTAGACCAGACATCTTGTTCGCTGTTTGCATGTGTGCTAGATACCAGGCTAAGCCTACAAAAAAGCACCTTGAAGCGGTTAAACGGGTCTTTCAGTACCTCCAAGGAACCATCAATATGGGTCTGTGGTACCCGAAGGACACCGGTATGTCACTAACAGCCTATGCAGATGCTGATCATGCAGGGTGTCAAGATACTCGTCGAAGTACATCTGGAGGTGCTCAGTTTCTGGGTGATTGATGAGTGTGTAAATACTCATCATTTTTGGTTAAATCTGAACTGCAAAACGTTTAAAAATGCTCAGAAATGCATCAAAATACTGAAAATATTCCAAAATTGCATTTTATATGTTTCAGATGCAAAATGTTCAAAATCATATGAAAAATGAGCTAAGTTTGCATAATTGGCAGTTTCAGTCCCCCAAGTTTCAAAAGTTGTCAGAAATAGTCCCTGAGCACTTAATTTCAAAAGAAAAATCACCAAAGGTCCTTTTAAAATCATAACTTGTCAAAATTAGTCCTTTGGTGAAAAATGTCAAAAGTTTTGAGAAATTACAAAATTGGTCCTTCAAGTTTAAAAATTGGCAAAAATGGCCCTTGGAAATTTGAAAATGTCAAGTTTGGTCCTTGTATTATTGAAACTTGTCACTTTTGGTCCCTTGGAATAACTTTGCAAAATGGCAGAAGTGGTCCCTGTATTTTCAGAAATTACAAATAGGTCCTTGTGTTATTAAACCCTTAATACCTTTGGACCATGTCATAACCATTGTGACCCTGCCAAACCATTGTGACCCCCCTTCATTTTGACCCCCCTTTTAATATAAGCCCCAGTCAACCCTTTGGTCAAATAATCCAACCCGCGCCCTTTTTATTTCTTCTCCTTCACCAAACACCTGCTCTGCAACACTTCACCTCCCATCCCCCCTCCTCACCTTCACACTACCTTGTTCCCCCCACCTCAACAACACTCCAAGAATGCATTTAATGCTTCTTCACCCCCTCACTCAACCCCAACTGCTAAAAAACCTTTTTGGCGCCAAAAACGCATCAAACGGCCAAGATCACTTTATCTCATCCAATGGCCTCAAATGCATTTGGGATTTACTCAGAAGTCAGAGGGGAGCAATATTGGTGTATAAAAAGGAAGAAAGAAAAGGAGATAGAGTAGTAGTTAGTTTTTTAAATTTCTTGTATGTCGTTTTTAATAGTAATGTTTTAATTTAAGTTCAAAAATGTAATCCTCTGTTCTTATGTAATCAAACTAAGTTTTTTTATCTTTATAATTTGTTTTTAAGTATCAATTCAAGTTTTGATCCAAGTTTCATTATTTTAAGCTTCCTGTCATAAAATCAAAATTACATGGTCTTGAATTCAAGCTTAAACTAGCTTATTTATAGTTCAAACAAGCTTATTTGAGCTTAATATAGCTTTTAGTGAGATCATAACTCAGATTCAAGTAAAAATGGCACATGGTCAACGAAAGTCAAACTGGGTGCATTTGGAAATGGAAATGATGTTGGGCTAATGCAGAGCTGCATTGGGATTGATATTGATTATAAGTAGTCATTTGGTTCTGGGTTAAGCTGCTTATAAGCTGGAATTCATGTGAGTACTAATTCATAACTAATATCAAAACTGTTTCATTAACTGTTGAGCTGAATAAATAGATTAGCTTATTTCTGTATATTATAAGTGTTAATGGTACATTAGTCAGTGGTAATATAGTTGTTAGATTATAGTTAAAGGTTGTTATTGATTTAGATTTAATAATTGTTAGTTAAAATTTCCTTTTAGACATTATAAGTAGTGTTTGGTTCTAGCTGTTACATTGAGCTAGAGGGTCAGAAACCAGTTAAGGTCTAATGCTTGAGTCTCACTTAGGCATATTAGCACCAATGCAGTCATGAGTTTTAATCTTATTTGAGTAAAAGTCAAAATCCTTCTTAAAATGTCCTAACTGCATAACTGTTGGACTTTTTGAAAGGCAAAAGCTTGAATCATGTTTGGATATCATTAGCATAGCTTGCAATAGTCTTAATTTAACATAAAACATCATATTCAGTCTATAAATCAAGATTAAAGTTCATTAAAGTCAACATTTCAATTCTGTCAAAAGTCAAAAATGTTGAAAACCTCAGTTTGTACCCAACTAGAAAGATTTTTCATTGCTTCATTTCTGGGTCAAATCCAGTGAAACTTTGGGTTTATAAACTTCAATTGGTCTAGTTCCTTATTATGATTTTTATATATTTTTATCAATTTTTTAGAAGGTCTAAAATGTCTTGTCAAAAAGGGCAAAAGTGCCCTGTGCACAAGAACTGAGACTGCACAGGTGTTGTGCAGTTTGTGCAGCCCTTGCACAAGCTCATCAGAGCTCACCTTGGTCTCATCTTTGGTTCATAAGTAGTTAACCAAGTCTTGTTTAGGTTCCAATGTTTGGTTTTAAGTTTTAGCTTATTGGGTGGCTTATTCTTTAGCTTAAAAGTAGCCCCAAAATCTGTTCTTAGCACTAAAATCAAAACAATCAAATCTGTGTAACTTGCAATTTAGAGGTTTGAGATAGTTGATATTAGTTGCTTTCTAGTAGTTTTAGCATTTTATAGTCTCTGTGATCAGTTGGTGGACTTCAGTAGCTTCTAGCTTATCCCAAGTGCTTATTCTTAAGCACATTCCACTGCAGCCTCAATTTCCTTCACACAACCTCCTGTTTTTATATTTTTCTCAGATTCCTAATATTATTTTAGACTTAACTTGAATTTTTCAGATTTTTCCAAATCAGTTTGCTATTTTTCTTAATTTAAAACAGTTTTTAAGTCATTTTAATTAGCTTTTATTGCAATTAATTCAGAAAAGTTTCAAAAAAATAATTTTTCATTTTTCCTAGATTAAGATAAATATAAAAATTTTAAAAAATATTTTTCCAGATTTTTCTTAGTTAAATTTGTATTTTTAAGCAATTTAAGTAGCTTTAAATAGTTTTTAATTCATAGAAAATACAAAAATATTCAGAAAAATACAAAAATAGTTTTGAAAATTCTCTTTTGTTATTTTAGATTTTTCCAAGTCAAAATTTCATTTTTCTAGCTTTATTTCTTATTTTCTTGTATTTTAGGGTATAATTAAATAATTAAAAATAGTTTTTAATTAATAATAATTAATTAAATAGTTTTAAAAATAATTTTCTTTTTCTAAAAATTTTCTTTTATCATTAGGTTTGTAAAATTATCATTTTCATATTTTTAGGATTAATATTGTTTCAGTTTTACATTTTCTTTTGTACGTCACGTAGTTTTTAAATTAAGTTTTATAAAAGAAAAAAATCAAAAACATCATTTTGCAAATAGTGATAGCGTTTATTTAATATTTTTTATCTTTTTAAATTTCCTTTAATTTGCATTTAAGCCTCTGTAATTTATTTACTTTTTCCTTAGTTATAATTGTTCAATCAAACTCTTTTCCGTTCAAATCATCACAATCACTATTCGTTTGGTGATTCTTCGCATAGCTCGCTGGGACATAACGACCCGGGGAAACACTAAACTCTCATGATCTTCATTGCATTCTGTGTTTGAACTGTTTTAAGTTTCTTACGGTTGGCCATTCACAAGTGGCCAGCTTGTGTGAGAAAACTTGACGGTTTAGCACGAATCAAATTTTTGGCGCCGCTGCCGGGGAGCTGTGCTGATTATCTTCCGTTTAGCAGATTAGTGATTTGAATATTCACTCCTTGTTTATACCATCTATATGTATTTACATTTTCTTATAAAAATCAAAAAAAAAAAAAAAAACCCAAAAAGATTTTCATCCTTTGTTTTTACAAAATGTTTTTCAAAAATACCAAAAATATTCATCTTTACCCTCTTACCCTTTTTGATTCTTTATCCCTTTACCCTCTATGCATTTGATTCTAACTTCTTCTATTTCTCATGGAATCTCTCGACTACGACGAATTCTGGCACGAAGTTGAAAAACTTCAGACTTTATCACAAATCACTACAAGAAAAGTGGCTTTTTAGGACCCCCATAAGCGTCATAAAATGTTACCACATGTTAGAACATTGGAAAAGTGTCCTAATATGTTTTTATTAGGACGTTATTTGTGTTGTTTATAGACCTAAAATGCAACCATAAAATTGGTATCATAATCGTATTTGAGTTATTAGTACCCTTTTCTTGGTTGCTAAAATAGCTATGATGTTACATCATAAGCGTCCTAACAATACTTTTAAGGACGTTTTTATGTGTCTCAAAAGATTAAAAGTAGGTAATCACATGTTAAAACATTGTAAAAGTGTCCTAATATGGTTTTATTAGGACGCTATTTGTGTTGTTCATAGACATATAATACGACCATAAAATTGGTTTCATAAGGGTTAGGACGCTTTGGACCTATTACAACCGCCTTACATGAAACGCTTTGTAATCTTTTGATACACATACAAGCGTCCTTTAATGTTAATTCTTAGGACGGTTATCATATACCATTATAGTTACTTTAACACCAAGAAAAGGGTCCTAATATCCCAAATACGATTATGAAACCAAATTTATGGTCGCATAATATGTCTATGAACAACCAAATAACGTCCTAATAACAACATATTAGGACACTTTTACAATGTTGTAAAACGTTGTTACCTAATTTTAATCTTTTGATACACATACAAGCGTACTTAAAAGATAATTGTTAGGACGCTTATCATATACCATTATAGCTATTTTAGCACCAAGAAAAGGGTTCTAATATCTCAAAGAAGATTATGAAACCAATTTTTTGGTCGTATAAAATGTCTATTAACAACCTAAATAACGTCCTAATAACAACATATTAGGACACTTTTACAATGTTAAGTTAATTGTTAGGACGGTTAATAAGTTTAATAGGATAGGACGCTATTTTCAAAGTCCGGACAAGTCATATGATAGGACGCTATTTTCACCATGCACACTCTATTATTACGATATGAATAAAACATCAACTAAATATTAAATGAATAAAACGAAATTGTATTTCAAATTAGCAATTGTCATAACAAAATCACTAAACATAAATAAGGTAGACAGAATCTAACATAAAGTCTGTTAACATTAAACAATAAATTAACGCAACAAGAAGCTTAGTCCGTGGTCATCATGCATCATCTCTCTCAATCCTCACGGACCACCTACAAATAAACACCCATGTATAAGCATTAAGCTCCATGTTAGTAAAATTATTGGTATCACAAGATTAACAAAGACATACCGAGATAAAGGGACAAGGCCATGCTATGGTTGCACCAACACAGTCTTCAATTGTGGCAAATAACCCATAGGGTCTCACCAACACTTCATCTATTTTTGTTGGTACTTGAACGTTTACCTCACACCATCCTCGTCCAATCTTTGTACCACCAACTATATCATTTGGGTTCAAGCTCCTCACCCATCCTTTTGCTACAGTCTCGGTTGAGTTTAGAATGCTTTTAAGGAAAACTTCATCCCCGACCTAGATTTCAGTTTTCAACAAACATTTATCAATTTATAGTCAAGACACATGTATTAGGTTAAACAGATGTAATACTGCAGGTATGGAGGCTGGGGTATACAAAGGAGGTCAAAAATTGACCAGTGTAATACTGCAGGTGTGGAGCTGATGCCCTGGTGCAGGGCAATGGTTAGCCCTGCAGGCCACTTTGAACTATCACCTAAGCCAGAGAAAAAATCATAAAAATAAGCTAACTGTGGGATTCAAAAGCTTAGATGGGGAATTTCAACATGTAAAAATCTCAAGACTTGAATCTCAACACAAAATTCACAAAAATTCTCCCAAGATCTGAGTTTCTGACTAACATACCATTTTGACTTTTTGATTTTGAACTTAAACTTTGACTTTAATGAAACTTGTTTGATCCGTATGCACTAATTATGATTATTTAAGCTATGATAACACTAATTTAAGATACATGAACAAGATTTAGACCAAGTGGTTGAGATTTGATCCTCGCATGTCCCAACAGTGGACTGTGAGAGTGAAGGTAATTTGATTTTGACTTTCTCTAGTTCAAACATTGGTTTTATAGTTTTACTAGTTCTAATATCACCTAGAGGTCATAGTGTGCAGATAAACAAGTGAAAATGCAACTACCACAGTTGAAACAACACAGAACCAAACACCCCTTAATAACTGAGTTAACAAATTTAAAAGGCAAATGAGCAATCTAAATCATAATACTGATACATAAGCTTGTAGCCTAGGTTCATTAGCTATCAAAGATAAAATAAGCTATAACAACTAGAAAGGAACGATTTATAATACAAACATACCCGTAAGCGTGGAGGTTCATTGGTTACAACAGGAGAAGCTTGTGATGTAAGAGGTGGAACAATGGAACTATCATTCGACCCATTCTTCTCTGATAACTGGGCTCGTAACTTTTCATTTTCACTAGTAAGTTCTCCATTTCTAGACTTCAATTCGTTGTTTTCTCTATGACATGCTAAACGACTTGGTGTTACACCCCAAACAGCAGAAGCACGAACACCTAGACCATACATGCCTGCATCACCATTTCGATCTTTACCCATAACTGTAGAAAAAATATCATCTGGTCCAGGATTATCAATCGAACCCTCGGGCAGATTATCACTAAGTTGTTTCATATCATCCTGCATTTTATATAAACATGAACAACATATAGTAAAAGCATGTATTACAAAAAAAAAGCATATTGTGTTTAACTTATGCTATTAATACACTTTTGCAAACACAAAAGCATATTACTTACAATCGCTTTTGCAGTGTCATCATTTTTGGTATTTCCATCTATGGAGAAGCATGCACTAAAAAGATCCAATCGAGTTGGATCTTGTCCCAAATATGTCTGTATGAATAAAAAGAAAATGAATATTAACAGTGGATATCCACAGGATACATTAACAATCCCACTTTCTCCATACACTTACCTTTAACTCTTCCCTTTTGCGAGCATAACTTTTTTTACCGGTTCTTTGGATCATCTTCTTTTTTGCCCGATTCGCCTTGTTTTTTTCACTTAAAATCTGCAGCATGAAAGTAAAATATCATAATGGGAAATTAATTAATGTTATTTAAAGTGAAATAGTATTTCACACCTTAGTGTTTTCTGTATTCCAATACTTCACAAGCTTCTTCCATTGTTTATTTTGCACTTGCTTTGGCCTAGATCTTATTTGTTGCTTAACTGACAAAGACGGATCATGGTAGTGTTCCTTAACTCTTGCCCTCCAGTTCTTCACCTTCTGCCCAAATGATTGCAATATCCATTTTTCTCCAGCTTCCGGAATATCAAATTTTGTCTAACAAATGCAATAGCTCACATTAGAAAACAAATACTTTATTCATTAACATACAAATTTAACATTGTGTACCTTTAAGAGTTCAAGCAAAGCTTTTTTTTTTCGGCGTCAACTTTATTCCATGGTTTATAAATCGGACAATACTTTCCACTCCTTGAAAGTGTTCCCATGAAATGAGTCAGATGACTACTTTTGTCGTTAATAGGTTGTCCGTGTTCATTAACTAAAATAGGAATTCTATCCCCTTTTTCTTGGGCCCAAACTTTTGCCATACGTGTTGGTCCTCTCTTTCTTTTGCTTACAATCCGAACTACAAAAAGTGAACATGATTTACAATAGATACGTATACATTTAAAATACTAAATAATTCGAAATGGAGGCAATATCTTAGCGTTGTATTTTGTCTTGTTTTAATTTAACTTTATTATATATTCTTCTTATATGACACAATATATGATATATGATTTTTAAAACAATGCAATCAAGTAGACCATGTTAACCTGTTTCATTTCGAGCTTCTGTAACTACATGGTTTTCTTCATTTTCAGAATGCTCAGCTTGAATCTCTTCTCCGAGTAGATCATCGCCGTCATTTGTTAAATCATTCACAAACTCCAAATCATGCTCATTCTCCAAATCATGCTCATTCTCCAAATCATCCTCATTCTCCAAATCATCCTCATTCTCCAAATCATGCTCATTCTCCAAATCATCCTCATTCTCACAAACTCCAAGTAAGCACGAAAAACAGTTAACTGAATATACACTTAATAGTAATTTAATATCATATATATAGTATTTGAAATTTATGTATAGTTACCATCAGATCTCAAGTCACGCTCCCCGTGGTCTTGATCGTTGTCAATTGCAACTAAGTTTCTCTCAGTTGCAGTTAATCTCCCTCTGTTGACAGAATTTGGTTGATCATTTCTCTTTTGGACTTGGTCGGACTCCTGTACCCTACTACGTATTACCCTCCCTGTATCAATCTGTTGTCCCTTTTGCGATTGAGATTCTGAAGATGTTAGCCAACTGGAGACATTCGGAGCACTCATTCGTTTTTTTGCTAAATTTTTATATCTAGTCATGGACTGTGGAGCAATGTATTTTCGATTCTGTTTCATGCAAGTATAATTGTTAGAAAACAAACATACAGAAAATATAGTAGCCAAATTTATTATTCGTACCTTTTTATTTGTTTGTGTAGCCGCTTCTTCTGGGTTATCTTCCTCAGCATTAAGATGGAAGTCTAAACCAGACATATAATCTGCATCTTTCTCACCGGTATCCGTTGGTTTCTTTTTCTTTTTCTTTTTCTTTCTTTTGTCACTCTCTACTAGACTTGTCAAAGACTTAGCAATATTTTTCACTCCCAAAGCTTGTAATCTATGTTGGTTTTCTTGAATCCTTGTCCTTCTGGACATTTCATAATCATTCGTATTTCTCGTGGTGATTTGGCGTTGCATCCTGTTATTTTCCATAACTGGTGCACAAAACAAATAAAATTATTATGAGATTGCAAAGAACAATAGTCGTTTGAGAACAACAAAACCGAAATCAAATCAGTATCTGTTACATGTTACAGAATGAAATACATTAGCTAGAAACTGATATCAAATCACTATCACTATCACTACCCAAATCCTTTGACCCAACTTTACACAGGTATACCAACATTCATTTAAATTAAACAGAGCAACTTAAATACAACTTGTACCCCATCACAAATAAGCAGCACTTATGATCACATATGAGACTCATCACAAGAGGTCAACCAAAGACATACCTGAACCAACCATTTCCCACACTAACAATGTATAACAGTGATAATACCAATAATAATAACAATAACAATAATAATAATAATAATAATAATAATAATAATAATAATAATAATAATAATAATAATAATAATAATAATAATAATAATAATAATAATAACAACAATAATAATAACAACAAGAGAGGTTTGCATTACCTGTTGAGTCAGATCTTCATTCAAAAGTGAAAACCCAGACTCCTTGTTTTGCTTCCCACATACAACCCTAAACCAAAATTGAGATTTTAACCGTCTGTGAAAAACGATTTCCATTAATAAAATCGAATCAAATACTTGAATTCCGAAAAGATATGCTTGATTTTCGCAGCGCCAAAAGTTATTTATGAATCTGAAATTTTCCCCAAAAATTTTAAGCGGGTTTATGTGAACGTGGTGGGTGTGTAAGTTTTCCCCTAATTTTAAGATTATAATTAGATTTATAATTAAATTAACTAATAGTAGTATATAGTATATGAAATGTATTATATTATTGTATATATGTAATATATAAGTATTTTATTGTATGTGAAACTAAAAATGAAGTAGATTTGGCATTCGTTTTTCCGACTTCCCGGGTCAAACAACATTATCAATGTGTTGAAGTAATCATTCTCTGTTGTATCTTACTGCCCGAAATGGAGCGGCTCCAGATAGTTCAATTTTTTTACGCGGGCGTTATTTAAAATGTTGCTATTTTCTTACAGACGGGATTTATCCTACGTGGTCTACGTTTGTTAAAGCGTATCCGCATCTACTTGACCCGAAAGATAAAGTGAGATGTAGGACAGTAAACACACTAGAGTCATATATGCCATTGGTGCATCAATGAGACGGACATGCATGGAACCATATGAATAATAATGAAATGGCTCGGGTTTGAAACTGGGAGTCAGATATCATATCATAATCAGAGTGTCATATCAAAAGGTTCATATCCAATGTTGCAAATTAAAATCGCGAATCAGTAGTCGGGCGGTCGACCACCTTGTAGGTTGTAATCGGTCTGGGCGGGATGAATCGGTGATAGGGTATAATTTGATGTATAAGTAAATTAATTACTACTACCTAGTATACAGTATATGAAAAGTATTGTATTATTGTATATATATATATATAATATATAGGTATATATAGGTATTTTATTGTATTTGAAACTAAAAAAGAACTAGAGTATTACCCGGTCGTTGCTCGGGTTATCAACTAAGGGCCTGTTTGGTAGGTGGGTGTTGCTTTGGATTCGGGATTGATTTGGTAAAAATGTAAAGTTTATGAAATATTAACTTTGAAAAAGCTTATATGAATAACTCTCAACGGATGCGGTCGTTCATTTATATCGTCAAGAGTTTTTACGTAAGTCGACTTCCCATGACGTCACATTCCGGGGATGCTTTGTAGCCTATATTCTACACATATTGAACGGAGGAATTGTCCTAGGCATTTGCGAGGCCAATATACGCGAGGTGATCATAAAGTGCCGACTATTATGATTGAATGTATTGATTCGCATGAAGTCATAGATAGGACAGTAATCCAACACGAGCCCAGAAACATAACATATCATATCATATAATAGATAATCCAGTAACTGTAGATAAAAGATATAGGATGCATCCATACTCCCCTGGAGATAACATAGTGGCCAAACATATACTTTAGCTCAAATGAAGATTCGTCATTAAGGTTCATCAAGGTCGACAACAAGGCAATATCACCGGTTCATATGACCCAAGTGTATTGTCGGGTTGTTCGGTTAGTTTGGTTTCATTCAATTTGAAAATAATAATCATGAATATTTTAAAAATAATATTCAAATTATAACCATTTATAAAGATGGGCGTGATCTTTTTGAAATTCACGGGTTGAAAAGGTTAAACGGGTTTTTGGTTGACACAGTCAACCTTTTTTTTATACAAAAGTTGCCACATTTAGAAAAAAAAGCTTAAATGGGTTAGATGGGTCGACCCAAACCCGACCCAATTAATTTATTCACAACCCGAACCTACCCTGATTAATAAACGGTTAGATGGGTCGACCCGAACCCGACCCGAAATATATTTATACTCAACACCGAGTTACTAGTTCCTTCCTTGTTACAACTGCTTCAAACTCAAACTGAATTGGTTACACTTTGAGTCATCCCAATTAAAATAATAATCATCAATATTTTGGGAACTCGTAAGTAATTCTAGACCTTTGATTTTCTGCATTCTCTTAATTTGTCATCATTACTTGTTTTAATTATTTTGTTTCTCAATAATACTCTTAATTTTTTCAGTTCATGCATCTACCCTTTATATATATGTTGGTTTTATTTTTATTTTTTCAGTTCATCCATATCCTATTTTCAGTTCATAACTTTTTCACAACCCTAATTGAAAATGTCTGCCACTCCATACTTGAAGGAACTGAAAGATCTTTGTGGGTCTGAAAAGCTGCATGATTGTTTCATTTTTCTCAATATTAATGAGATACCTACGAATGAGGTCAACATGAGAAATGTTGCGGCCGTCAGAGATGACATGAGGATGCAAGTGGATACGAGAACAGACAGAATTCTGGAGGTGTTTTCTTTGAATACTGATGAAGAAATGGCTGCTGAGGATGTGTATGATTCAATGCATGAAGTCCAGCTCATTGAGAGGCGATTGGTTGAATCTCTTGCAAGTGTTGTCGCTGATTTTCAGAGGTTGATAACATTGAAGAAGGAGACCATTAAGATTCTGGAGAAGTATGATGAAGAATGAAGGTAGTTGTTGGGTCTTTTTGTGGTTTTTGTGTCTGATGGTGTCATGTTGTTGGGTTATGTAATTATTTTGATGAAAACTTGTTATGTATTTTGGGTGAAGGGTATGGTTTGTGAACAATGGTTTCTGAACAATGGTTTAGGATAACTTATTATGTTTAATATTTCAATGGTATGTGCATATTAATGTTTAATGGCCGTTTGTTTTGTTATGTGTTTTGATGATAATCCATATGTGCTTATGTTGCTTATGTTGATAATCTGTGATTGTTAGTTGTTATTGTTAAATGTTGGTTGCTTTTGTTTATATGTGTTTAATTTAGCCTAGTACAAGCTTATGTATCAGTATTTTGATTTAGATTGCTCATTTGCCTTTTAAATTTGTTAACTCAGTTATTAAGGGGTGTTTGGTTCTGTGTTGTTTCAACTGTGGTAGTTGCATTTTCACTTGTTTATCTGCACACTATGACCTTTAGGTGATATTAGAACTAGTAAAACAATAAAACCAATGTTTGAACTAGAGAAAGTCAAAATCAAAGTACCTTCACTCTCACAGTCCACTGTTGGGACATGTGAGGATCAAATATCACCCACTTGGTCTAAATCTTGTTCATGTATCTTAAATTAGTGTTATCATAGCTTAAATAATCATAAGTAGTGCATACGGATCAAACAAGTTTCATTAAAGTCAAAGTTTAAGTTCAAAATCAAAAAGTCAAAATGGTATGTTAGTCAGAAACTCAGATCTTGGGAGAATTTTTGTGAATTTTGTGTTGAGATTCCCCATCTAAGCTTTTGAATCACACAGTTAGCTTATTTTTATGATTTTTTCTCTGGCTTATGTGATAGTTGAAAGTGGCATGCAGTGCTAACCATTGCCCTGCACCAGGGCATCAGCTCAAAACCCCAACTTTCCATGTGCCTTAGCTTCTTCATTAGTGGGCCACACAGTGAGCTTATTGGTTTTTTTGAAATCCAATAAGCTCATCTATAATGTGCAGGGCTTATTTCAAACTTTTGAGCTTATTAGATAGGTCTGCATATAGCTTTTTGTTTGTCCAATTCCACCCATACACTGAGTGATCAGTGTTGACCACCCAAGTTCAAGCCCTCATCAAGTGCTTATCTGTGGGACCCAAACCTTTAGTAGTAGCTTTTTAGAAACCTCAATAAGTCACCTTTTCATATCAAGTCTTAGTTTGGATCCCTGTCAACCCTAGTGGGACCCACAAGGGCTGCAAGGTTGTTGGTTTTGGCCTGTTTGGCCTGTGATATTTGATCAAGTGATTATTCTGGTCTATAGCTTATTCCTTTAGCTTATCTGGTAGTGTTTAGCTTAATCTAGTTACTACTCATGTAGTTACAGCTTATTTAGCTTATTGTAGCTTATTTGTAACTTATTATTCCTTTAGCTTATCTGCTTAATGGGTGTTTGGCTCAAATGGGTCAAACGGGTCAATATGGCTTATCACTGTTTGGCTCAAATGCCCATATTAAGAGCTTATTAACTACTCATTCTCTGCAACTTCAATTCCCATTTAGCTTCAACTTCTTTGATAACAACTGTAAATGCATCCATTACTATCTCAGCAAACATCAACAACTGTAAATGCATCCACACATATATCCCATAACAAGCATTTCATTACACAATTTTTGACAACATAACAGCAATAACGAAACACAAAACAATAACAATTTTCTTAAAAAGAACCACACTAGACTTGCTTTCTTTCAACTCCAATTGCAGCAAAAACATTTGCTTCTCCATAGTTTATTTTTGAAACTCAATCTCCCTTTCCAAATCTCTTATTTTTCCATACTTGTCTTCTTTCAAACGTTTTTCCTTTTGAATCAAACTAAAAACCTCTTGTTTGTAATAGTCATTAGGGAACTCAGGATCTAGCCAGTAAAATGTCTTACATTTTGAACCCTATATGGTACAAACAACAAACATCACTAATATCAACGCATCCAAGAAAACGCATTATAATACTCAACGCATCCAAGAAAACTTACATTATAATAGTCAACGCATCCAAAAAAACGCCTTAAAAGGAAATCAATTATCCGCGAAGTCTGCCTAATTACTTATGCAATTTTGACTTTTAATTTCTAATTTTTAGATATAAATTAGTTTGTATAGCTTTGAAGTAATAATTAGGCAATTAATTAAGAAATAGCTTAAAAATAAATTGTAAAAGTATTTTTAATTTTAAGATCCAAATCCACATCATTTCCACCATCCAAAATTGCCAACAGGATTCACCACCATCATCAAGACCAGGTAATACCTCATAAATGAAACCCTAATCGTTTTTGCTAATTTTTTATGAAACAACATATGTGGTTAATTGAATTAGGCTCCCTTTCTTTTTGTTGCAATTATATGTGGTTTTCTGTGGTTAATTGAATTAGGTTTAAGATGAATACGAGTTGGATGTCTTTACCTAGATTTACCATTGAATATAAAAAAGGTCTTGACGACTTTCTTGATCATATTTTCTATAATGAGGGTAAAAATGGACAGATTTCATGTCCATGTATTGATTGTGGTAATCAGATATCGGTAGATCGGACGGAGGCTACAACACATCTGTTATGTGTCGGGTTTATGAAAGGTTATACAATTCCACCTTTCAGTTCCAAATCAAGTGATGCTCCAATGTTGGATGCTGAAGATGACATGAAAGGGTTGGTGAATGATGCCTTCCATCGGTTTGGTGATGACACACTAACCGATGACATGGGAACACAAACTGAAAGTATGAGTATGCCAAACCTAAAGGCGGAAAAATTTTATAAAGTGTTGGGAGAGGCAAAGAAACCACTATATCCTGGGTGTAAGTTATCAGTTCTTTCTTTTATCATTAGACTATTTCATGGTAAGTGTGTTGGGAAATGTAGTGATAATGGTTTCAGCAAGATGCTAGATACAATGAGGGAAGCCTTCCCCGATGCTTCTATACCAAAGTCATTGTATGAACTAAGGAAGATAATTCGAGAGTTGGGACTTAGTTATGATAAAATTGATGCATGTCCTAATGATTGTATGCTGTACTGGAAAGAAAACATTAATAAAATAGAATGTGATATATGCCATACGTCAAGGTATAAAGCAAGTGAAGATGATTGTGCAGATGAGTCAACCACAGCTGATACAAGTAAGAAGATTGGAGCAAAGGTGTTGCGTCATTTTCCGCTCTTACCACGATTGCAAATGTTATTTATGTCATCTAAAACAGCCGCCTCCATGAGATGGCATGAAGAGAGTCGCACGAAAGATGGTTACTTGAGACATCCTGCAGATTCCCCGGCATGGAAAGCATTTGATTTTAAGTATGATAAGTTTGCCAAAGAATCTCGTAATGTCAGGCTTGGTTTAGCGAGTGATGGGTTTAACCCTTTTGGAACAATGAGTGTTTCTCATAGTACATGGCCTGTTGTTTTGACGCCATATAATCTACCTCCTTGGATGCGCATGCAGAAACCTTATTTCTTTCTAACGTTACTTATACCTGGCCCATCTGCTCCTGGGAATAATATAGATGTCTATATGGAACCGTTAGTTGCTGAGCTAAAGGAGTTGTGGGATCGTAAAGGAGTAGACACTTATGATGCATCAACAAAAAGTAACTTTCGGATGTGACAACTCGTAATTTCAGGTCATTTTACAAACTTTAAAAGTTTCATTATTTATCATTTATCGTGAACTAGGTTTACGAGCATCAAATTCACGCAACCGTAATGGTTTAGCTGTGAATTCATGATCATATCATCGAGGACATTTCATATAGACTAAGTTTAGTCTACATTTCATTAAAATCATTTCATATCAATATTATGCATGGTTTTGCATTTTTCGTTAAACGTTAAATTTGATATTAAATAAACGTTATCGCGTAAGTAATTATTTTGAACAATTGATCCGTTACTTCCAAAAATTATCCCGATATATTTTTATACTCATATTAAGTTATAAAAATAATATTATGAGTTTACCCAGTGTTTTAAATTTATTTTGTATATAAATTGTTAAATTTATATAATTACGACGATTTTCTTAAATACGACACGATTATTATTATTTCACTCAAATTTTGCAAGAAATGCATTTTTATAATTTTTATGACCTCAATATATTTTATATTGACCCGTGGAAATTTATTTTTATCTAATGCTACCCTAAATACTCAAATGGGTATACAATTTAACACATGTCTACAATTAATTTACATCTAATTACACATATACACAAATAATTGCTACAACAAAACTACTTAGTCATTTTGTTTCTTTCATTATGTCGACCAAACCAAATGGATGAGTCATTTCATTTTGCAAAATATCTACCTAAATTGTATTATAATCAAATATAACACATACAACTCATTTCAAAAAAAAAAAAGAAGTGCAAAAACCATTCTCATCTCTTCCTCTCCTCAAGCATATTCGGCAGCCAAGGGACCAAAAGGAAGGATTATCCAAGTTTTCAAGTCAAGTTTAATTATACACTAGTATCACTTGTTGCTTAGGTTTTGCAATAAAAACCTCAAGTGATTAGGAAACCCTTTGTCCTTAAACCTCATCAATTACTAGTAAGCATTTCATACTCATCATCATATTTCATATTCATTGATATATTTATCATATCATTTTATTTGAGAAACATGCAAGTCTCATGATGTTTATACCATTTTTAAGGTTTTTAAGGTTTTTAAGTGTTAACTATATATAATCCATCCTATAATTACTCCTTGTTATATATTAGTTTTGGTGATGTCTAGGAAACCATGACACCCTAAGAAGGTGTATGGTAGGATTAGAATAGCTTCGGAGTTGTTTTGAATGGGTTAGAATATGTTTGGTGCGAGAAAAACTCATTTCGACACGTTTTGAAAAGGGTCTGTCCTTAAAATTAAATTCTGGAAAATCCGACAGTAGACAAAAATTTTTGGCCTTGATATTTAGAAAATATACTTTAAAACGAAACCGTGGCCGCTTGAACGGATTAAAACGGAGTTATAACGAAGAAGTTATGAATTTTTCAATTTGGCGACGAAAAATATAAATTTCTGGAAATTTCAGCAACCATTATTTATTTTATACGAGTCAAAAATGAAGCTTGGGCGTTGTAAATTATGTCGACTTGTTAAAAATATGTTAGTATACTTTGATACGAAGCTACGGATCTTTAAAACGTAGAAAACGGATTTGTAACGACTAAATTATATACGTTTACAAAAGTTGCCGTAACCTTATTATATAAGAAAAACTAAATATTATTTCTAATAGGCAAGTTTTACGGCAAAACTAGAGACCAAGTTGAAGGTTGTTTTTAACAATGACGAAGTACTTTTTATAAAGTGATGTCTTCTAGTAAAAGTAAGTTAGCCAAGCATATTTTTCAAAATGTCAAACCATTTGTCAAGCGGAGTTGTATTGAATAATGTACGGTCACTTAAACTTCGCCGAAAAACCACCCTTACACAATATTTTGGACACAAGTACCATACTTTACCTATACTTTTCTCTATGATCGAGACCTCTAGGATGAAAAGTCATGTACTAAAACTTTGAGATTATCATACGAGCTTCCCAAAACCGTTGAGTTTGTTTCCTAACGCTCGACGTACACCATTTTACGAGTAGCTTTTAGAGGCCGTTTTTGTCACTTTCATGGAAATATCAATGACATTATTTTACGACGAAAAGTTATATTCTATTAATAATCACCAAATGATTATCGTCGGATATCATTTCAACGTAAATACATGTGAAGTAATTTAAAAATGGTCAAGACGTTAAAAGATTATATTTTTGACGAGAAGTATTGTTTTCAAAAATTCATAAGTGGTATAAATATCATCCGAATTGCATGCATAACATTACATCATGACTTATTATGTATCATATCATTCATAATAGGTCAAGTTTAGTGATTCACGCTACATTTCGGTGTACTCACTTTTGCCATCGCATCATTGTCCAAGTGAGTTTCGTAGCCCCTACTTTTATACATTTTCAATTACTTTTGGGGGAGATACATGCTTAACTATTTTTCACAAGTACTTTAGATTTTAAGGATAATTTCTATCATAATCACCATTGTTTCAAAACTGAATGTTGTACTATATTAATTGTTCTTATTTGTTTGGTATAGTTCTACGTCGTATAATGTTCTAAATCAGTTGACTACTGATATATTGAGTCTTGTACTATTGATTATGTGCTAGTTCTACGTCGTATAATGTTCTAAATCAGATGACTACTGATAAATTAAGTCATGTGCTATTGATTATGTGTTATTTGTCCTATGTCGAGTTAGGTACTATTGTGAATTCATTTGACATCTTGTGATTTAGCATAAACTATACATATTTTGGTAGTGGATTGTGAACACACAGGTTGCAAGTTTTGTATGGGCGGAACTTGGAACTGAGTGGATTTACAATGCCTTTGCTGCATAAACGATTTAGAAAGGCTTTACATTTCAACTCAAACTCTATGAACTCACTCAACCTTTGTGTTGACACTTTTTAGCATGTTTTATCTCAGGTATCTAAGGCATACACTTCATGGCATGCATGTGGACATATCATAGAGTCGCGGTGACGACGCGTCTTACATGGATTTATACATTTTTAAAACATCGTTTGACTGTACTAAACTTATTTTCCGCACAAGTTGATTTCATTTGGGACCTACACTTTGTAAACTCTGATTATTTTATTAAATCAAACGATGTATTTTCCAAACGACACTTTAGGTCGTTCAATATAACTGTGATTGTGATGCTATGACAGTCAATCCCCAGGAATTCCATTCCGCTGCAAAACAGGTAATTTGGGGGTGTGACATCGGATGCGTGCTTGTTTGTTATGGACGATCAGTGACTTTCCTGCTTATGCAAATTTATCCGGATGGAGCACCAAAGGTAAACTTGCATGTCCTAACTGCCATAAACATACAAAATCAACACGCTTGAGTCATGGCAAAAAACAATGTTTTATGGGACATCGTCGATATTTGCCTACTGATCATGCTTTTAGAAGAGATACAAACTCTTTTGATGGCACAGAAGAACGAGACAGGCAACCCCGTGGCTTAACAGGACAAGAAATACTTGATGAGTTAGATGGTTTTGAAGTTAAATTTGGAAAACTTGTGAAGAGCAACCCAGATTTACCTTTTAATTGGAAGAAGAAAAGTATTTTTTTTGAGTTACCGTACTGGAAAGATAACTTGCTACGCCATAATCTAGATGTAATGCATATTGAGAAGAATGTTTGTGACAGTGTCTTTGGAACGCTAATGAATCAAGATGGGAAGACCAAGGATCATATTAAAGCACGCCTAGATTTACAAGAAATGGGCATTAGACGTGAACTTCATCCTATAGTTCAAGATAACAACAAAGTTTATTTGCCACCTGCTTGTTTCTCAATGGATAAAAAAGAGAAAGATATTTTTTGTCGTGTGCTTAAGAAGGTGAAAGTTCCAGATGGTTATGCAGCTAATATATCAAGATGCGTAGAGTTAAAACCTCCAAAACTGTTTGGACTTAAAAGTCATGATTGCCATATTTTGATGCAGCAGTTGCTTCCCATTGCCTTGCGAAATGTGTTGCCTAAGCACGTGCGCTATACTGTAATGAAGCTATGTCGTTACTATAAACAATTATGCGCAAAGGTTCTTAATCCAAATAATTTGGTTCAAATGGAAACCGAGATTGGAAAAATACTTTGTGATTTAGAAAGGATTTTTCCGCCATCATTCTTTGATGTCATGGTTCATCTTTCGGTTCATCTTGCTTCAGAGGCCAGATTAGGAGGGACAGTTCATTACCGTTGGATGTATCCAATCGAGAGGTGCACATTACTATTATAGTAAATACCTTTATTAACAAATATTATTGAATCTAAAATTATTGGTTTTGATATCTCAGGTATTTAGCTACATTAAAATCTTACGTGCGAAACAGGAATAACCCGGAGGGTTCCATTGCAGAAGGATATCTAGCTGAAGAGTGTGTGTCGTTTTGTTCATTGTACTTATCCAGTGATGTTGAGACCGTACATAATAAGACAAGTCGAAATAATGATGACGATGGTTATGAGGATGTTTTACCTATCTTTTCTATGGCGGGTCGACCGATTGGTGCTACAAAGGTAGAAATGATGGAACTTGACATTTTGGCTAAAGCACATTCATATGTGTTGTTCAATTGTAGTGAAGTTGATGAATTTCGAACGTAAGTAATTATATTAGTTGTGAGTTTCATAAATTATATTATACGATTAATAGTTGTCGTTGTTATCATCATTATCATCTGTTAACACTGCAGTGAACATCTGGCGTTGGTTCATCATCAAAATCGGAGAAAACGTAAGCGTGACATTCAACGTTTACATAGTGACACTTTTGAGTCGTGGTTTCAAGATCATGTAAGGCATATACACAGGTTTATTACTTTTGAAAAATTATTATAATGACATAGCATTTTCGACCTACTAATAACAAAACAATTAACACATCTTGCCTTATTTCAGGTTGAGGAGCTACATGCTATAGGGGATCACAGAATCACAGAAAGTCTAAGGTGCTTGGCAAGTGGTCCATCTGAGTATGTGAAAAAATATAAGGGATTTATCATAAATGGTTTCCGATTTCACACAAAAGATGTAGAACATAATAGGAAAACACAGAATAGTGGGGTTACTCTTCAGGCCATGACAAACAGTTACTCGAGTGCTACAGATAACAATCCTATCGCGGGAGATGTAGCTTACTACGGGGTTTTGAATGATATAATTGAGTTGGAGTATGGTATTGACAAGAAAGTAGTTTTGTTCGATTGTGATTGGATTTCAAATGGTTCAAGGAAAAAAGAAGATGACAACGGGTTTACTCTATTGAATTTAGAAGGATTGAAGGCTCATAACGAGCCTTTTATACTAGCTTCTCAAGCACATCAAGTATTTTACGTTGCAGATAGTGTTGACAAAGGATGGCAAGTTGTGATCAAGACAGCGCCCAGACATGTTTATGACATGGATGAACAAACAAGTCTTGATGACGTGGAAACACATTTGCAGGGTGACTCATTTATGTGTCCTCAACATGACGAAACAATGGATATTGAATTGGTTAGAGGTGGTTTCGATGGAACCGTTGTGGACAACAATGACTTAGTTATTGCCGATGAAGAAGATCCAGTTGAAGAAGCTTAATGATTTCAATTAGCTAAATAATAATAGTCCCTGTTTTTATGTAAAATTAGTTGTTAAGAATCAATGACAATCCTCATTACTGTTTGTATAACTCTTTCTTATACAACCCTGCTTAAGGGGTGTTTGGCTCAAATGGGTCAAATGGGTCAATATGGCTTATCACTGTTTGGCTCAAATGCCCATATTAAGAGCTTAATTTCTGCTTATTCACTGTTGTTTCTCTTCTGTTTTTTGTTTCCTTTAGTAGCTTGTACTACTGACTAGAGAATTCTGAGCTTAATTGGGATTCTAGATCTTATCTTGTTGCTTTCATTTGGTCTGCTAATCACCCCATTAGGACTGAGATGCCCTGCACTCAGTCATTTTTGTTTTTTAATCAAGCCTAGTTTATTTTGTGAGTGTAATTCTGGCCTAGTATAGTACAGCAATAATGCACCAAATTAACCATTATCATATACAAAGACAGATAACCCATGCATAACTTCCAAAATATTGAGACATATAACAATACAAAGACAGATAACACATTATCCTGATGGTTTTTTGACTCCAAATGTCTTCTTTTTTATTGCATCCCAAGTAACATTGTTAGCAAGACCTAACACTTGTATCCTTTTACCAGGAACTTCTTCAACTTGTTCAACATTTTTGCCTTTTGACTTCTTGCCTTTTGACTTTTTGGCTTCTGACTTTGTTAATCCTTTGAATTTCCAATTAGGTGGAAAGTAATCAGCCCAAGATGATTTTGAGCTTAACTCATCTTCACAGCTTGACATAGGTGATGATTTTGAGCTTCAAATGGTTATCACTTCTGCAACCACATCCAAGAAAACGCCTTAAAGGTAAATCAATTGTCCTCGAAGTCTGCCTAATTACTGGTGTTCACAATGTGTTGGTGGTGGTGGCTGATTACTTCTATTTGAGGAGGAAGACATTTTATGTTTTTATTTATTTAGGGTGTATAATTGGGGAAAAATAATTGGAGAAGTATTATTATAATAAGGATTTAGTGGAAATCCTACATGGCATAAAACTAATGTTTAAATAAAACTTTTGTGAATAAGCGTTTCATAAAACTGATCTTTTACGACTCAAATATCAAGTGTCCTATTATGGTGTATCAAGTTTTGATACCCAAGTATCAAGTGTCATACTAACTAATGTTTAAATAAAACTTTTGTAAATAAGCGTTCTAAAAAACTGATGTTTTATGACTCAAATAAAGGAGTGTTCTATTATGGCGTAGGATAATAAAACCACAACAAATAAGCGTACTATAAAGGTTAATGTTAAAATACACAGTTGTCAAGGGTCCTGTTAATTTGTATTCAAATAAAACTTTTGCAATTAAGCGTTCTATAAAACTGAATAAGCGTTATAAAAATCGGATGTTTTACGACTCTAAAAAGATGTGCCATATTGTGGTGTATCATAAACAAACCATTATGAATAAGCGTTATATAAAGGTTAACGTTATAAGACGCTATTGTCAAGGGTCCTATTCACTTTTCTTATAAAAATACCTTTTGCAAATAAGTGTTCCATAAAACCGATGTTTTATGACTCAAATATCAAGTGTCTTATGATGGTGTATCAATCTATGGGACCCAAGTGTCAACTGTCATATTAAGTTATGTTTTAATAATACGTTTGCGAATAAGCGTTTTAAATAATTAATGTTTTATGACTTATATATCAAGTGTCCTATTATACTGTATTGTAATAAAACCATAATTAATATGCATCCTTTAAGCGTCCTATTAAGTTTTGTTATAATAAAACTTTTGCAAAATATCGTTTTAAAAAAATGATGTTATAAAACCATTGTACATAAGCGTCCTATAAAGGTTAACGTTATAATACCGACGTGTCAAAGGTCCTATTAAATTTTGCTAAATAAAACTTTTTGTGAATAAGCGTTTTAACTAACTGATGTCTTATGACTCAAAACTCACGTGTCCTATTATGGTTTATTATAATACAACCATAATGAATAAACGTCTTATAAAGGTAATTTATTAGGACCCATATTTTAAGTGTCATATTAAGTTATATGATAATAGGACCCCAAATCATCGACCATCCTATTATATAGCTTTTTAGGACATCGCCTAAGTAGCAAATATTTAAAAAGGACCCTAAACGCTCATATGTCCTATTAAACAGTTTTTTAGGACTCCATTATCATACCGTCCCACACAAAGGGTCCTAAAAAGCCACTTTTGTTGTAGTGAATGTCAAGAATTCGTGTTGTTCGTGATGATCCATTAATTCTGCGTAGGGAAATGGAACGAGAAACCGGGGTGACAAAGGACCAGTTACTTCCCTCTGATAATGGAGGTGCTAAATACGTCCAACCTACGGTTATCCAAAGATCTAAACCCTCAATTGCTCCTAAGCCGTCTAAAATTGATCCTAAACTTTCACGATTTACGGTTAAAAGCAAACATGCAGAATTGAGACCGGTGACTAGCAAGAACGACTTGCCTAATCTTCACGTTTCTCAAGAACCAGAACCAGAGACCATAACGGAAGTGGTGGAAATTGCTAGCTCTCAGAGCACACCACTTATCCCACCTCCGGATTTTTCAAAATGTTCTTCGAGACTTGATAGTCATTCGGATCACCATGTTGGTTTTGTTGATTCTTTGAATAAACCGATTCCTTCTCGTAACTCTCAAATGAAGTCGTTTATTCCTTGTGTCGGTTGTGGTGAGCCTCTCTTTGGTTCACCCTGTCGTTGGTGTACATGTGTACAATGTGGTAATGATATTCATAACGGGAGTTGTTTGTTTTGTGGTTCGAGGAATTCATTTGATTATGATCCTAATCCGAACTCATTTAACGACCCCTCAAATTTTTCCAATCACACACCACAGCCCGACCTATCTTCATATAATCAACTTAACTGCTGTGAATTTTGTGGAGATCCTCACCTAGGATTTGAGTGTCAATCCGGAAACACCTTTGTCTATGAACAATTTTCCAGTGATGCTCAGAACTTTGGTTATGACCAATATCCATATAATTCACCAGTCCAGACTCAACAGTTTTACTGTTGTGAGTACTGTGGAGGTCCCCACTTCAGCTCTGATTGTCAAATAGGGAATCCGTTTCCTTGTAACAATCATGACTCTTACAGATTTGACAATTTCCAACCTCCACAGCACCATACGGTTCAAACTCCACCTGAGCCGTTGTCTCAAGAAATCTCCCAAAATTTTGAAACCGCAATGAAAACACTTGATGATATGATTAGTAACTTTAAGAATCAAGTGAGTGGTGAAAAGACCATGGGAGAATTGCTAGCCGAAGAACGAGAGGCCCGCCAATCTAGGGAAGAATTATTAGTCCTAGAGCAAGCAGCTCTAAGACGTTCCCAATTTCTTAAGGCAGCTCTATATGACGATGACGAGGAGAGTTTTTATCCTTTTAAAGATAATATTTCTCAACTCCCTCAGTCAGTTGATATCCCAGCAGTTGAGATTCCATCTCAAACAACTGCTATCACACCCGAAGCTCCCACTCACTCTCTGAACATGGGGGACGAGCATCTTGACACTGTTCCTGAAAAGGAATCGGACGAATTCATAAAGTCTAGTGTTGAGAACCTTGTCCCAATCCCGAGAGAGTCACAGGGAACTTCTGATCATATGTATGATTCTCTTTCCCCTCTTGAGTGTTCAAAAGATCATTTTGAAACTTTCTCGGATCTTAGCGACGATTGTGCTTCCTATGGAAACATCGAGTATGTTGAGGCATCACTTCCACAATCTGATGCTGATCATCTTTTTGAGGTGTTCACCGATGAACTCACTCACATCAATCCACTTTCATCAGAAAGTAACGATGATCTCTTTGATTTCGAAGCCGATCTGGGAGAGACTGAAAGTCTCCTTGATAATGATCGTTCACTCACTTCTTATCCCAACAGTCCAATAGAGAATATTAATCACTTTGTTCCTGAAGCATTCAAAACAACTCTCACTAATCCTCTATTTGAATTCGACTCTGAATTCACTTTAATTTATGAGAATCCACTCTTTGATACTCAGACCGAGGATAGTGATGAGCCCTCAATGGAACAAGAGTTCATAATTTCACTTCATGTGAATGATTCTCTTCATGAAGAGTTCTCCGGTGAACTCTCTCATGACATATCTCCTCCGGAACATGATCATTTCTATTTTGATCTTGAGGATGATATTGGCTCGGAGGAAGGTGTACTCTATCATACGAGTTTGCCTATTAATGATACTACCCTCACCCTTCCTCCCGATATGTCTACATTTGAGGATGAAGAATGGATCTTGATTGTTATCAAAATCTTTCTTCCTTTCCTCAAATATCTTGTGATTTCTCTTCATCTTCACTCCTTCGGGAATGAAGACACTATCTTTGACCCCGACATTTTCATTTATCATTTTTGAGCCGGTTCTATGTATATCTCATCGGTGTGGAACTTTCACGTGCTTCAAATGTTTGTCCAAACATCTTGAATGAAAGTCCGATGGAGATTGTTTCTTCCACTTTGCTTCCCCATGACCAATGAATGCGGGGATCGAGTCAAGCTAGCGACTCGGGAATCAAAAACAGTAGCATGCCATATGGGTTTTCACCCATATTTATGACTTCTTTCTATCTTTCTACCACCCTAGTGTGGGGGGGTTGCCCCACATGTTTTTTATATATTTAAGTTTTTTTTAAAAAAAAAAAAAAAAAAAAAAGATATATATATATATATATATATATATATATATATATATATATATATATATATATATATATATATATATATATATATATATATATATATATATATATATATATATATATATATATATCTTTCAAAATAATGGCCGTAGTATTTCCCTTTTACGTTCTCAGTTTCGGCATAACCGCCGGTACTTTGAATATTGAGGGCAATATTCATTTCTAAGTGTGGGGGGGAATTCTCAGGAATTTTATCATGTAATTATACCGCCTAATTCCCCCGTTTTTGGCCAAATTTTTTTTTTTTTTGAGTAAGTGTTTTGCACTTACTCAATTGGTTATCAGTCCGCCTTGTCTAATAAACAAAAGGATTGGCTAATCCAGGAGCAAACGGCTCTTGGTAAAGATATCTCAAATCCGTTGACGGCTTGCAATTTGCCCAAAATTGTATGGTGTTCAGCTCACCATATCTTTAATTAGTGAAGAGTTGGCTAGCCCGCAAGTTTATGGCTTGTGGTAAAGGCAGTGGAAAAACCATAATTGGTAATCAGCTCACCAAAGATAATATTGATAATTTATCTAAGAGTTGGCTAGTCCAGAGCAAACGGCTTCTGGTAAAGACAAATCAAATCCGTTGGAAGCTGGTGGTTTGCTCAAAATCACATGGTTATCGGTGTACCATGGTTCTTACTTGAACTGAAACATTTGGCTACTCCAGAAGTAATGGCTTTTGGTAAAGAGATTCAAATCCATTAAGTTTTTCTCAAAAGATTGCTAGGGACTAGCAATAGTTTAGTGTGGGGGATTGATGAGTGTGTAAATACTCATCATTTTTGGTTAAATCTGAACTGCAAAACGTTTAAAAATGCTCAGAAATGCATCAAAATACTGAAAATATTCCAAAATTGCATTTTATATGTTTCAGATGCAAAATGTTCAAAATCAGATGAAAAATGAGCTAAGTTTGCATAATTGGCAGTTTCAGTCCCCCAAGTTTCAAAAGTTGTCAGAAATAGTCCCTGAGCACTTAATTTCAAAAGAAAAATCACCAAAGGTCCTTTTAAAATCATAACTTGTCAAAATTAGTCCTTTGGTGAAAAATGTCAAAAGTTTTGAGAAATTACAAAATTGGTCCTTCAAGTTTAAAAATTGGCAAAAATGGCCCTTGGAAATTTGAAAATGTCAAGTTTGGTCCTTGTATTATTGAAACTTGTCACTTTTGGTCCCTTGGAATAACTTTTCAAAATGGCAGAAGTGGTCCCTGTATTTTCAGAAATTACAAATAGGTCCTTGTGTTATTAAACCCTTAATACCTTTGGACCATGTCATAACCATTGTGACCCTGCCAAACCATTGTGACCCCCCTTCATTTTGACCCCCCTTTTAATATAAGCCCCAGTCAACCCTTTGGTCAAATAATCCAACCCGCGCCCTTTTTTTTTCTTCTCCTTCACCAAACACCTGCTCTGCAACACTTCACCTCCCATCCCCCCTCCTCACCTTCACACTACCTTGTTCCCCCCACCTCAACAATACTCCAAGAATGAATTTAATGCTTCTTCACCCCCTCACTCAACCCCAACTGCTAAAAAACCTTTTTGGTGCCAAAAACGCATCAAACGGCCAAGATCACTTTATCTCATCCAATGGCCTCAAATGCATTTGGGATTTACTCAGAAGTCAGAGGGGAGCAATATTGGTGTATAAAAAGGAAGAAAGAAAAGGAGATAGAGTAGTAGTTAGTTTTTTAAATTTCTTGTATGTCGTTTATAATAGTAATGTTTTAATTTAAGTTCAAAAATGTAATCCTCTGTTCTTATGTAATCAAACTAAGTTGTTTTATCTTTATAATTTGTTTTTAAGTATCAATTCAAGTTTTGATCCAAGTTTCATTATTTTAAGCTTCCTGTCATAAAATCCAAATTACATGGTCTTGAATTCAAGCTTAAACTAGCTTATTTATAGTTCAAACAAGCTTATTTGAGCTTAATATAGCTTTTAGTGAGATCATAACTCAGATTCAAGTAAAAATGGCACATGGTCAACGAAAGTCAAACTGGGTGCATTTGGAAATGGAAATGATGTTGGGCTAATGCAGAGCTGCATTGGGATTGATATTGATTATAAGTAGTCATTTGGTTCTGGGTTAAGCTGCTTATAAGCTGGAATTCATGTGAGTACTAATTCATAACTAATATCAAAACTGTTTCATTAACTGTTGAGCTGAATAAATAGATTAGCTTATTTCTGTGTATTATAAGTGTTAATGGTACATTAGTCAGTGGTAATATAGTTGTTAGATTATAGTTAAAGGTTGTTATTGATTTAGATTTAATAATTGTTAGTTAAAATTTCCTTTTAGACATTATAAGTAGTGTTTGGTTCTAGCTGTTACATTGAGCTAGAGGGTCAGAAACCAGTTAAGGTCTAATGCTTGAGTCTCACTTAGGCATATTAGCACCAATGCAGTCATGAGTTTTAATCTTATTTGAGTAAAAGTCAAAATCCTTCTTAAAATGTCCTAACTGCATAACTGTTGGACTTTTTGAAAGGCAAAAGCTTGAATCATGTTTGGATATCATTAGCATAGCTTGCAATAGTCTTAATTTAACATAAAACATCATATTCAGTCTATAAATCAAGATTAAAGTTCATTAAAGTCAACATTTCAATTCTGTCAAAAGTCAAAAATGTTGAAAACCTCAGTTTGTACCCAACTAGAAAGATTTTTCATTGCTTCATTTTTGGGTCAAATCCAGTGAAACTTTGGGTTTATAAACTTCAATTGGTCTAGTTCCTTATTATGATTTTTATAGATTTTTATCAATTTTTTAGAAGGTCTAAAATGTCTTGTCAAAAAGGGCAAAAATGCCCTGTGCACAAGAACTGAGACTGCACAGGTGTTGTGCAGTTTGTGCAGCCCTTGCACAAGCTCATCAGAGCTCACCTTGGTCTCATCTTTGGTTCATAAGTAGTTAACCAGGTCTTGTTTAGGTTCCAATGTTTGGTTTTAAGTTTTAGCTTATTGGGTGGCTTATTCTTTAGCTTAAAAGTAGCCCCAAAATCTGTTCTTAGCACTAAAATCAAAACAATCAAATCTGTGTAACTTGCAATTCAGAGGTTTGAGATAGTTGATATTAGTTGCTTTCTAGTAGTTTTAGCATTTTATAGTCTCTGTGATCAGTTGGTGGACTTCAGTAGCTTCTAGCTTATCCCAAGTGCTTATTCTTAAGCACATTCCACTGCAGCCTCAATTTCCTTCACACGACCTCCTGTTTTTATATTTTTCTCAGATTCCTAATATTATTTTAGACTTAACTTGAATTTTTCAGATTTTTCCAAATCAGTTTGCTAGTTTTCTTAATTTAAAACAGTTTTTAAGTCATTTTAATTAGCTTTTATTGCAATTAATTCAGAAAAGTTTCAAAAAAATAATTTTTCATTTTTCCTAGATTAAGATAAATATAAAAAGTTAAAAAAATATTTTTCCAGATTTTTCTTAGTTAAATTTGTATTTTTAAGCAATTTAAGTAGCTTTAAATAGTTTTTAATTCATAGAAAATAAAAAATATTCAGAAAAATACAAAAATAGTTTTGAAAATTCTCTTTTGTTATTTTAGATTTTTCCAAGTCAAAATTTCATTTTTCTAGCTTTATTTCTTATTTTCTTGTATTTTAGGGTATAATTAAATAATTAAAAATAGTTTTTAATTAATAATAATTAATTAAATATTTTTAAAAATAATTTTCTTTTTCTAAAAATTTTCTTTTATCATTAGGTTTGTAAAATTATCATTTTCATATTTTTAGGATTAATATTGTTTCAGTTTTACATTTTCTTTTGTACGTCACGTAGTTTTTAAATTAAATAATTTTTATAAAAGAAAAAAATCAAAAACATCATTTTGCAAATAGTGATAGCGTTTATTTAATATTTTTTATCTTTTTAAATTTCCTTTAATTTGCATTTAAGCCTCTGTAATTTATTTCCTTTTTCCTTAGTTATAATTGTTCAATCAAACTCTTTTCCGTTCAAATCATCTCAATCACTATTCGTTTGGTGATTCTTCGCATAGCTCGCTGGGACATAACGACCCGGGGAAACACTAAACTCTCATGATCTTCATTGCATTCTGTGTTTGAACTGTTTTAAGTTTCTTACGGTTGGCCATTCACAAGTGGCCAACTTGTGTGAGAAAACTTGACGGTTTAGCACGAATCAGTGATAAGCTTGTGAGCTGGTCTTCAAAGAAGCAAATGAGTACTTCAATTTCCTCTACAGAGGCTGAATACATAGCCATGTCATCCTGTTGTGCTCAAATCTTATGGATGAGATCACAATTATCTGACTATGGCTTTGAATTCAACAAAATTCCTCTGTACTGTGATAATAAAAGTGCTATTGCTCTCTAATGCAACAACGTTCAACACTCAAGAGCAAAGCACATCGACATTCGACATCATTTCATCAGGGAACAAGTGGAAAAAGGTGTGGTGGAACTCTATTTTTTGAGGTCTGAATATCAGTTAGCAGACATCTTCACCAAAGCTCTTCCAAGAGAACGTTTTGAGTTTATTCTTCCACGTCTTGGCTTAAAAAGCCTTCAACCAGAAACACTCAAACGTCTTTAGGAGGAAGACGAGGAGTAAAGGTCTATCTTCATCTGTCTCTTGTATATATCTATTCGAAAAACAAAATACAAAATTATAAAACCTTAAAAAATAAATAGAAAATTATAAAACTTTCAAAATTCATAAAAATTTGAAAAATTCGAAAAGAAAAAAATCTTCAAAAAATATTGTCATTTTGTCATGTTTCTCTTGATTCGATTATATCTACGGTCTTGTTGTTGTCATTCAAAGAATGACACGGGACTTTAGATATTGTTCGATTCTTTTATTATTTAAAAAAAAAAAAAAAAAAAAAATGGGAGAAAGAGAAAAAATGGCTTACTGTCATTTCAGGCAGTAACCCGTTTTTCAAAGAACGAACAGAGCCATTCTTTATCATGTTTTCAAAATTCAATGCTCTGATTCTATAAACATTTATCTGCTGAAAACTAACTGCTTTGAAAAATAACTCAGTCTCTATTTTTGATAATCATCAGGACTTATTTGTCAAAATCTCTATCTCTCAATCAACAACCTATGTCATTGATTGAGGGGGAGAATGATTTCAATTAAATTAAAAAAAGTTATTTGGCATCAAATTGTTTTTCAAAAGATATTCATGCATGTTTTACCAATGGAGTTTTAAAGTCTTAAAATCCGATCCTTATCAGTTAAAACGCTTTCATAATCAAGTCACAATTCTCACTAAAAGCTTTCAAAATCAATTTAAATCTATAAGAGATCACAAATCTCAAATGATTTGATAATTGTGATCGGGGGAGAATGTGTGATTTAAATTGGATTTAAACTGATAATTCGGTAAATGGTTTTATAAGGATGTACATGCTGTCCTTCCCACATGTGACAAACGATTTCAAATTCTCAAATTGCACATGTTGAGGGGGAGCATCTATCTTAAACCTATGATTTGAAACGTGATCATTTATCTCAATGTGCAGGTTCCCCCTAGTATGTGCAAAACTCTTTTCAAACCTCGAGGCACATATTGAGGGGGAGCAAATTTGTGGAAACCTCATCCTTCCCGAAAGTGCTTTATCTACTTGATTTGATGTGGGAAGTGATGTTGATATCTTTTAGAAAATGGTAATCAAAGAAGTTAATTCTTTCTCTTGCCTCCGTGTGCAAAACATTTTCAAATACTTGATGCATATGTTGAGGGGGAGTTCTCGTTCAAAAAATATCAAAAACAATTCAGGTACAAAATGCTTTGATAATATATCACAAGTATCTGAATTGATTTTCAAATGGTTTTCAATTGAGTCCATATGGCAGGTGAACAATACCAAAAAGACCGACCAACTTTACTTTATGCATGGTGATATAAGGATGATAAGGTTAGGTATTGGTTCCCATGATCCGCCGGAACCGGAGGGATCTACCCAGGGACAATCCACTATTAGTGTAGAAGTCCTTAGGTATGATGATAAAAGGAGAAAAATGAGATATGGGAAGAGTGCGGACTGAGGCAGAGCAAGTACTGGAACAAACCCAACAAGGTTCTTGCAATGAAGTCTCGGTAAGCACTGAAGGGGTTGAAGAATTGAAAAGAATTGAATGAGAAAAGGGTGAAAACAAATAGCCCTCCATCTATTCAACCTTAGGGCAGAAACCGGGTTCAACTCATATGCTACTGATGGTAACATCGGTATTGAAGACAAGACGTCATGGACCCAGTGACGCACTACACTTCAACTTTCCAAACCACTCAAGTTCCTCTTAAAAGGTCTTGTTTCATTCTCACGGGGAACCGACATAATCTATCGACTTTCTCTTAGAGATTGTTGATATTGAAGAAGGAAACCCTCTCCCTAGTCTCCGGCACAGGATCCAAATATGCACAAAATTGAGTCTAGAGCCTCGAGATCATCAATCAATCTCATTAGGACACGTTCAATGAAGACTCTCTGCTTCACACAATGTGGAAAGAGAGATTATATCTTGAGTCCTACGCATTATCCTTGTGGTATTGCCAGAACATCTGAGTGATATGCATACATATTCACAATGAAGATGGAAAACCTTCTGGAGCCAACATCTAACAAGCTCCTGGTAGGTGGCATGTGAGATCTATCCATTAGATCAACCATGTGACAACTGAACAGAAACAATGGGGCGATTCAAGTATTGAATCAATCCTGGTTCAGGTTATGGATTGACGGATACCTTTGAAAAACCGGTCTTTGTGCTTAACAACTCTTTTCTTTAGCACATCGACCTTGTACTCATTTTTCAAACCAAAAGGTGTTTTTATGATTGATAATTGATTTTCAATAAAACCTTCGTTGTATTGCAAAAACAATTTCTATTGAGCAATACACGATTGTTTTTCAAATCTCTTTTCATCAATCAGTGGACTTAAAATTCGCTGGTTCACTCACTCCGTGTTGTCTTCTTAAAATTCGCTGGTTCACCCTGTCAAGGAAATTCTTCGAAATTATGCCTGATCACAGGCAGTACATGTACTGATCAACGGGGAACCGTGGGCCGTGTACCTCAATTCAACGAAAGTGATCAAAGACACTTTCGTGCGATTTATTGCTAACTGTTGTATGCAGGTACGCCCGACGTTTGCAGCTGATCAGAAGGAAGCGGTCAATCCATAGCCGCATGCTCACTTAACACATTCAATTCAAAAGAAATCATGATTAGTGCATCACTGACTCTGATATTTTCACTCCATGCTTCTGCTACGCTGCTGCCAATATCATGATTCAACAAAAGCTTCCGCTACTCTGATGAGAAGATATCATGATCCAGAATGTGAGCATGTCGGTCCGAAAGTCACAACATCACATAATACCAACACCACAATGGATGTCACAGAGATTTTTGATTGCTGATGATCTCAATAGCTGGCTCAAATTTATTATCACGTGGATCAGTAAAAGACCTCCACTTGGAGTAACCAAACATGCAATGTGAAGAATCAATGACTACGAGCTTTGGAACAAAGGACTACATCAAGAATGCAAGAACAATTTTTTTAATGTAATATCTATTTGTATTCAATGTAATTTTGGTACATGATTGAGGTGACCTCCCTTAGGGGGAGATTGTTAGGAATTAGAAATTCCAGGTATTAAAGAGTCGGTCACCTCAAGTATATGTAATCGTTAGAAAGCTCGTAGTCGTAGTTCTTTTAAGTTAAGTAGTATTTAGTTAAGTAACACCGTGGAGGACGGACGGGTCTTTACCCACTGTATGCCTGATCCACAGCCCAATGTGTGGCGATTTATGTAAGACTATAAATACTCTCTACCTTCCAAGGTAGAGAGTTAGAGCTCATAATAAGAATTTTCTTTTCTCTCACTAAAGTTCCCTGAACCTCTAACTTTCTCTCTCTAGAATTCCACTTATTCGCCACCTTGTTGTTATGGTTTGATGTGTATGTGAAAATTAATATTTATCATATATACCCCTCCATACTTCCATGGAGGGGTGAGACTCTTGTGTAAACTTTCACCTTTCATCAATAATAAACACACTAGTTTTCCCTTCTCTCTCTAGCTTCTCTCTCTAACTTGAAGATGGCTTTCTTCCATCTTCCAAGACCTCCCGATTCACCATATCATCCAAATATATGGTCCTAACAATTATGAAGTGACAAAAACAACAGGGTGGGTGAGTAATGTATGTTGACATTATGCCAAAGCTAACACGGGTCAAGAATGTCGTAACCCATTTGTGAGTCAAAAACTCACATCGAAAGCAACTAAACTTATACAAGTTAAACATAAGTCGAAAACTCAAGTATTAACAATAAGCCGAGACATCAATAATCCGAGACCAAATAGACTATCACATAAGCCAAATTTAATATGACCGGTTATCAAATTTTTCCATATTCACAGGTTTTGAAATTAGTTTGATGTCCACGACACAACATAACAACAACAACAACCCTATTAACACAATCATTAACCCAAGAATTTCTTAATTGTTTAACTTAATAAATAAAAAAAATAATAATAATTCAAATTAATATTCCAAATAACAAATTAATAGTAATTATTAATCTTACAAGAAATAGTAGGGTCGAAGGATGGGATGAACCGACGAAAGAATTCCAATGGAGCTCGAGTTATCTTGAAATTGACCAAATTGAAGCTTGATTTTAGACTTTCTATACTCCGGTTTACAAAACCCCTAACTCAATTTTAAGAAACCCCTTACTTACAAAACCCTAATTTGTGTGAGGTTGTGTGAAAAAGTGAATTAAAATCTGTATAAATTGGCCCTATTTATAGATACACAACAAAAAGGTTTTGTCTCTTCTTTCTTGATCTTTGAATGGAAAAAGGTCCCTCCTCAGCTACCTTCATTGTCCACCATCTCTCCGAATGCCATCTCCTGACTGCCTAGAGATGAGGCGAATGAATATGGTAGTGTGATAGTGATGATTTCGGTTGACTTAGAAAAAGAGAGAAGAATATGTCCATTTCTGTGTTTGCAATGGGGGAAGCGACAAAGAAGAAATCAGAAAAGGAAAAGAGGATAGTGATGGATCGTGAGGTAGTGGGTGGTAGGGATAGAACTCGGTTTAATTTATATAATTTCTATTAGAGTTACAGTATTATCTGTACCCCGTGTTTTGTCGAATCCTCGAGTAAACGTACTTTCCCGGTACCCGAAAAATATAAAAGTTATATTTTTAGAAGCGTTTTTGTAAGTGTAATAATATATTATTATTACTATGTTGAAATTTGATTATAACTGTTTTGTCGGTACTAAGTCGGTGTCGGTATGCGTGAGATGCCGTTTTTATGGTTCACGAGAAAAATCTATCGTTTTTGGTTCAAATAAACTTGGAAAAATCCAGGAGTGAAACTTGGTAATCATAGTTACTATAGTTTATTGTTAAAATTTGTTTGAAATTTTACGGGTTGTTATAAAACCTCATCCTTCCCATAATATTTTATACAAAGTAATTAAAATACTTGATTTGATAGGGGAAGTGATGATGATATCTTTAGAAAATAGTTAATCAAAGATTGAATTTCTCATTCTTAATCTAAGATTTCAATGTCCTCTTGCCTCCATGTGCTAAAACAACTTTGAATAATTGAAGCACATGTTGAGGGGGAGCTTTTCTAAATATCAAAAACAATTAAGGTACAAAATGCTTTGATTTTACATCACAAGTACCTTGATTGATTTTCAAATGGTTTTCAATTGGTTTCGAGGCGGAATGAACAATACCAAAAGACCGACCAATTCATTTTGTGCATGGAGATATAAGGATGGTTAGGTTAGGTATTCGTTCCCATGATCCCGCCAGAGCCGGAGGGATCTACCCAGGGACAATCCACTAGATAGTGTAGAAGTCCTTAGAAATGATGAAAAAAGGAAAAAAGTGAAAATTGGGAAGAGTGCAGACTGAGACTGACCTAGTACTGGAATAAACCCAACAAGGTTCTAGTTATTAAGTCTCAGTAAGCACTGAAGGGGTTGAAGAATGAAATAGAATTAAATGTGAAAAGGGTGAAAAGAAATAGCCCTGCATTAATTCAACCTTAGGGCTGAAACCGGGTTCAATTCATATACTACTGGCCGTTACCAAGGTAACACCGGTATTGAAGACAAGACGTCATGGACCCAGTGATGCAATGCACTAAAACTTCCCAAGCTACTCAAGTTCCTCTTAAAAGGACTTGTTTCATTCTTACGGAGAACCTACATAATATATCGACTTTCTCTTAGAGATTGTTGATATTGAAGAAGGAGACCCTCTCCCTAGTCTTCGGCATAAGGAACCAAATGTGCACCATTGAGTCTAGAGCCAAGAGATCATCAATAAATCTCATTAGGACACAATCAATGAAGACTCACTGTTTCACACAATGTGGAAAGTGAGAATATATTTTAAGAGTCCTACGCATTATCCTTGTGGTATTGCCAGAACATCCGAGTGATATGTAAAAATATTCACAATGAAGATGGAAAGCCTTCTAGAGCCAACATCAAACAAGCTCTTGGTGGGTGGCATGTGAAATCTATCCATTAGATCAATCATGTGACAACTGGACAGAAACAATGGGGCAATTCACTATTGAATCAATCCTGGTTCAGGAATGGATTGACGGATACCTTTGAAAAACCGGTCGTTGTGCTCAAAAATCTTTTATCTAGCACATCGACTGTGTAGTAAGTTTTCAAAATTAAAAGGGGTATTTATGATTGAAAATTGATTTTTCTTATAAAACCTTTGTCGTATTGCAAAAACTCTTTCTGAAAGCAATACGCGATTGTTTTCAAATCATTTTTAATCAATCAGTTAATCTCAATTTGCTGGTTCACAAACTCCGTGTTGTCTTCTTTGAGACGTTCCGGTTTGAGAACGGCTAGAGCAGCTGCGAAACCCTGTCAAGGAGATTCTTCGGAATTATACTTGATCACAGGCAGTACTTGTACTGATCAACGAGGAACTGTGGTTCTTGCAACCTATTCAACGAAAGTGATCAAAGACACTTTCGTGCTCTTTATTGCTAACTGTTATTTGCAGGAATACCCGATGGTTGTAGCTGATCAGAATTGGGGCGTCAATCCATAGCCGCATGCTCACACATCACGTTCATCTCAAAGAAATCATGATAAGTGCTTATCTTCGTCAAGTGACTCTGATATTTTCACTTCATGCTTCTGCTACACTGCTGAAAATATCATGAATTAACAAAAGCTTCCGCAACTCTGATGAGAAGATATCATGATCCAAAATGTGAGCATGTCGGTCCAAAAGTTACAACTTCACATGATGGCAACACCTCAAAGGATGAGTCAGAGATTTATGGTGGCTGATGATATCAATGTTGGCTCAAAACTCAACATCACGTGGATCAGTTAAAGACCTCCACTTGAAAGAACCAAACATGTAATATCTGAAGAATCAAAGACTACGACAGAGCAAAGAACTTAATCAAGAATCCAGGAACACCAAAATGTAATATCTGTTTGTAATTGATGTAATTGACGTGACCTCCCTTAGGGGGAGATGGTTAGGATTTATAAAATCCTGTAGTTAAAGAGTCAGTCACCTCAAGTAAATGTATTCGTTAGAAAGCTCGTAGTCGTAGTCATTTAGTGTTAGTAAGTAGTTCGTTAAGTAACACCGTGGAGGACGGACGGGTCTTTACCCACTGTATGCCTGATCCACAGCCCGTAGGAGGCGTGTCTTGTAAGAACCTGTTGAAACAAACAGACCTTGATAGATCTTGAGCTCGTGGATCGTTATTTATGCCTATGTAATCACAAGCACAATAAAAGACAATCTCTACTACTTATATTTATCAGCGGAATATAAACACAAGTAACACAAATAACTAAGAACTCTGTGATCCTCTATGGATCGTTATATTAACTAAATCTTTGTTTTTCCAATCGGTACATAACTCATACTATTATGTTCCTTTTATAGACAAGGAACCCTAAAACAAAACCCTAAACCGTTTCCCAAGAAACGTATAAACATAAAACTAAATAAGATATACACAATCACTTCCTAATAAAGCTCATGTATATCCAAACTAAATATACTAAACACGGAATAATCACTTCCGCAGAAACAAACTAATAACTATAAAACTTCAGCAGATTATGTCTTCGGTAGAATCCACATTACTTCAGTAGAATCTCTTCGGCAGTAATTTCAGCATAATCCAAACTTCACATAATTCCCAACAATCCTCCCCTAATCTGGAATTTGACTTGGTTAAGTTCCAGTTTCTTGATAGATCTTTAACGAAACAGCTCCAGAGGATTGTTCACGAACAAAAGCAGCAAAGAATCCAAATAAAAACATCTCTTTGATGAAGAAACTCTGAAACTCCATATCTTGGCAGCAACAAATGACAACATGTACATCAAAACATATTAGTTTCATACTATTCTCATCACATCCAGGTGTGTAAACTCCTGTGAGAGGTGAATCATTGAAAATAATGGATTTTATGTCTCTTTACCAATAGCCATCACTACTGGAGTAGCCATATGTTTAAGTTCGTAAACTATGGTACACTGATAACCATCTGATTTATTGGCAAACCAGAAACCATATAAACGGATTTGAAATGTCTTTACCTGTAGCCGATTGCTCAGGACTAGTCAATTCTTAGAATTGGTGAATTGATTACCAAATATGGTATTCCAATGCCTTTACCACAAGCCATATACAAGTGGGCTAGTCAATTCTTGGATTCCAAAGAGAAATAAATCATGGTGAATTGAAAACCATACAACACTCAACAATTAAGCATGGGTGGTTGCATTCCCTATGATTTTGAGCAAACCATTACAGCTATCAACAGATTTGATGTGTCTTTACCAAAGTTGTACCCCTTGGACTAGCTAACTCTTTGACATACACAAGATATATCTGGTGATTCAAGAACCATCAAAAGTATACAACAAATCTACAAGAAAAGTTAGACAAACTTTTTTTTTTTTTTTTTTTTTTTTAACTAAGAAAGAAAGAGAACAAAAATTACAAAATAAACAAAATATTACAATCAAGATGAACCTTTATGTTGCAGAAGCTGAGTTTTATTCAAACCAACACATTGAGAAGCATGAAGCTCATCATTGCCAACTGGATTAGGAGGTACTTCCAACTTCTGTCTAAGCAATCGTTCCGTAAAAGCAACCGACAAAGGATAAATCTTATCCGATAACATACACAAAATCATACCACATGTGGTCTGAACCACATGAACACAAGGCATAGGATAAAATCTCCAATTCTCAATCTCCCACTGATGTGAGTTCTTCCAAATAGAATATCCGTTACCTTCTGAAGAATTAGAATCAAACAAGACTTGAAGATCACCCAATAAATATAAACCAGAACCCGTTGGTGAATGAATAGTATAATACTGAGTGACATGTTCATACAGCATCTTCAAATCATGTCTATTTACCAAATGAAAGATTTCCTTCAAGAAGTTGAACTGAATAACAGTATTATCCAGTCGATTAACAGTGTTAAGCTTCCCAGCTTTCCAATTGATCAATACCGCATGTGTTCCTTCAGGAAACACCTCAACAGGTCCAACTTTAATAAAAGTTGACTCATCAGCCGTGAGATCTAAAGAAAGATTCTTTGAAAGATGTTTCCTAGCCAGTCTGACAGAACTCCTTAAGGAATTAAGTTTCCTTTTAGCCATACTTTTCTGCCTCCTACCAGCTATTTTATCCGTATCAATCTGTAGATCGTCTTCCTTACTCAATGGATCACCCAAATTCTCCACACTAGGCAATACTTCAGAAGAAACAAAAGAAGACTCAGCAGAAACAACCGTATCAGTGGAAGGATTAGCTTCAAAAGTTGTTTCAGAAGTAACAACTTGAGATAACACCAGAGGTAAAACAGCATCAAAATTATCCACTATATCAACTGTTTTAGGTCTCTTTGCTTTAGGAACATCTGACATAGTAGCAATCCTTTCCAATTTAGAAGAAGAAGTAGAAGCAGATGAAGAAAACTTCATAATCATATTATACTGTCTGATCAAAGCATCATCAGACAAAGCACAGATTTGCTTCATTGACATACCAGAATTATAAATAGTAGAACTATGATTCTTCACAACTTTCCTCATATGAGCCCTCTTCTGAGCTACACTCATTGGTTTTTCCCTTTTTGCTTTATGTCGTTGAGCAATAAGAGCTCTCCTCTTTGCAGCCGCTTCTTGCTTCTTTTGATTACCAAGAGCCACCATTTGACCCACAAAATTCTCATTATCAAAAGATGCTCCTAATATAAGTTTTGCAAGAGTTGGATCAGATGCACCTTAAGTAGTATAGGCATCCCATTGATCATCAGTGATCTTAGGAAATAATGCATCAAGCTCTAGTTTTCTTTCTGTAGACAAAGTAGAATCAGACCGAGCTTGAAGAAATTCAGCAACTACACGACTCTTCTGCATATTTTCATAATCAGCAAACATCCTAGCTTGAGCTTGATTTTCTTCTTGAGATACCAGACCTGAACCAATCATTTCATCAATTACAGCTTCCTTTCCTTTGTCAGAAGATTCCTCAGCAGAACTAATTTGAGCTTCAGAAGGAACACTCAAACCATCATCAGAAGAAACATGTTGAGACAATTCCTCAACAGGTGTAGAAAAAACTTCAGAAGAAGAATTCAACTTAAAAATTCTCCCAGCCATAAAAATTGCATCATCATCTGCTGAAGGTGAAGAGTTTGGTTGTTCTTGTACAAATGAGGCTTGACCATGATCAGAAACAACCTCCTCAAATAGAACATCAGCAGTTGTATCAACAACATTCGGCTCCATTGAAGTTTCAGTAGATACCTTATTCAGATATTGTCTTCTTCTTTTTCTAGCAAATATAATAGGCACCTTTCTCCTTGAAGATTCAGCAATAGGAGAAGAAACATCAGATGTAAGAGCTGCATCAGCCAAGATTCCTAGTGATGCATGCTGAGTCTCTTCTTGCTCCTCTTCAGAAGAAACCAAAACTCTCTTTTTGCCCCTTTTACCAAGTAATTCCTCCAAGTGCTCAACTTTAGTCTGCAACTCCACAATCTTACCACCAAGAGTAGACTTGGTCTCTGCAAGCTCCTTCTTGAGATCAGCCACCTCACTTGCATTCTTGTTCACTAGAGCATATAATGAGGTAAGTGTAATAGGGTCCTCAGCTTCACCAACTGATTGTTCAGTGGTAATTGGAGCTTCATTGAACCTTTCAGGAGTAATATGAACATGCTCATCATTAGAAAATCCGTCACCGAATTGATTCCTAATAGGACTAGGTGTGGGCAATCTATCAGTATCAACCTGAACCTCATCAAGAGAAACTTGTGTAGATGATGGACTAGGACAAGGTCTAGGCGAAGGTATGGATGCCTCAGTAGTAGCAGAAGGGCCCTCATCAATAGCAACTGAAGGATTACCATCAGTAGTATTGGTAGAAGGTAAAGTAACAACATTAGCCTCATCAGCAGTCTCATTCCCCTGAGGTAACATGGCTGCTAATAAAGGAAAATGTGTCCCCTCAAATTTAGTTCTCATTGAAGCAAATAACTTAGAAGATAAAACTCTTATAGGATGAAAAGCTTGGGTTTGGGTAGAAACATCCAATATCATCTGTAAAAACCTAGGGTACATCAAAAACTTGCCCTTTTTCCTAGTTATATTCTCAACCATATTATCGAAAATAAACTTAGAAAAATTATAAATTAAACCCTGAGATAGACAAATAATACCACATCCCAATTGAGTCGAAAACTGATCCCATCCTCCGGATTTATTGCTTAAACACTGAAGCAATGTATGAACCAAAAACCTCCACATAGGACAAAGCTGATTCTTTAACCACATGTCAGTCCTTGTACCTTGATATCCAATTGCTCTAAGCCCATCAAGTACCACCACAGCATTAGAATGAAAAACCCCATTCTCATCATCTAACCGAAGCTGTCTTCTTATCAGCTCCTCTGTCACCACATACTCTTTTCCGTCAATCATTGCAACAATCTCTGTATCACTCCTTTTCGTAGCCGATGCCCAAAATTGAGTAACCAATGATTCATATATAGCATTTGGAGAATGTGTTAGAGCATACTGAATCTTTGATCTCTGTAAGAATTCAATCATCGGTCTATACAACTCGTCACCCTTAGCTGTTAGGAATTAGAAAATTCCATAGTGAAGAGTCGGTCACCCCAAATGTTATCTAGCTTAAGTTAGCTCGTAGACTAGTCGTTAGTCAAGTTATTTAGTAGTTTATTTATTAGTTTGTAGCGTAGAATAGTTTAGTGCAACACCGTGGAGGAAGGACGGGTCTTTACCCACTGTATCCCTGATCCACAGGCCGATAGGAGGTCGTGTATTTGTAAGTATAAATACCCCTTCTATCCATGGAAGGGGTGGTGCTTCAATTCAATCTAACCTTTCATTTGTGTAAACCTCTAGCAAGAACACACTCTCTCTCTACTTTCTCTCTCTAAAATGGAAAACATATATTTTGATCTCCCAAGACCACCCGAATCATCAACACAATAAATATTAAGATCCTACATTTGGTACCAGAGCCAAGGTTTTTGTGTTGTGTTGATTTGTGTGATTTAGTATTATGGTTATGGTGGTTTTTGGTTATTGTTAAAACTGCTTTTACATCATGTTAGTGGTCGGAATAATGTTTTTTTTGGCTTACTTCTTGTGAATACACTTTTTATGTTATAACTGATTCTGTGGTGTCAAGTTGTGTCAAAAGTCTCGTTATTCAAAAGGTCATGTTATTCTAAAATCTGCTTTTATGTCAAGTTGTATGTCTAAACTGACTTTTATGACATTCATTCATATGTCTTTTTGTACCATTAACTTGTGGTCAAACAGTCATATTCATGGTCAAACTTGTCAAAATGTTGAGTTTTTCTGGGTAAGTATGAACATAGTCGGATATATGGTCAGATTTTGGCCGAAAAACTCATCGGAAAAGTCAAATGTCTTAATGCATGCTTTCTAGCGACTTAGTTATGTGGCGACTTGTCTTTACAAGTTGTCTAGATGCATTGTACCTGGTAGCGAGTTGTTGACTATTGAGTCAACAACTGTAGCGAGTTGGCTAGCGACTTGTCTTATCTAGCGAGTTGGCTAGCGACTTGTCTTATCTAGCGAGTTAACTCATGACCCTAGCGACTTGGTTTGTAATTTTGGGTAGCGACTTAACTAGCGACTTGACAGGAAGGAGATGAAAAAGAGTGTGACCGTGACCACAACAAGACTCGACCACAAAACAATACCAAATACTCATAACCCATCGACCTCTGTTTTACTTATCATCATCAGTCCAAGCAAAAACAAAATAAAAACTTGAAGTATCTGCTAACTGACTCGACCCATCTCCAAACAACATCCAATCTATACTAACCTAAACTCATACTCCTTATCCTCTAGCTCTTTCAAGACACTTAAATAAATAACAAGACTCAAAACGAAAATGATATTATGATCTCAGTCGATTCAAACGTTTTCCTAAATCCTTTAAAAGATTTTTCACGTTTGAATACCACCATCACAGACCCTTTTTTTTGAAGTCCAAGCTTCGTGTTACTATCCGAACAAGTAAGAAAGAACAAAAACGTATAAGTCTTATTCTTCCTTTGTTCGTTAAATTAAAAAGAAAAATCTACATCAAACCTACCCGAGACCTTTTATTAAAAGACCTTGATGTTGTTTTTCTCCTTGTATCTTCGAAAGTGGTCAGCTGTGATATTGGGTTTGCTTCGTTACTTTGCTTATCAAGGATAAAAGTGCTCGTTCATAGTTTGGAAAGGGTTTGATGTTTGATTTTATGATATCTGGAGACGAGAGACGTGTTTGAAATGTTTATTAGAACTGATTGTGATGAGGAGTTACTGCAGATAGGCGAAGGTGAGATGGGGGCGGTAATCACAAGAGGTGAGTGTTTTTAGGGTTTGTGATATGTGGTTTGTGAAGAGAGAGGCGGATTGGATGTGAGATTAGGGTTGAGGGTTTGAGAGATATTAGGGATTTTATGTGATTAATGTGTGCTTTATAATACCCTATGGTTAGGGCAACATGTTACCTTGGATCAGGTTTGTCATGTGGACTATTGTAATATGATCATGGGCTTTCAATTCTGATATGGATCTATCTTTCATGCATCACTTGGACCGTGTGTTGGGTTTTTATTCGCTCATTGATATTAACTGATGTTAACATTGGATGAGTGCTACTCGTTGAGATAACACTCGCATGTGTCAAGTTGCTTAGAGCTTGTGAAATTGGTTGAACTTTGATTATTTGTGATTATGTATAATTGTCTTTGAGATTACGTGGTGACTTTCTTTGGACAACATCTCTACATATTGGACATGGGCCTCAATGGATTTGTTTTGGTGATCAAGTGTTATAATACTGTGTTTCAGTTATGTCACAAGTTCTTGGTCTTGTCTAAAAGATAGAAATTATTTATACCAAGAATATTTGACAGTGATCTAGAAGTAATGTTGAAAACACTTGATTCACAAATGTTTATTTAAACGTTGAAGTAAGTGAGTGAGTCTGGCGGCATTGGACCGGACTTTGAAATATGGTTTGGACGATGGATATTGAGGAATTGATCGGGTGAAATATTTTTTGAACTATGAAGAGACACGTGGGCTGAATGATCTTGTGAATTGAATGAAGAATTGGATGGTTTTGCATAATATCATGGACTTTTGTGTGGATTATGTGATTTTATGAGACTTGAGATTTGACTTGAAGACGATGATGAGATTCGATGGGTTATGAGGATCGGCAATGTGGTGTATACACTTTCACGGAGATGATTATTGTCTCGGCTTAAATTGGTCATTAAACAAATGTTGACTACGGGGCTGTTTGAACGGTATCTCTTATTTTGATTTGAAGTGAGGTTTTTCGGGCACGTTTACTTATTTCGTCTTCCGTGAAGATTACTTGTTTGGTCATTTACAGAGTGTGATAAAGACTTGGCTATTTAGTTACGGTTGTGATTCTTTCTCGATTAACCCACAACGTAATATCACTTCGGTGTCTCACGCAGTTGAGGATATGTCAAGAGGTTTTGTACATTGGGTACACCGTTTCTTCTTCACAAGGATTAGTACAAGGTTAAGTAAAAACTCTCTGGGGAATTCTACTTCATGATCAAGTTTGGTATATCGGGCTTACTTCTCCATGTGGTCACTACAATAGCCGACAGATTGCGTGAATGATGTGGTTACCAAAGTATTGATTGGATGGTTGATGATGGTGTTGATGCTGGATAATAAACCATTGCTAAACCACTGCATGTTCCCCTAAAACAGATATTCACCGAAACCAAAGTTGCCATAACACATTCAAGCTGACACTGTTTACGGTTTTTGTCTTGGTTTTGTAAAATCCCGCGAAAGAACCTATTTCTCGGTTTAAATCATAGACATGTAAAATCCCATGACAATGGAAACATCTTGGTAATTGTAAAGTGCATTTCTGGATCAATCATACGGTTTATTCTTGGTTTTGTAAAATCCCGCGAAAGAAACTATTTCTCGGTTTAAACTATAGAATTGTAAAATCCCGGGATGATGGAACCATCTTGGAGAAAGGAAAGCGTATCTCGGGGTCTTCTGATGCTGGTGTTACGGGTTCTGTTTTGAAGAAGGGATAAAAGGGTGTAATTCATAAATTGGATGTGTGTTTGGATATTCATCATGGCGGTTTGGTTACTTCAAAGTTTACGGGGTTATGCTCATTAAACCATGGTCGGGATGAAACCATTATCAAAGTTCACTTCAAACGTATAAGAAGGCTAGATTTGAGCAGTTCAGAAGATGTGACAACGGCGTTAATTCAGTATTATTTATTTGATGTTGAAGTGAAATATCATGGGCGAGTGTACTTAGTATCTGAAGGTATCGGGGATGGTTGGATGAAGATTCTTCGAGATCCTTGTTCGAGCTTATTATCAAAAACGAAGACTTGGAAATCTAGTTATTGTTGGGTATCTTTTACCTTTTCTTTTACCACTTGGGGGAATTGGGCTCGTTTCACCACAAAATAACTATCACTTAAAGGAGTTACGTTGTAGTGCTCAGTGTCACATTCAATTGTGGATTTTCAAGAGGTGATATACGTCTTATACTCGATGGTTGGTTGGTTGAAGAGCATAGAGTACTTAGAGATTCAAATGGGCATGAAGTCTCGGCACCGCTCTTTGTTACATATGTGCAAGTTTAAGTCACGAGTTCGGGTTAGTTTACTTCAGGGTCAAATTCATCATATTGGGTTATCTCCATCAGCTGTCACGACAAAGAGCCTACTGAATGATAATGGGTTGATTACATGTTTTGCTAAGAGAGTTGAAAAAAGAGAGACTATGACGTCTGTTCACATCAGTTCAGGCCTCGTACTCCAAAGAAAAGAAATGTGTACGTTTCAGTGCGCATTATCTTCGAAAGAAGAGAAATCTTCTTATGACGTATGAACACAACAGTTCATGCCTCGTTCTTAAAGAAAAGAAAAGTGTACATGTCAGTGCGCTTTATCTTCGGAAGAAGAGAAATCTTCTCATTAATGACCATTCTCATCAACTTGCTTCATGCTTTTTCCGCGCGCTTTCATTTATCAAGTGAACCGGACTACCGATGATTGTTTTCTTATTCCACTTGCTCAACTATGATGACGATGGCAACATCCTATGCTAATTTTGCGGGGGAGAAGTGTGAATTGACTACATTTGGATGATTTTCACTTGTTTAATCAAGAATGGCATCTCCGTATGCAATTCTTGAGGGGGAGAAGAAGTGTGATAATTTTGCATGGTTGATTGATATATGAGAATAAATGGTCAAACGGCTCCAAACTCATGTAAGAACCGAGCTTCTACTGATCGGATCATCTTTACATGGTGTTTCTTCGAAGAGCCGTTGGTTGACATCTTCACTTGGATTGATGAGTTTATCGACAAAGTGCTTCCGGTTAATGCTTCACGTATACATCAACATGATGATTCCGAACAATCTATCTGTTCTTGTTTGATGTGATTGGTAGTTTGGTGTTACCATCTTGTGTGTTCGTTGCGGCCTGATTGCTGATTTCCTTGATCAACATCTTTCTGTTCTTGTTTGATTGGGAGGGATTTTAGTTAAGGGGATTTGCAAGATGTAAGTTAATTGGGATGCTTTTTGGTGGGATGCTTTTTGGTGTGAGTTGAAGATGTTAATTATCTATTCCCCAACTGGACAATCTTGAAGAAGGTCGAGTCTACAGTATGTTCTACATTTCTTGCTATATGTTAGAAGACCAAAGACGAGTTGCATTTGATTATCTAAAGACCTCTTCTTAATTCAAGCATTCATCATAAAGATTGTCGGTTAAGGGGAGAGCACTAATTGGGGGAGAGTGAAAAGTCAGATTTAATCCCCAATTAGACTTGCTCATTCTGTTCTTCAGCAAGTTGATTCCCACAAAGACTTCAAGCGATCTTCTCAACAGATTTCAAGTATTTGGGCTGATAAAGTGTTGTTGATTCTGAAGTGTCAAAACCAGCAAGGGGGAAGGAGACACGCATCTAAACGCGAGTAAACATTGATGAGCTTAATACTTCTAAGTAATTGAAGATATCCCGGGAAGACAAATGTTATTACCGTAGAGAAACTCAAGGTTTGACTCATGGCGAGTAAACTTGATGAACTTAATTCTTCTAAGTGATTGAAGATATCCCGGGAAGACATTTGTCATGACCGCAGAGAAACTCAAGGTTTACTCATCAAGGCGTTTAGTGTTATTATTCCAACTACGTGGGGGAAGAGATGTAAGAGTTAGTTTCTGATGATAAAAAGAGGTACACAAGTGTGTGATGATTTTGATGTTATCACAATCATCAGGGGAGAGAGATTATGTACATTGGGGATGCTCAGCTGTTTTACTTGAGGGCTTAATTAGTGATTCAGAGATATAATCACTTATTCCGGTGTTGACATCTGCAGAGATTGTCACCCGCAGAGATAATCAGTGATTCGGCCTGCTTCTTCAATGTTATCGGTTATTCTCTCTTTGGGCATTCGGGTACTTCGGGTTCTTGAGCTTCATACACTTTCTTCAGGGGGAGAGAAAAGTATACATCAGGGTTATTCTTTGGCTATTGGACTTAATCTGCTACTTCGATGGTATAAGTTTCTTTGTCTTCGGGTATGTGTATTCGGGTTCGTGAGCTCTAGTCTAAGAGACTGACTGCATCATTTCAACTACGTGGGGGAAGTGGTCTCTTGACACCTTTCGGAATGGATTGCTTCAGACTTCAGTGGAAAAGAAATTTGAGAAGATTATTTAAGTGTGGGATGAAACATTGCTGGTGTTCTATTGGATGATATAGCCTCGAACGAAGAATCACGGTGATTATTCTTAAAAGGAGCAGCTGGATCAATGATAATGGTGTGATTCTTTGTGCACCTGGCTAAAGCAAGCTTGAAATAGAGCTTCGAATCTGCTCAACATAAGGATTTTCGGTTTGGGGGGAAGCTGCCAAAGTCTCACTTTCAAGTGGCTCAATTTCTCTCTTCGATTCAAGAGTCTTGGAAGCTTTGGTGGTGAATGCTTAAGAGATGATGACTTCTATCTTCTACAACGAGGCTGCTCGATATTCTTATCTTGGTACTCGTATCATCATCCTCTTAACTATATCATCTATTCTATCCTTGTATATATTTATTCGAAAAACAAAATAGAAAATTATAAAACCAACAAAAAGAAAATAGAAAAAGATAAAACCTTCAAAAAACCCATAAAAATCAGAAAATTTCAAAAATACCAAAAATATGTTTTCCTAGACATGTCTTCTGATATCGATAACATCTACGGTCTTAGAAATGTCATTCAATAATGGCACGGGACTTTAGATGAAGTTCGAGCAGGAGGTGTAAATATTCTTTTCAAAACATGTCTAAAAATATGGCTTGCAGTTACTTCAGACTGTAACCAGTGCTTAAACTATGGCTTGCTATCTTTTCTAATAGCAACCCATTTTTCAAGAAAGGAAAGTGCTACGCTTAAACGATTTTCAAACATATCGTGTACTTATCCTAAATCAAAATGAGGAAAGTATGTCGAAGGACTGCTGTTCCTACTCAAATATTTTTCCTTCAAATTCTTCAGAAAAATATTTGTTTTAAAAAAATGGTGGAAAATGAGTTGCTTACATATCAATCAGATTCAGAGTTTTCGTATTAATTTGCAAACTCAATCAATGACTTCTGCGCTTTTAAAATTTTTCAAAAAATGAGTCATTGATTGAGGGGGAGAATGTTTTCAAATCTATATCATCTAACGAGCTTTCTTAATTATCCTACGTGCTTAATTAAAAATGATATTTTCCTGTGTCGAAGGACTAGGAATTTAGGATATGATTGTTAGGTTTAGATGATTAGAGTTTGATTAACACATAAACCCCATGCCATATATGAATTGATTGATATGTTGAATTGACTTTAATTAGTCGATTGTTGTTTGGGTGATGTCGACCACCATATATTTGTATGTGTGTTCACTAACGTATGCAGGTATATTGGTTATAAGAATGTTCCCGATCCGGATCCCACAATTGAAGATGATTGGATGCCGAAAGGAAAGGGTAACTATATCTTGGGTTGACATATGAAGAAACGGAGCTTAACTGGACTTCAATGGAGAGTTGGCATGAAATGCAGCGTAAGAGGTCTTACTGCATCAGCAGATGGTTTTCTTCAGCAAGTGAAGAAACGGAGCTTAATTGGACCTCAGTTGGCATTCAAAATGCAACGTAAAAAGAAGTCTCACTGCATTTGCAGACGGTTTCTCTTCCAACCCTACAACAACAACAACGGAAGCTTCTCAACCACTAACGTATCTTTGTGCAGGATACCATTTTTAAACAATTTTGAATAAATTTGAATAAATTGTTTTGAAAATGGAATATATTGTTTTGAAAATATATTGGACAAAATTTTGAAAATCACCGGACTTCATTTTATCAAAACTTAAGTCACTCAATTATCGACTTCGGTCATCGATTGAGGGGGAGAGTGATTTAATTTAAAATATTTTCATACAATATATCTTCAAAAAGTCCGTTTGTACAACAAAAAGTGGTGATCTAAAGATTTAATGTTATGTCATGGTATGATTTTTTCTTTAGAATCAAGGTCTTTCAAAATGAAATCTTTTCTGTTCTTGTTTGATTGTGAAATTGTTTTGTTTTACTTAAAAGATCTCTTAAAAACTATCATACCTGACACTAACAATCTTTAATGTCTTAAAATGGTCCATATTTGTCATCTTTCAAAATTGAATCTTGCCACGTCTTTCCCCAAAATTTTATAAATGATTTAAATCAGTTGGGATCACAAATCTCAAATGGTTTGATATTTTTGATCGGGGTATAGATCGTGATTTAAATCTCAAATCTGTTTTAAATGGAATTGGTTTTAGTCCTTTAAAGGCATTCCTGCCTCCATGTGCCAAACGATTTCATACACAATGCACATGTTGAGGAGGAGGATTTATCCAAAAACATGATGAGTATTTAAACCAGGCCACATATTCTCCCATGTTTTCTAAACCTTATTAAATCACTTGGGATCCAAAATCTCAAAGGATTTGATATTTTTGATCGGGGGAGAATTTGTGATTTAATTATGAAATTTGATAAAAGGTGATCGATTTGATGAAATTGTGCAGGCTGCTCTCTCATATGTGCTAAACGCTTTCGAATCTCGAAGCATATATTGAGGGGAAGCATTTTAAAAGAAAATAAACTATCGAGGTACAAAAGCTTTTATGTTTTAACATAATGTACCTTGATTGAGTTTTCAAATGGTTTCTTAAATAGCTTTTGTAATCGTGGATGTACTTAAAAAAGAACTCTTGCCTCTATGTGATAAAAATGATTTCAAATATCCTATGCACATATTGAGGGGGAGAATTTACCAAAGAAAATCAAATGGCTTTTTCCATGGAAATTGTGATCAAGAAATTATTTCAAAGAAATTATTTCAAAGAACTCTTGCCTCCATGTGCTAAACAATTTCAAAATCATATGCACATGTTGAGGGGGAGGTTTTCTAAAATGATCAAAACTATTAGGGTACAAAATGCTTTGATCTCGTATCACAAGTACCTTGATTGTTTTTCCAAATGATTTTTCAATTGGTTTTAAGGAAGAATGAACTGTACCAAAAGACCGACCAATTTACTTTATGCATGGTGTTATAAGGATGGTTAGGTTAGGTATTAGTTCCCACGATCCGCCAGAACCAGAGGGATCTACCCAGGGACAATCCACTAGATAGTGTAGAGTCCTTAGGTATATTGAAAAAAGGAGAAAAGTGAGATACGGGAAGAGTGCGGACTGAGACAGAGCTAGTACTGGAATAAACCCAACAAGGTTCTAGTTATGAAGTCTCGGTAAGCACTGAAGGGGTTGAAGAATGAAAAAGAACTGAATGTGAAAAAGGGTGAAAAGAAATAGCCCTCCATCAATTCAACCTTAGGGCAGAAACCGGGTTCAATACACATGCTACTGGTTGTTACTAAGGTAACACTGGTATTGAAGACAAGACGTCATGGACCCAGTGACGCACTGCACTAAACTTCCCAAGCTACTCAAGTTCCTCTTAAAAGGGCTTGTTTCATTCTCACGGGGAACCGACATAATCTATCGACTTTCTCTTAGAGATTGTTGATATTGAAGAAGGAGACCCTCTCCCTAGTCTCCAACACAGGAACCAAATGTGCACTATTGAGTCTAGAGCCAAGAGATCATCCACAATATCTCGTTAGGACACTAAATTCTTTTAGACTTGCTTCTTCACACAATGTGGAAAGTAAGTATATATTAAGAGTCCTACGCATTATCCTTGTGGTATTGCCAGAACATCCGAGTGATATGTAAAAATATTCACAATGAAGATGGAAATCCTTCTAGAGCCAACATCTAACAAGCTCTTGGTGGGTGACATGTGAGATCTTCTCGTAAGATCAAGCTTGTGACAACTGGATAGAAACGATGGGGAGATTCATTCTTGAATCAACCTTGGTCCAGGAATGGTATTGACGAATACTTTTGGAAAAACCGTTCGATGTGCAAATCTTCTTTTCGCTAGCACGTCGAATGTGTACTCATTCTCTAATACAGAAAGTATTTTGTTTGAAAATTGATCTTTCTCATAAAACCTTCGTCGTATTGCAAAAATCTTTCTTCAAGCAATATGCGATTGTTTTTCAAATCATTTTTCATCAATCAGTGAATCTCAATTCGCTGGTTCACTCACTCCGTGTTGTCTTCTTTGAGACGTTCCGGTTTGAGAACAGCTAGAACAGCTGCGAAACCCTGTCAAGGAGATTCTTAGGAATCCTACCTGATCACAGGCAGTACTTGTACTGATCAACGGGGAACCGTAGGCCGTGTACCTCAATTCAACGAAAGTGATCAAAGACACTTTCGTGTGTTTTATTGCTAACTGTTGTTTGTAGGTACATTTGGACGGTTGCAGCTGATCAGAATTGAGCAGTCAATCCAAAGCCGCATGCTCACAGCATCCACACTTAATTGAAGAAATCATGACTGGTGCATATCTACATAACCTGGTTCTGATATTTTTATACTATGCTTCTGCTACGCTGCTGCAAATATCATGAACCGGTAAGGCTTCCGCTACTCTGATGGAAAGATGTCATGATTCAAAAGTGTGAGGATGTCGGTCCAATAGTCACAACTTCACATGATGGCAACACAAAAAGGGGTGATCCAGAGATTTACTGTGGCTGATGATCTCAAAGAAAGCTCAAAGATCATCATGATGTGGATCAGTTAAAGGCCTCCACTAAAAGTACAAATCAGTGCGGACTTTGAAGAATCACTACTAAAGCACAAAGATTGTTGAAATGAAGAATTGAAGTCTACGAGCTCAAGAACAAAGATAAAATAGAATGCTAGGATTCAAAATGTAAAACATGGGGTGACCTCCCTTTGGGGGAGATTGTTAGGAATTAGAAAATTCCATAGTGAAGAGTCGGTCACCCCAAATGTTATCTAGCTTAAGTTAGCTCGTAGACTTGTCGTTAGTCAAGTTATTTAGTAGTTTATTTATTAGTTTGTAGCGTAGAATAGTTTAGTGCAACACCGTGGAAGAAGGACGGGTCTTTACCCACTGTATCCCTGATCCACAGGCCTATAGGAGGTCGTGTATTTGTAAGTATAAATACCCCTTCCATCCATGGAAGGGGTGGTGCTTCAATTCAATCTAACCTTTCATTTGTGTAAACCTCTAGCAAGAACACCCTCTCTCTCTACTTTCTCTATCTAAAATGGAAAACATATATTTTGATCTCCCAAGACCACCCGAATCATCAACACAATAAATATTAAGATCCTACATTAGCAGTTCCCAGAAAAGCCACCTTATTATGATCATGTTTGAATTGAAGCGCCATGCGAGATATTGAAGGTTATGGTTACGATTTACACAAATGGAAGTGTTTTGAATGAGAGTAAAAAGAGAATCACTTAATATGAGACGAAGATATGCAAGTAGCGAATAAGTAGGAATATCCCAATTTTGGTCAAAGTTGACCAATGCTGACGTGGACTTCTACTTTTACTCAATTTCACTTTCAACTTCGGTAGAAACACTAGCCATTCTGCTGAAGAATACCAATCAGCAGAAACAGATCACGTATTCAAGAAGCTTCAGTAAATATCTTTTCACTGTTTCAACCACTTGCATTAAATCTCATTACCACTTGAAACCGTCTATAAAACAATCCCAATGCACACATATCTCTTCATCAAAAACCCCCAAATATCATTACAAACCCTAATTCCATCAATGCTCCAAAATTAACCCCAATAAACCATGAGTACCAAACCTGAGATCATAGATCTCACAACATCATCCTCATCATCATCAAGTGATGATTCAAACCCATGGCTTCATTACTTTCCACGACCATATCCACGACCAAAGAAATCACCCTTTCTCCCTTCTTCAGAAGATGATAGTGTAGTGAATCCAAGTGAATCTGCTGATGATTCTGATGACTCCTATAAGGAGAGAACATCTTACTCCCAACCTCCAGCACCTCAGCCTCAATGAAGGCCACGAGCCAGAAATCCACCACTCCCTAAAGATAGAGAGGTGGTTCTTGGTCTTTCTGCATCAGGTTTTGGTGCATCAACACACATCGTATAGAGGAAATGCTTAAAGATGGTGGATTGATTGCATTTTGGTTGAAATCAATAGATGAAGCACAAAGGACATATTATTTTTGTAGGACCACTACGATATATCAACCTTATCACGAAATACCCACGTTAACCAAAGTTATGCGTAGAACTCGTGAAACCCAAACACAAACATATGCGTAGAAGTAAGAAAAGATAAAGATGAATGGTGAATTGAATGATAAAAACCGTGTATATGTTGTGGATAAGATATGCAAACAATAAGTTGTATATTCCTTGAGAGAGAAAATACACACACACACACACTTTCAAGCACACCCCTCAAATGACCATTTGAGGGGTATTTATAGTACAGGCAACTTAAAACCCTAAAGGCTTTGCTTGGGCTTTTTGTGGACTGGATTGGGCTTTGGATTTGACACGCTTAAGCTTATAAACGGCTAGCAAGTCTCAACTATTAGCCATTTAGCTTAGCCCAATCCACGAGCCCGTTGACTATTCTATCACGATATCTAACACACGATACAAAGTTCCTAAACGTGAATGACCATCACTTTTAATAAAACAATTAAGGCTAACAATCTCCCCCTAAGGGGGGGTCATTCAATAGATGCTCCACTTGATTAGGTCTTTACTTTTCTCGAGCTTGATCGTTGTGTGAAGATATAGAATAGTCTTGATTCTTTGTTCCTTCATGCTTTGTGATCAGATAATGGTGTTGTTTGCCGTTGTCAACTTCGTTGGTTAGGTGTCTCCACGTCTTTCTCCACCATGCTCACACTTCTATTTGACTTTGAGTTTCCAATGATGAAGTTCTCGAGTCTTTACACATTGTAGATTCTTTGACATTGACGAAGAATCATCTTTGACTTTGAGTTGCCTTTGATTTTGATGAGAACTTTCATGTGTTGTTGGTATGAGCATGTGGCGAGTCTGCACGATCAATCCGCTCCAGAGCTTCCATAAGAAGAAAACATAAAACATGGTTAGTAATAAGCGGATTCCGGCACTGGAGTCCCACAAGTGAGATAACGCGATGTACCGAAATACACCTACAGTTCAGATGAGTCGCTGAGGTACACCGAAGCATCACCCCACGACTGTAGACCGTTTGAGACACACTAAGCGTAATCCACGGGGAGTTACCGAAGTGACCTGCTGTCAGGGCTGCTTGATGTTGACCCTGGCAGGAGTTTCCATTCAATCACTGAAGAATCACAATTGTGAAACTTCTCATAAATGTTCTGGCAAATTGATAAGATCTGCGTAGGACTCTAGAATATATCACTTGTGTTCTTATTGATGAACAACAAGCGATGTCATGTCATGTGTTCCTATGAGATCTTTTGATGAATCTCGTGGCTCTAGACTCAATAAGTGCAATTTGGTTTTCCTGAGCGGAGACTAGGGAGAGGGTCTCCTTCTTCAATACCAACGATCTCTAAGAGAAGGTCAATAGATTATGTAGGGTTCCCAGTGAGAATGAAACAAATCCTTTTAAGAGGAATTGAGTGGCTAGAAGGTTTAGTGCAGTGCGTCACTGGGTCCATGACGTCTTTGTCTTCAATACCAGTGTCATCTAGTGACAACCAGTAGCAGATGAGTTGAACCCAATTTCTGCCCTAAGGTTGAATATGGAGGGCTATTTCTTTTCACCCTTTCTTCACATTTCTTTTTAATTCTTCAACCCCTTCTTTCTCCTTTCTCACATTACTCCTTTTTTCAATCATTCCTAAGGACTTCTAGTTCTACACTATTGGTGATGTCCTTGGGTAGATCCCTCCGGCTCTGGCGGATCATAGGACTGATTTCCTATCCTTAGTCACCTTATAACTCCATGACTGTCCTATTGTTGCCATAAAACTATTTTCTTTGAAAATCTCTCAGAGTGTTTATGATAGAAGACATGTTTGCAACACTCCGTGAGTTTTGTGTTTTTTGAAACACTCCCCCTTCACATGTGTTTATATGTTTTGACAGAAATCTGCACATAGAGGGTAGAGTTCGCACTTTTTAAATTGATCGACTTTAAATGAACAAGACCGATTCGAGACACGTTTACATCACTAGAGAACTAGCTTTGAAATTATTACCCGTCCTGGTCAAGTCCATAGAAAGTTTCTCGAGATGGTACATGATTCCTCGTCAATTCATTGGTTTCGTCTGAGTCGAGCTCATTATGAGATTCAAACAACGATTTTGATCACATTTTAATCACGTCTCCTCCCCCTCAAAAATAGCATATTCGTGATATTTTTGATATCAACGGATTAAAAACATTTTAGAATCTTTTGGGGAGACAAACTGATTTGATTTAAGCATGAATTTGGAACATTTTGGTTTTATACTCCCCCTTTAATAAAGCATAATCAATTAAAGGGTTTTAGAGGGAGTTATCTTGAGCACAAAATATTTTGAAAGATTTTGAAAATCTTTTTGAACAATCTTGAAAAGGTGCTCAAAATGATGATGATTTCTCACCATTTTTAAATGTAGTGCACTGAAGCGTACACCTCATTTTTCGATCAAAGCAGGAGTTTTGATTTGAAAGTAATCAAAAGTCAGCATTTTAGTCCGGGTTTCGTACTGAAGTATACGAAAGCCATTATTGAAGAAATTTTGAGAAACGACATGTTTTAGAAAACAAATTAAAGAACTCTCGCTCAAGCATCTGTACATGCCCGTATCATTGTTGAATGACATTTCTAGAAACGTACAGAATATCGATTATACAAGAGACATGTCGTAGAAGAATATTTTTGGATTTTTTGATTTTATATTGTTTTTGTATTTTTGAAAGTTTTATATTTTTATATTTTTCTTTTGTTGGTTTTTCAAATTTTGTATTTTGTTTTTCAAAAATATTTACAGCTAAGGTTTTTGGAAAATCATTTTCAAGAAGATTCGAGAAGACGTTCTAACTCCTCAGGGGTTAGGCTTCGCATTCCAATTCGTCAAACTGAATACTCAAACCTTTCTTTTGTAAGGGCTTTAGTTAATAGATCGGCGAGTTGGTAATCAGTCTTCACGAAAAATAATTCAACAGTACCATTTTCGACGTACTCTTTGATGAAGTGGTAGCGGACACGGATATGCTTAGTCTTTGAGTGATGAACAGGATTGCATGATATGGCTATGGCACTTTTCGAGTCACAATACATAGGTATTTTATCGAAAGTAAAGCCATAATCTGTGAGTTGTGTTCTCATCCATAGAACTTGAGCACAACACGCAGATAGAGACACATACTCAGCTTCAGCGGTTGAAAGTGCAGTGCAATCTTGTTTCTTTGAAGACCAGCTAACTAACTTTTTACCCAAAAATTGTGCTCCTCCAGATGTACTTTTTGCTGTAACTTGGTCACCTGCGTGGTCCGCATCTGAAAAAGCAATTAGATCAAATCCGGATTCCTTCGGATACCAAAGTCCCATGTGAATGGATGTCTTCAGGTACCGAAAGATCCGTTTAACCTCTTTGAGGTGCAGTTCGGTAGGCTTAGCCTGAAACTGTGCTAATAAGCAAACAGCAAAATGAATATCTGGTCGACTAGCAGTAAGATACATGAGAGAACCAATCATGCTCCGATATTTCTTCAGATCAATAGGTTTCCCAAACAAATCGGCTCCAATTTTTGGTGAAGTTACCATTGGTGTTCCGACCGAGTCACAATTATCCATACCATGATTTTTCAAAATCTCTGTTGTGTATTTAGCTTGATTTATAAAAATTCCACGAGGGGACTGATGTATTTGTAAACCAAGAAAGAATTTTAGTTCCCCCATCATGGACATTTCAAATTTACTTTTCATGAGATTTTCAAAATGTTTTGAAAGATTCGGATTAGTGGACCCAAAGATGATGTCATCCACAGAAATCTGAACAATCAAAATGTCGTTTTTGCATTTTTGTGTAAACAAGGTAGGATCAACTGTTCCTTTGGTGAAATTGTTTTGGATAAGGAAAGAGGACAATTCGTCATACCACGCTCTCGGAGCTTGTTTCAATCCATAGATTGCCTTTTTGAGTTTGTAGACGTAGTCTGGATGTTCCAAGTCGATGAAGCCTTCTGGCTGACTCACGTACACTTCTTCTTTCAGAGTTCCATTCAAGAACGCGGTCTTAATGTCCATCTGATAAACCGTGATGTTTTTGTGAGCTGCATAGGCCAAGAATATCCTGACTGCTTCAAGTCTAGCTACCGGCGCGAATGACTCTTCAAAGTCTATCCCTTCCTCTTGTCTGTATCCTTTGGCCACAAGACGAGCTTTGTTGCGAATTACAGTCATCTCTTCATCCCTTTTGTTCTTCCATAACCATTTGAGATCAATGACGCGAATGTCAATTGGTCTTGGAACCATTTCCCAAGAGTCATGAAGACGGTATTGGAGAAGTTCCTCCTGCATCGCTTCTATCCATGCGGGATCTGCCATTGCCTCACGAATGTTCTTTGGTTCTAGATTGCTAATTGAGCAAAGGTAAATGCACAAGTCGCAATCGGTGGCAAGTTGACGTCTCGTCTGAATTGGCCTTGAAGGTTCACCAATAACTTGTTCAATTGGGTGGTCTTTTGTCCACTTCAGAGTAGAAGGATACCGTTGGTTAAACGTGTGCGAGTTAGATGGTTCTCGTAAGCTTGAAGAAGATTCAGCTGATTCCGTAGCAAACGGGTTTTCAAATAAGTCGTCATCTAATGTTGCATCGTTTCGGTTTTGGTTTTGCTCATCAACTGCTGGTAGAACGGGTGCAATAACTGGAGTAGATGTAGATGATGTTAATGGAGTTGGTGCATTGGTTTCGACCGTTGTAGATGCATCTTTTGTTGGTGGTGGAGGATGATTTTGAGCGGGTGCAGCGGAATGATGGTTTGATGCATTTGTCGAAGTTCCACCATAGTATTCATCGAACATTAACTCGAAGAATTTCTCCCATTCTTGCTCTTTAGGATTGTCATACGCAGTTGATTGAGCTCTTTGAGGTACGAGTTCTGAACTGATGTGTCCAGAAGTCTGTCGATTTAGTGCGGGTTCTAGAGCGAGTCTCTCAGAAGCCATTTGTGAAAGTTCATCAAACTTCACATTCATCGTCTCCATGATCCTCCTTAGCCTTCTGTTATATACCCTGAATGCCCTCGAGTTATCTGAATATCCAATGAAGATTCCAATATCACCTTTAGCTTTCAATTTTCCAACATCTTCTCTGTCATTCGTAGGATAGCACAAAGCGCCAAACACGTGAAAGTAAGAGATATCTGGTTTTCTGTTGTTCACAAGCTCATATGGGGTTTTATTGAATCTTGGATGGATGAGGGATCGGTTCTGAGTGAAACAAGCAGTGGCAACAGCATCAGCCCACATAAATAACGGTGCACTAGAATAGATTAGCATTGTGCGAGCAGATTCCACAAGAGTTCTATTTCTTCTTTCAACTACCCCATTCTGCTGTGGAGTTCTAACAGCTGATGTCTGATGAGTAATTCCAACATCTTCAAAATAAGTTCTTAACTCCTGATTAGTGAATTCTGTGCCGTTGTCTGTTCTTACAACCCTTACTGGAGTTTGAAGAAGTACTTGAATACGCTTCAGAAAGGTGATGATGATGCCTGGTGCTTTGTCTTTTGATCTCAGAAACTTAACCCATGTATATCTCGAATAATCATCGACGATAACAAGAATATACTTTTTCCCATTAAAGCTTTCAACTCTCATTGGGCCACATAAGTCCATGTGCAACATATGCAACTTTGCTTCCGAACTAGGTACGGATTTGGGTTTATATGATGCTCTTTTGCTTTTTCCTTGTTCGCATGATGGACATAAGTGATCCTTGGTGTATTTGAACTTTGGAAGTCCGTTGACGATGTTGTCTTTGGCAATTTTGTTGATGGTGTCGAAATTGAGATGAAATAATCGTCTGTGCCACAACCAGGACTGTGTTCCAGATGCTCATGTCATAAGACATATAGGGGATGAAGAGGCCATTTTGTTGATGTCGATAGCATACAAGTTTGTATCCCGATTCCCAGTTAAGAGATCAGTGCCATCCAAGTTTCTAACGAAGCAAGCATTTTTCCTAAAAGCAACCTCTAAATCTGCATCACAGAACTGCCCGACTGGAAACAAATTGTGTCCCAACCCTTCGACATTGTAAACCCGAGTGATCAAATAATTTCCAAAAGGTAGATCTCCATAACCCATGATAGCTGCTACATGATCATTTCCGAAACGTACGGTTCCCATGAATTTCCAGACAAAATTGATCAGCAGCTTCAGATTCCCGGTCATGTGCTTGGAGCAACCCGAGTCGACGATCCAAAGACAAATTTTGATAACCTGCCAGTAACAGAAAAAGAATATTGTGGAAACCGTTTTGATTTTGGTTCCTTTGGGTTAGAGGTAAAATCCTTATCACACTCAGAGAGGTTTTCTACATGGAATTCTGGTTTATCACTCATTGTACCATTCTGGAGTGTGAAAGTTCTACCCGTGGGTTTCCAAATATCATCCCTAAAGTATACACGTTGGTTCCTGTCAGTAGTGTAAAGCCTAAGTTTTGCAACTAGTCTTCCTACTCGTTTAGCGTAATTACTTTTTGGGACGTTCTTTTTAACAGGCTTATCATTCACATTCTTAGAAACACAATCATCTTGAACATTTAAAGATTTCTTGCAAGTTAAACAAAGAGATTCAACACATTCATTAGACTTAGCAAGTTTCATAGGTTCAGTACATTCAGATGAAATGTCTTTCTTATTCAAAAGCTGTAAATTCCTAGGGTGTTCTTCTACTTTCTTCTCTTTATTCAAGCTACTACTTCTAGAGGCAGTCGAGACTCTATTGTTCCTTGTATTGCTCTTAGGCTTTAGTCTGCTGCTCCTAGAGGTGCTTTCTAGTCCTGTAGAAGGTAAGTCACACGCATTAGGATTCACATTTTTATGAAGGGAGGTGGTTTCAGCTATCCTAGTCTCTTTAGATGTGGAGGCAGACGCATTAGTGGTACTCATCTTAAAAAGGCCATGTGCTAAAACTTTTGGTTTCTCGATAACCGCTTTTCCCTTATCAACATGTTGTTTAGGTAGGGCAGGTGGAGTGACTGGTTTTGATGAAACATTTTTCTCATTGACTTTAGGAGGAGGCAAAGAAACAGACATTTTTGGTTTAGAAACCGGTTTGGGAACATTTGCTTTCTCCTCAGTCAATGGTTTTTTAATCACAGTTTCCACTGCCTTTCCTTTTTGACTTTCCAGTTGAGCCCTCAAAAGATCATTTTTTGCTTTCATGTCATTGTAGGCACGCTCATACGACATTTTGTCATACTTGCATTCCTCACTTTTTCGATCAAGTTGTTTAAAATATGAGACATTTTCTTTTTCAAGTTTCATGAGAGCTTTTTCATATTTTGAAACAATTTCGGAGGTCTCAGACTGGAGTCTTTCATGATCTTCAACATAATATGTTTGCAAAATGATGGACATAATATCAGTAGTCAGAACATCTTCGAAGAGAGAATCATTTAAATTTTCCAAAACTTTGATGTGTTCAACACTTTCATTAGCTTGCTTTACCAGGGATTTATGGTCCTTGACAAAGTCAGCTGTTTCTTTCAAAAAGGCTTGTTCAAAATGAATTACCCTTGAGTTGATGTTATTCAGCTGAGGGGCAATTTGAGTTTCAAAAAAAAATTTCTGTTCATTATCAAAACTATTAAACCAGATGTTTGTTCTAATATTGGTTTTAGTTTTAACGGTCTCTTGAAGATCTGCAATTCTCGTTTTCACATTTTCCAAAATACTTCGCGCTTCACTTGTGTTAAAAGGATTGTTAGAAGACATTTGTTCAATGTTCGAAAGAGAATTGGAGACAACAACTGGTTTTGAAACTGATTTTGAAACTGGTGTTGACACTTTGTTTGAAACACTTGGTGTGGTGGAAAACGTTGACTTTTCTTTTTGAGAAACAAAAGGAATACCATTAATTTTGTTCCATGTATTATAATCAATTGGTTTGATTTCCGGATGTTTTTTTTTCATTTTTTATCTACTCTCCTCAGATAGTTCCAACGTTTCAAGAGAATCATGCACAATTATGGGTTCATGCAAAGGTTTTCCATTGTGCAACACATTCTGAGATTTCTGAGCTTTCTTGAGAAACGAAGAAGGGTCGTTACCAAGTGCCATCTTATGTGAAGTATGAAAACATGGATTTACTTGGTTAGAAAGCATCTTGTTTGATTTAGCAGAATGACCCGTTGTAAGAAGCAAATTGTCCAATGTTTTGATTTTTTCCGTTTTATCAAGAATTTCATCAAGAAGAGAATCTTCTCGTTTTGAAATATCAGCAATCAACTGTTTCTTCTCTTTTTCAAGATCAGAAAACAGTGCTTTTTGTTTAGAAAGTTGGTCATTTAGATCAGAAATTTCCTTGTTTAAAGATTTTATTTTCAAATTCAGATTCACATCAAGTGTATCGTATTTGAGTTGCAATTGTTTTTCTCTTAAAACAGAATCTCGATAACCAATTTCTAATTCGGACATTTTGTTTGTATGAAATTCATAGGCTTTGGCGTGCTCCTTGTAACTCTCAAGCTCAGCGGTCAATTTCTTATTCGCGGCCTTAACCTCGCGATTGACCTTAATCACTTTTTCAATTTCAATGCCACAGTTATTTATTAATGATTCAAAATAGGCACGTGTTTCCTCATCAGTCTCAGTATTTTGTGCCACACAGTCTCCACTAGGATCCACATCTGGAGTTTCAGAGTTAGTATTGCTACAACTCGGATTGTCCAGGTATGTATCATAAGTAGGTGCTGGCGTCACATAATGCTGTTCGTCATGAGTAAACACATCAAATATGACATTGTTATAGCATGGATCAATGATTGGTACCTCAGATATGGCGTTGGCGTCATAGACAGGAGGTGCGTCAGAGTCAGTGTCGTACTTAGTCTCCTGAAGATTTGCCATGAAGATGCAGTTCGCATTGATTTCCTCGAGGTCTTCCAAATCATCCATAATAGCCATAAAGTCATGTTCCTCAGCACTCAACTGAAATCCAGCGCGTTCCTTTTGTACCAACAGGACAGTTTTCTGAAGATACTCAAGATCGTTCTTGTGCGGCTTAGTAGGACAATTCCTTGCCATGTGACCTATTCCTTGACAGTTATAACACTTAATCTAATTACCCTGATTCACATTTCCATGATTCCCAACGACTGGAGCTGCAACATTCCGATTCTGATTACCCACTGCTCTATTCCCAACATTCTGTCTCATCTGATTACCCTGATATGGAACCGGCTGATTACCCATACGAAATCCAGTAGCATATCCCTGCTGATTCCCAATAACTCCAACCATTTGACCTTGATTACCCATATTCACACCCGGCTATGCAATTTGCCTGTTGCGAGTGTTTGACGAAATCCTTTGGTTGTTGTTAGTTGGTGTGGAATAGCGACTTTTTAGTGCGTTACCCAAGAAAGAGTATATCTGTTGCAAGGTCGCTTCTGGGTCAGTTTCAGGATCAATGATTCCTTGTTCCTGGTATTGTTGATCTGGATAGAATTGTTGTTGTGGTTGTGGAATGTATTGCTGCAACTTGTTGTTGTTGGAAGATGATGAAGTTTGTTGTTGTGTATTCACTGAAGGTTGAGTCTTTGCAATGAGTGCCAATGGATCATGATTCTTTGCCAATCTTTCTTTCCTGACTTCATTCACTTCAGCTTGGTTTTGTTTCAGAAAATCATTCAGTTGATCAAAGTTCACCTGATGTAAGTCTTTTTTTTGGTTGACAATAGTGACATATCGTCCCCATTCTTCTGGAAGATTGTTCAGGAACTTGATGTTTTGAACGATAGTTCTGGGTGTCAGCTTGTTTCTGATTAGCTCATTCATCAAAGTGCAAAACCTTCCATAGTAGGATTCAATGGATTCTCCTGGTGTTGATGTGAACTTTTCCCATTCAGTTAGAAACTTGTTCTCCATGTCTTGATGACCAATTTCTGTTCCATGACAAAGCCGTCTAACACGTTCCCACATATCGAAAGCAGTTTCACAACTGTCTACCGCAGCAAAGATGTCTATTGGTAAACCCAGTTGGATAATATGAATTGCCATGTCATCTGCTTCGACTTGTTTCTGATCCTCTGCAGTGTATTCAGATTCGTATTGAAGACGAGAAGATGGTGCGGTGGGAGGTGTTGCATCAGCATTTCCAGGTACATTAACTTGACGAGGCTGGAAGGGTCCATCCTGAATGGATTTAATCATGAGTTTGCCATTAGGTTTGGTCTTGATGTAACGGAGCATTCGACTTGTCCATTGAAGATAACCACCTTTTGCCAACATAGGAGGTCGGTTTTCGGCACCGGCTGCATGAATGTCTTGTTGAGTTGCCATTGATGAAGGTATGATCTGATAAAGTTGATGTAGGATCGATTCAACGATAAAGGAGTTGTGGTTGATGAAGATTAAGCTCGGTTGAGGTGTTTCCGAAAGTCGTACTCGTAACCTTGGTTCTTAAAAAAATTTCGCCCAAAATTTGAAATTCACTATAAAAATCAATTCTAAGGTCGTATGAAAATTTTGAGTTATGACAATTTTGACGCCAAATTTGACCCGAAAATTTTGAATTTAGGTCCAAAAATTTGAATTTTTGACCAAAATTTTCACAGTTAAACCAAAATTTGAATCTCGCGTAAAAATTGAACGTTTAGTCTCCTCAAAAATTTAATTTTTTTTTTTTTTTTTTTTAAACCTTTATGCGTAGAAAGAGCTTAGGCGTAGAAACAGGAAGTTACGAGTAGACGAGGCTTATGCGTAGGATCTTATGCGTAGGATTCCTTAGGCGTAGGATCTTATGCGTAGGTTTAAAGTTACGAGTAGAAAAAGTTATGCGTAAGATTTAGCTTATGCGTAAGGAAAACTTAGGCGTAAGAAAAATGCTTATGCGTAAAGTATTCTACGCGTAAGTCGAAACTTATGCGTAAGATTAGGGTTTTGCTCAAAAATCCTTTACACTATCACAGTGTAAGAGATATCCAAAAGTCGAAGTGTTCCACAAACTTATCCAAGTGAGGGAAGCACTGAGTAACCGTTAAAGCTCGAAGAATCTGCACCAAAAAGTTATGAGTAGAACCTTATGAGTAGTTGACTTTCTTACGAGTAGAATTAGGGTTTTGACCTACTCGTAAAATATTTTCAGCGATTCAAACGATTTCTCTCGCACAGATATCCTTAAAAACACTCGAATAACCCAAAAATGTTGACCTTTTTCACCCAAAGTGCTTAGAAAAGTTACGAGTAGAAATGACCAACGAACCAAAACGTGTTCAAAACTTAACCAAAACGCGTAAAGCTTCGAACTTTTTGCAAAAAACTGAAACTTTAGCACCAAATAAACCTTAAACCACAAGAAACAGATCACGTATTCAAGAAGCTTCAGTAAATATCTTTTCACTGTTTCAACCACTTGCATTAAATCTCATTACCACTTGAAACCGTCTATAAAACAATCCCAATGCACACATATCTCTTCATAAAAAACCCCCAAATATCATTACAAACCCTAATTCCATCAATGCTCCAAAATTAACCACAATAAACCATGAGTACCAAACCTGAGATCATAGATCTCACAACATCATCCTCATCATCATCATCAAGTGATGATTCAAACCCATGGCTTCATTACTTTCCACGACCATATCCACGACCAAAGAAATCACCCTTTCTCCCTTCTTCAGAAGATGATAGTGTAGTGAATCCAAGTGAATCTGCTGATGATTCTGATGACTCCTATAAGGAGAGAACATCTTACTCCCAACCTCCAGCACCTCAGCCTCAACGAAGGCCACGAGCCAGAAATCCACCACTCCCTAAAGATAGAGAGGTGGTTCTTGGTCTTTCTGCATCAGGTTTTGGTGCATCAACACACATCGTATAGAGGAAATGCTTAAAGATGGTGGATTGATTGCATTTTGGATGAAATCAATAGATGAAGCACAAAGGACATATTATTTTTGTAGGACCACTACGATATATCAACCTTATCACGAAATACCCACGTTAACCAAAGTTATGCGTAGAACTCGTGAAACCCAAACACAAACATATGCGTAGAAGTAAGAAAAGATAAAGATGAATGGTGACTTGAATGATAAAAACCGTGTATATGTTGTGGATAAGATATGCAAACAATAAGTTGTATATTCCTTGAGAGAGAAAATACACACACACACACACACTTTCAAGCACACCCCTCAAATGACCATTTGAGGGGTATTTATAGTACAAGCAACTTAAAACCCTAAAGGCTTTGCTTGGGCTTTTTGTGGACCGGATTGGGCTTTGGATTTGACACGCTTAAGCTTATAAACGGCTAGCAAGTCTCAACTATTAGCCATTTAGCTTAGCCCAATCCACGAGCCCGTTGACTATTCTATCACGATATCTAACACACGATACAAAGTTCCTAAACGTGAATGACCATCACTTCTAATAAAACAATTAAGGCTAACAATCTCCCCCTAAGGGGTGGTCATTCAAAAGATGCTCCACTTGATTAGGTCTTTACTTTTCTCGAGCTTGATCGTTGTGTGAAGATATAGAATAGTCTTGATTATTTGTTCCTTCATGCTTTGTGATCAGATAATGGTGTTGTCTGCCGTTGTCAACTTCATTGGTTAGGTGTCTCCACGTCTTTCTCCACCATGCTCACACTTCTATTTGACTTTGAGTTTCCAATGATGAAGTTCTCGAGTCTTTACACATTGTAGATTCTTTGACATTGACGAAGAATCATCTTTGACTTTGAGTTGCCTTTGATTTTGATGAGAACTTTCATGTGTTGTTGGTATGAGCATGTGGCGAGTCTGCACGATCAATCCGCTCCAGAGCTTCCATAAGAAGAAAACATAAGACATGGTTAGTAATAAGCGGATTCCGGCAGTTACAAGTTTGAATTTCGAGGGTGTTAACAGCATAGTGTGAAAACACGTCTCTAATTCTCACATAGGTCGTTCCTGAACTGGAGTCCCACAAGTGAGATAACGCGATGTACCGAAATACACCTACAGTTCAGATGAGTCGCTGAGGTACACCGAAGCATCACCCCACGACTGTAGACCGTTTGAGACACACTAAGTGTAATCCACGGGGAGTTACCGAAGTGACCTGCTGTCAGGGCTGCTTGATGTTGACCCTGGCAGGAGTTTCCATTCAATCACTGAAGAATCACAATTGTGAAACTTCTCGTAAATGTTCTGGCAAATTGCTAAGATCTGCGTAGGACTCTAGAATATATCACTTGTGTTCTTATTGATGAACAACAAGCGATGTCATGTCATGTGTTCCTATGAGATCTTTTGATGAATCTCGTGGCTCTAGACTCAATAAGTGCAATTTGGTTTTCCTGAGCGGAGACTAGGGAGAGGGTCTCCTTCTTCAATACCAACGATCTCTAAGAGAAGGTCAATAGATTATGTAGGGTTCCCAGTGAGAATCAAACAAATCCTTTTAAGAGGAATTGAGTGGCTAGAAGGTTTAGTGCAGTGCGTCACTGGGTCCATGACGTCTTTGTCTTCAATACCAGTGTCATCTAGTGACAACCAGTAGCAGATGAATTGAACCCGGTTTCTGCCCTAAGGTTGAATATGGAGGGCTATTTATTTTCACCCTTTCTTCACATTTCTTTTTAATTCTTCAACCCCTTCTTTCTCCTTTCTCACATTACTCCTTTTTTCAATCATTCCTAAGGACTTCTAGCTCTACACTATTGGTGATGTCCTTGGGTAGATCCCTCTGGCTCTGGCGGATCATGGGACTGATTTCCTATCCTTAGTCACCTTATAACTCCATGACTGTCCTATTGTTGCCATAAAACCATTTTCTTTGAAAATCTCTCAGAGTGTTTATGATAGAAGACATGTTTGCAACACTCCGTGAGTTTTGTGTTTTTTGAAACACTCCCCCTTCACATGTGTTTATATGTTTTGACAGAAATCTGCACATAGAGGGTAGAGTTCGCACTTTTTGAATTGATCGACTTTAAATGAACAAGACCGATTCGAGACACGTTTACATCACTAGAGAACTAGCTTGAAATTATTACCCGTCCTGGTCAAGTCCATAGAAAGTTTCTCGAGATGGTACATGATTCCTCGTCAATTCATTGGTTCCGTCTGAGTCGAGCTCATTATGAGATTCAAACAACGATTTTGATCACATTTTAATCACGTCTCCTCCCCCTCAAAAATAGCATATTCGTGATATTTTTTATATCAACGGATTAAAAACATTTTAGAATCTTTTGGGGAGACAAACTGATTTGATTTAAGCATGAATTTGGAACATTTTGGTTTTATACTCCCCCTTTAATAAAGCATAATCAATTAAAGGGTTTTAGAGGGAGTTATCTTGAGCACAAAATATTTTGAAAGATTTTGAAAATCTTTTTGAACAATCTTGAAAAGGTGCTCAAGATGATGATGATTTCTCACCATTTTTAAATGTAGTGCACTGAAGCGTACACCTCATTTTTCGATCAAAGCAGGAGTTTTGATTTGAAAGTAATCAAAAGTCAGCATTGAAGCTAAGAAAATCCGTATGGCCTCAACTCTTGCCACAGGTGCAAACACTTCATCATAATCTATCCCCTCCTCTTGTCGATACCCCTGTGCAACTAATCTGGCTTTGTTTTTAATGACAACACCTCGTGCATCTCTCTTATTCTTCAGAATCCATTTAGTCCCAATAGCATACTTACCATCAGGTAGTGGTACCAATATCCAAACCTGCTGATTTTGAAATTATTGCATCTCTTCCTGCATTGCTTCAAGCCAACTTGAGTCATCAAGAGCCTGAGTAACACTGGTTGGTTCCACTTGTGAGAGAAAACAAGCAAACAAACAATGTGCATAGTCTGTGTGATTGTCTCTCTGTTGATTTGAGACATAAGAGATAAAAGCCACCTGACCATATTTAGAACGTGCTACAGTACCCCTTGTTCTAACAGGTTCATTAGGATCACCAATAATATTAGACTGTGGATGAGCATTGTTGATCCTTGTAGTAGTAGTGGTGTTGACATCAATGGAGGAATCAAGATTAGTCACAGTAGGTTCAAAGTCAGTGTCATAGGAAGGTGTGTTGAAGATTCCTGCTTTAGGTTGATGATGACCAAGATCTGAAGGTTTGGGAAACCGTGTATAAGGTTCTCCAAGATCTGTTGACACTCTAGTAGAGATAGGAGTAGAGTCAACATGTCTTTCATCCGAATGAGAGAGGTAAAGAGAAACAGAATCACTTTCAGCAGAATTGATGTTTCCACTGATTGCTTCACTGGCACTCTCCTCAACATTCCTCTCAGCGTCTAAATTGGCTGCATACTCTTGTTTCTTCAGTCTGGCAAGGTCCTCAGCATAATGGAATTCATCTTCACTCACATCAGTATAATCTCTAGAAGTGTCACCTACAAAATTGTTAGGGGAGAAAGAAGGCACTACAATGGGTTGTTCATCATCTTCAGACCCACAGTCAGAATGAGCATCCATAGTCCCTGCACTGGTAGTTGGAGATTCTTGAGAATCTGCATGTTGATTAGCCATATGTCTAGAATAACCCAAGTAATCAGTTAAGTAATCAAGGTCAAATGACCAAACATGACCTTGTCCTTGAACATTAGGCTTGTCTTCTAGAAACCTCAGATTCAATGTCTCCTCAATCTTCTTAGCAGATACATTGTAAACCCTGTACGCCTTACTATGAGCAGAATATCCCACAATGTAACCATCATCAGCTTTCTCATCAAATTTACCCAACGGATCACTTGTCTTCAGAATTGTCACTTGACAGCCAAACGGTTTAAGGTAATGAATAACAGGAACTTTCCCAAATAGAAGTTCATATGGTGTTTTGAGATGTGGTCTAGTAATGGACACTCTATTCAATACATAGCAAGCTGTGCCAACAGCTTCAGTCCAAAACATGGTTGGAAGTTTAGAGTCTGACAGCATAGATCTTGCAGCCTCTATTAAGGTCCTATTTTTCCTTTCTGCCACCCCATTTTGTTGAGGGGTTCTTGGAGTGCTATAGTCCCGTTTGATTCCTTTTGACCTACAAAGTTCTATAAGTACAGCATTCTTGAACTCTGTCCCATTATCACACCTAATTCCTTTCACCTTTTTGTTCAACTGATTTTCAATAAGGGTAATGAAGTCTTTCAACACTACAGATGTTTCATCTTTGGTCCTTAGAAAGAATACCCAACAAAATTTGCTATAACCATCAGTGATCACCAGACAAAAATATTTATGATCAATGCTTCTCACTTGAGTTGGACCAAACAGATCCATATGAAGCAGCTTAAGAGGTTCAGAAATAATGCTTACAGCAGTAACAGGAACACCTTTGTATGAGGCTCTGTGTTGCTTTCCTTTGTTGCATGCAACACAGTTATGATCATTGGTGAAAACTTTGGAAGGAAGACCTTCAACAAGGCCCAGTTTAGAGAGCTGGTTTATGGTCTTGAAGTTGACATGGGCCATCCTTCTGTGCCATTTGGTAGACTCATCCACGGATGCTTTAGCCACCAAACATGTTAAGTCACATGCTGGTTTGACATCAATTAAGTTGAATGTTTAAAGATTGTGACTGCGAGGAACTTTCAGCAGAATTGAAGTTTCTTCTGGGAGTTTGAAGTCTTTAGATAGCACAAGACATTCATCCTTTGTGAAGAGTACTTTGTTCTTGGTGTCACATATTTGTGAAACTGAAAACAAATTAAAGTGTTGAAGTTCCGTGACATAATATACATTCTCAAAGTCCAGCTGAGGTGTTTTGATAGTCCCTTTCCCAGTAATTCTTCCATCACTTCCTCCAAAGGTTACATTGCCTCCTCCTTCAATGGGTACAAAGTTATGCATCATATCCCTGTTTCCTGACATACTTCTAGAAAAACCACTATCAACAATGCCAACATCTTTATGCTTAAGGGGATGATCCTACAACAACAACAAAAAAATATATACAGAAAGTTAGTACACTATGGAGGCTCAAGTCATTGCTGACTTGAACCTGCCTTGTGGATCATATGAGTTATGCCATGCAGAAGTATAAGATCCACTATTGTTCTTGGGTTTCCATTGAAACTTAGGTCCCTGTTTATTCCAAGAACAACCTGCTGAGGTCTTGACAGCAGTGTCCCAGTACCCTTTCCCATCAGTCATAGAGTTAAAATATCCAGGCCAAAAACCATTCTTAAAATATTCACTTGTTGGTTGAACATATGGTCTTACAACTGGTTTTCTCCAAGAAAAAGGAGTATTAGTATTAGTTGTTTGTGGAACATAAGGCGGTATATCATTAACATTGGTCCACATTGGTCTAGATTTCCTAGAAGCACCACACCTACTCATCCTTTGCTCATGATAATCATAATCCTTAATTAAGTGAAATTTACTTCCACACACAAAACATGTCTTCTGTTTAGAAGATTTATTCAAACCAAAAGATGTATTATTACAAGCAAAAGTATTCAATCCAAAACCATGAAAAGAATTGTTTTTAACAGTACTATTATGCAAAGAATTAAAAAGAAAGTCTTCAGAGGCAACTTTCTTGGAAGTGGATTCCTTGGCAGCAACTCTGACATGCTTATTGGTAGTCTTGGGTGCAGGCAGGGGTGAAGACTTGGGAAGGTCAGACTTGTCATTTGAATCACACTCTGTAGACCCTTGCTTGGAGGACTTGTCCTGTTAACACAAGAGACAAAGTCATTAGAAGAAGTATCAGGGTCTGGCAAGTCCTTTGACTTTTTGCCATAGAGATGGTGTGATCCATCAAAGTCAACAGTAATGGAAAGGTCAATGGGCATGTGCTCACCTCTAATAGGTCCTCGTACAGCATGTAGGTCACCTTCTTTCACAAAATTAGCTAGGCCTGCTGATGTAGATTTGCGAGTGTCATCTCTAGCTTCTAATCCTACATATTTCTTAAAGCCCAAACCTATAGTAGTATTAGGAGTTTGACTAGCATAGATGTGACTTGCTAACTTGTTTCCATTTAATATCCATTCTTTATGCCTAGCAATTTCCTCATTAAGTTTCTCTTTAAGCTCTAAATTTTCTGACACTACATCTGCTCTTAACTTCTCAGACCACTTTAACTCATTTTTAGCACATTCGAGATCCCTTTCTAATACACCTATCTTCTCATCATAAGCTATTTGATTCTTCTTAAACAAACTTTTTGTCTTTCTAGTGTTTTTAAAGCCTGTTTATAAGCTTCAACTTCCACATAGCATTCATTATATTTAGGTTCCAAAATATCATAAGCTTTTTTGAGTTCATTATAACGCTCACTACAACCAAACAAACAGTTTTGTACCTGAGAGATGCCCATCAAGGCAATCTGATCATGCCTATCCTCTGAAGTACAGCTTGCAATAAAACCAACGTTATCATTACCAGGACCATCATTATCTTCCTGCTCATGCTGCTTCCAGTCCACATTGCTATCTAGAGTGACCAAAGCAGCTGATCCCTTTGAAGTTCCTGCCTCCTTCTGATACTGCTGATAAGAAGAGTATCTTGTCTCATCACAAGCTTTCCTGTCTTTGCATTCTCTAGAGAAGTGACCCATCTATTGACATGTGAAGCATTTAACCTTCCTCTTGTCAAACCTCGCTGGATCTCGTCCTTTGAATCCAAACCTTCTGCCAGCTTTTCGCTCAAAATTCTTGATATCCATGGAAAGCATGGCCACCTGCCACCTCAGCTTCATCTCTTCCATCTCAAGCGGGTCCACCTGATCAAAATCCTCATAGGCCAGATCCTGCTGAGGATCATAATCAGCAAAGAAGGATCCAAGAACATCTTCCATAATACCACTCGATTTAGAATGAGAGCTTGGTGAAGGAGTAGCATAAGATGATGATGAATATGGGCTTGGACCATAACTTATCTTTGGGGTAGAGGCTCCAACGAATGTTGTGTGACTAGCAGAAGAAGATGATCTAAAAGGACTTCTTACATCATGTTCAAGAGCTTTAAGTTTGTGGTACAGCTCATCAAAGGTAATCATGTCCAAACCACCTTTAGCTTTTAAAGCAATGCTTACGTGTAGCCAGGATTGAGGTAAAGACCTCAGAAACTTAGAATTGCAATCATCATTATCTGGCTTTGCCTGCAGCTGATTTAACTGACTTAAAATCTTGTGAAACTTGTCATAGCCCTTGTGTATTCCTTCCTCTTCAGAGATTTGAAAATCCTGAAACTGTTGTCTCAGCATGGACTTTTTCAGTCTCCTAGACTCCTCATTCCCACTGAACTTTGCCTTAATTGCTAACCATATGTCCTTAGCATCTTTCATGAAGTGAAAATCACTCAAGTGATCCTCAGGAATAGCTTGAAGAAGAATGGTTCTAACCTTGGTTTCTCTCTGAACCGCCAGTAATTCTTCAGCAGATTTGGGAGGAACATTAGTCATCTTACCCGCAGCATCCGTGGTAGTTCTCTTCAAACTGTTTCCCTTCAAGACTATCTCCCATAGATTCCAATCAATGTTGGAGATCCAGTTCTGCATCTTCATCGCCCAAAGATCATACTCCTCCCTTTTTAGGTAAGGAAACTTAGCATTGCTATTAGAGAGACTTAGTTGTTGCAGATGGGTGGAGTTTTGGTTGTTGGTGATTTCAACATCAACATATGATCCAGGCATGATAATTTTTGTTTTGGTTGTATGGGTGTTCAGAAAAACTTGTCCTTAGTATCGTAGAGACTCTCACGAGGCTCTGATACCACTTGTTGAAACAAACAGACCTTGATAGATCTTGAGCTCGTGGATCGTTATTTATGCCTATGTAATCACAAGCACAATAAAAGACAATCTCTACTACTTATATTTATCAGCGGAATATAAACACAAGTAACAAAAATAACTAAGAACTCTGTGATCCTCTATGGATCGTTATATTAACTAAATCTTTGTTTTTCCAATCGGTACATAACTCATACTATTATGTTCCTTTTATAGACAAGGAACCCTAAACCGTTTCCCAAGAAACGTATAAACATAAAACTAAATAAGATATACACAATCACTTCCTAATAAAGCTCATGTATATCCAAACTAAATATACTAAACACGGAATAATCACTTCCGCAGAAACAAACTAATAACTATAAAACTTCAGCAGATTATTTCTTCGGTAGAATCCACATTACTTCAGTAGAATCTCTTCGGCAGTAATTTCAGCATAATCCAAACTTCACATAATTCCCAACAATCCTCCCCTAAACTGGAATTTGACTTGGTTAAGTTCCAGTTTCCCACGGATCCCTCCCCAGAGGGATCCGGCTAGTACAATCCAAAGGATCCGGCAGCTGGGTCAACATAAGTCCGGATTTTGAGTTGCAAACCGGGTTATGGGTTATGGGTTATGGGTTATGAACCATGGGTTATGGGTAATGAACTATGGATACCCAACAAGATGCAATGTATCTAGACATTAGGTCTTGGGTCTTGGGTTATGGATCATGGATAATACCCATCATGACTTCATGCATGATGTCTTGCAATGGGTCATGGGTTATGGATCAAGCTCCGTGGGTATGGGTCATGGACTTTGGGTTTTACCCAACAACATTCATTGTACCTAGTCAATGGGTCAAGGACTTAGATTTTTACCCATTACAATATATACCAAGTATATATGTACATTTCCCTATTATGTAAACACTAGTTGTTATACATATGCATTTCTATAAGATATATACAATATTACTTGTTTGGTGTTTTAGATGAAAATGTAAGTGTGTTAGTAAACTATTGGCTCAAACCATTTACGTATTTTATTTGTTTCGTTAAAATGATTTTACGTTTGTTATAGACAAAACATTAGATGATCGTAAAATATAAATATACGTTTTTATGCCTTATTTGTATTAACATTCTCCCCCTTTTTTTTTTGATGAAAAAACATAAGATTATTTTAAGGAAAAACTAAAATTCGTAAAAGTTTTGAATTGGATTTTTTACTCTCTTTTCCCCCTTTTTGTCGAAACAAAAAGAGCGACGAAAAGAAACTAACACATTGTTTTGAGAAAAATGTGTGAAAAGTAATAATATGAAAAATAGAGAGTAAGAGAAGAGAAGGATTCTCATCTTAGCTCCCCCTTGACGGATGCTTCCCTTTGTTGAGGGCGTCAAGTAATTAGAAAGACAAAGCGAGTGTGATGCAATTATGTTTGCAAATGGTTTCGTCTTTTGACGAAATGCTCCCCCTTGATGAGTGCTCCGTTTTGAGGAGGACGTCAAGTAGTAAATAAATTCTAAATGAAAATATTGCAAGCATTTTTGCAATTGCTTTGCTTTGAAGAAAAGCTCCCCCTTGTTGAGGGTGTCAAAGTCTTCATGTGTATTTTGAAAATCTACAAAACCAAGGTTTGAAAGCAAGTATATGATGCATAATTTCCTGCTAATGAGATTCAAATTAGTGATAAAAAGTGCTTCTGTTGCACGGATCCCATGGTTCCTCCATGTGAGGGATCCGTCTAGGCAAAAGTGATGGATCCATATACCTGCATTCTCATGACAGAAATATGGATGTGAAATGTGATGTTGACATCAAAACAAATTATGTATTATGGCACTAAACATTTTCTCAATACCGTATGGCAAACAGCATGTAATTTCATTCAATAAAACACGAAAAATGATATACATATCTTTAAAACTAAGAGAATGACATAAGCATGTAGTGCATTTTCTAATAATTCTAAGTTGTGCCAAAAAGCATTAATGTGCTTGTAATATCAAGCTCTAAGGACGAGTAGATTTGTTGATTTGGTCAAATCGTTCAAGGAGATGATTAAACATGAAATGTAACTCATTTCGTACTTCTTGAATTAAACCTTGGGTGAGTTGACAATTAGAGCAATTATTGTCATGAGTAGGAGATGGAGGAGATGAGATGTTTTGAGGAGGTTCCACAAAGGATGGTGGGATTTGTGGAGGTGAGTTGGGTGACGTATGATGTGGTTCAACTAAGAACGAAGGTGATGATGTATGGGTTGGTGGTGGAGATGGGAAGTCGTCTATATGGTTAGGTTCTTGGTGATTCCTTGTTCCTAACAATGGATTATTTGATGGTGAAGGTAATTCGAATATGGGTGTTGGTGATGCTTCATCATCAAAGTTTTGGTATGAGGGTGGTTCCCTATTTAACGAGAAGGGTGGCGAATGAGAAGTTCTCAGTGGTGAGTCTTCTAAAGAGTAGAGGTTTGGATGTGAAAGATGCGCGGTAAAGGAGTGTAGTCTAGGTTCTAGAAATGAAGGCTTAGTTGTTTTAGTTGAGTTAGGTGTGTTTGGTTTAGAGGGTATGCTAGTGTTTGGTGAAGGTCTTTCTAAGTCAAAAGGTCGAATACTAATTCTAGCGGTTCTTCTAGCTTTGGTTGTTTGAGTTTATTGAGGAGGAATTCTAGTATTTGAGCCCTTGACGGGTGATGACTCGGTTGAGGAAATCTCTTGAACCATATGAGCATTTTTCTTGGAGAAACCTTTGTTTGAATAGGTTGTGCTAGATGCTTTAGTTATAGTGAAAAAGAAGATGTAATGGGTGACTTAGTTACTTAATTTGAATGGTGGTTTGAATGATGGTTTGAGAGCATGAGCAAAATTGGTTTATAAAGGATGGAATTAGGTTAGTGGATTAAATTTTAGACCACTAAGAATTTTGGCATGCACTAAGGTCAACTATAGTGTTTGTTCTATCTTAGGGAGTCATTTAAGGCAATGTAAAGTGTTTAGATTACCAAAGAGAGTTTGAAATTGATGAGTAAAGTGAGCTTAAACTTAGGGATGGCAACGGGTCGGGTTTGGGGCGGGTTTTAGTGAACCCGTACCCGTACCCGTTTATAATATCCAAACCCGAACCCGCCCCAATACCCGATGGGTACCCGATTAAAATTATCCATCGGGTTATCGGTTTTCACCGCGGGTATCGGTTATCCCAAATTAAAATTATCGTTGCACAACTCAACCTAAAAAAAACAAAACACCCTAATATATTCAATGTTATAGAAGTTAAAGAAAACGACTTCAATATTTGTAATGTTTGAAGATTAAAGAGTTAATGTATCATGTGTGTGAGAATTAAAGCGTCAAGCGTAAGTGTTAATTTAATAGTTTGTAATTACCAAGATATATCCTATTAAGGAGTGGAGTAGAAAAAAATTTGTACAAGGTTAATAGCTCAAAACTTATTAGAACCTTATATAAATTAGCAAAAAAAACGGGTACAAATTCGGGTATACGGGTACGGGTACGGGTAAACGGGCGGGTATTACTAGAACCCGTACCCGAAAAGAAAAGAATATATCTACCCGAACCCGTATCAAAACCCGCGAACCCGCCCCCGAACCCGACCCAACCGGTTCGGGTTTCGGTTTTCCCCATCGGTTTCGGGTGCTTTTTCCATCCCTACTTAAACTGTTCTGTATACCCAGTTCCAACGGATCCCTAACTATGGGGATCCGTCTAATTATAAACTGGGGATCCATCTCTCAAACAGTAATGAAGTAGAGTGATGATGTTCTATCAAGGTCTGGAAGATTGGATTGATGTGAAAGTGTAGAACTCCCATATATGTTCACCCGGATCCCACGGATCCTTCATAGGAGGGATCCTGCTAGTTATAGCCCGGAGATCCGGCAACTGTTGACCAGTAGCTTCACAGAATATGTGCAGAATTTGCACCTCTTAACAAATTACAAACTTAATCGTTTCTACATCAAGCAATCATGTATGTAAGCAAAGTATATCAAGCATGGTATGTAAGAGTGATAAATAGGCAAGCAAATATGAGGAAGACCGACTTTTTGATTTTAATCAAGTAGTCATAAAATTCCTACAAGGGTCGCCTAGGTCAGGGTGTCATTGTTTACGTCATACCATCTACTACTACTAAGACCTAAGATACATAAATATTGTTTAAGATGCTTACAACAAATTGTTCGAATTAAGGTCCTTGACCTTAACTCCCTTTTCACTCAAACTTCTCCTCCAACGCCTCCAAGCTTCACCTTCCAACCCTTCAATCCTACTTCTTTTTTTTTCCCATAAGAAAGTTGGCAAGCCATTTAAACATCCCCTTCTTTTGTTGAAACTCTTGAGATGGGCTTGGGATGTCCGGAAATTGCTCAATGTAAGCCACGGGGTCAAGTTGGTAGTTGCCTATAGGGTTGCTTCCTTCTCCCTCCCTTTCTTCGGATGAGTCCGTCAGTGGATGAGGTCTCTTGCCTTCAACCATAAACCTCGTTGTCTTCTCATCGGACAAGGGTACCATGACCTTGTTGCTAAAGAAGTGGTCATCGGTATAGGGATATGGATCTAGGGCAAAGACAAAATTGGCTAGGCGAGTTAGGAGCATAGCATAAGGGAGCACCATCTTGTCCGTCCTTGAAACACTGGCCATCCGTTTAACCATGTAGTAGGCGAGGTTGAAATGAGTCCCATTGACAAGGCAATAGATCATGTAGACTAGACATGCGTTGGGATGATCCTTATTTCCCACCAAACAAAGGACAATCTCCCTTAGAACTAGTTCCCATTTCTTGTACAAATGGAACTTCTCTGAAAGTTCCATTTGGAAGGGATCTCTATAGATGACCTTTGATTTCCTTGTGACCCGAGACGGGGAGGCTCTTTGAATGAAGACGGTATCTCTTACTGTAGCCAGTTCCGGGAGAGGTGTGGAATAAACCGAATGCTCATCGACCATGTCATGAAGGTGGGCAAGTGACCATTCATTTGAGTATAAGCATACTCTTTGGTGAGGGATATGAATTATCCGAGCAAACTCTTCAAGGATGAAGGTATAGTTGTGTTCATTGATGATAAAAGCAATTGATAGGTTCCATCCTCATTCCTTATGATCCTAATACTCTTGTAGAACTCAAGAACAAATACCGGACATATTTGTTCGTTGATGGTTAGAAGACATTGAAAGTTGATTCCCGCAAAGACGTCGAGGATGTCGGTATTGTTGAGAAATGATGGTTCGACTACACGGCCCTCGTGAAACAACCTCTTTTGTAACATTTTGAAGGACTTTCGGTCTTCGGGACTAAGACCTTCCTTTCTATGATACATCGGTATGTAGTGTGTCGTTTGATAGTCTTGTTGCCTAGAGCTCATCATGATTCATCCTAAAAACCAAAACCACAATGTGGTGTCAATTATGTGAATAGTACCTTAGTGAGGTTCATCACAATTTTTGCTCAACACATCTTTATTGAATTCAAAATGAGTTTTTAATTTGTATTAACAATGTTAATTCTTTGATTAGTTTATCTTAGAAAACAATGTGATAACAAATTGTGAAAAACCCACTTGAACCAAAGTTCTCAAGATGAAAAATTGTGCTACTAGGAACTCGAGAATGGAAATTACAATGTAGTGAAGATAATACTTACAAAAGTGATTGCTTTCCTTGGAATGATGAGGAATGATCTCCTATGAACAATAACTTGGGGTTTTATGTTCGTATGTGGGAGAGTAAAGTTGGAAGTAAAAATCTACAGTGATCTTCAAGCACTTATTTTGTCTTCTGATGTGCCGGTTCCCACGGATCCCTTAAAAAAGGGATCCGGCTGGTACAAGCGCGGGGATCCGGCAGATCAGCAGTAAGAACAGTTTAAGCGAGCTTGATAATTTTGACACGGGAGTTTTATTTCTTGATAAATGTTGATGGTTTTGCTCTATAACTTAAGGTTTGTTTTTGGTTCGAGGTTTTGACGAGTTTTCATGTTTACTAGTCTTTTTGACGAGGTTCCCTTTTTACGAATAAATCATAAATTGGGAAGTTAAGAATCATGACAAAATAATATGTTATTATGATACGTAAGTTTTCACATGGACACTATTGACAAAGATTACTAATATAATGCCAATATCCTTATGTCAGAAATGATGACCAAAGCTTTTGATTAGCCAAGTTATCATTACGAGGTGAAGACGTTTAATGACTAGTTTATAGTTTTGTCTATAAAGATCAACCAAGAATGCTATTCTTGATGATGTGTTTAATATAGATAACAACCTTTTGGAGAGTTGTGATATTGGAGTATATGTATTAAGTCTACGAATCTTTACGTGCTATAAGTAATTATAATACTAATAAAAATAGGAAGCACATATTAATAATTTATCTATAAGTAATTTATAGAAGAACATACCTTTGCTATATAATTTTTTATGACTTTTGAAAATCATATACGCGAAATTCTTCATGAGCTTTTAAAATACCCGAATCCTAGCATGAAAAATTCTCAAAAGAAAATGTTAGAATGATCTATCAGTATCCAACATTTAAAATATAATAGTTTCTAAAAACATGACTTTTTGTTTTAAGAAATTTCCTTCTTTGTAGTTTTCAACAATACACGGATCGTATCAAGTTTTTAAAGTACAATATACTCTAAGAAACTTGGTAACGAAGCTCTGGTACCAATTGTGGAAAACTAGAAGGGGGGTTGAATAGTTTTACCGATTAAAATTTTGTTTTAAACTATTAAATTGACTTAAGTCAATCTATTTAATGTGTGTGTTGGATAATGATAGATAAGAATATAAATAAGTAATGCAAAGATAAAGAGTAAAGGAACACAAAACCACAACACGAGTATTATAGTGGTTCGGCTACAAGGACACATTCCTTGCCCTACTCCACTCCTCGAGTTCCCCACTCGAGAGTTCGTAAGCACTACACAACCAAGCTCCTTAATGTGGCGGAGAAGCCTTCACAACGTCGCCTACTCTTTATCCGGTACTAGGCTAGACACTGAGTTCTTCCACGAGGTAGAGCCACACCTATCACAACGTCTAATAAGGATTTAAAATGTACACTTTTAAGGGGTCATTTAAGCCCTTAATCGCCCACTTTTATATCCGTTATTTCTTAATTTCGTTCATTTTCACTTCATAGGTCTCTTGGAAGCAAAATGTTGGAATGATGCATATTTGGACGAAAAGGAGTGAATTCATGAAGAAAATAGAAAAGTCAAGATCGAAGACACTCAAGCTGTTGGAATTGAAGCTGACGGCATCCCAACTAAAGGGCGACGCCGTCCCTTTATACGAATTAAAATCTTAGACGGCTCAGTAGACTTTTTGCTAAAATACACATGACGGCGTCAGGCTTTGAAGATGAAGGGCGTCACTAAAATTTTTCATCTCAGACGGCCCAGATCCAGAATCAGACGACGTCCCTACTGAAGCCCGACGGTGTCACAACTACAATGTGACGCCGTCCCAACAATGACGACGATCTGACGGTGTCCCACCTATAAGGCAACGTCGCCTACACTTTATCCGGTACAAGGCTAGATACCAAGTTCCATTACAAAGGAGGAACTACTACCCAACACTACACCAATATACGACTACCCAAAGGAGACACACTCCTTATTACAACATCATAAGGATATCAATATCCTTTAACCCAAACTATCTATATTGTATATCGATGCACCATATCGAATGTACACCCTTGGCACCTTTCACTAATGCCTTTGACAAGACCCTTCGGCACCTTTCACTAATGCCTTTGACAAGACCCTTCGGCACCTTTCACTCATGCCTTCGACACGACCCTTCGGTACCTTTCACCAATGCCTTCAACACTACACTTCTATGGAGGGAGAAAGGAACTATCAACAAGAGGCACTTCAGTGGTCTTGATGATGACGAAGCTTAGAAACTCATGACCTTGCGCTTGCACGTCTTTAAGAGGTTGTGATCTCGCATTTAAAAGGAACCTAGAGAATCACACAAACACAAACTACATAGAAAGATCCTTTGGATTTGAGGGCAGAGAAATTACAACACTAAGAGAGAGTATGTGTAAAAAGGGTATATTACAATGAAGAAATGGCTCACTATTTATAGACAAAATTGTCTACTGTTCCACGGTTCCCACAGAGCCTCCCTAAAGGGATCCGACTAGTGCAATCCAAAGGATCCGGCAGCTGGGTCAGCTTAAGTCTAGATTTTAGGTTGCACACCGGGTTATGAACCATGGGTTATGAACCATGGTTTATGGCTAATTAATTATGGATACCCAACAAGATGCAATGTATCTAGACATTGGGTCATGAGTATTGGGTCATGGATCATAGATAATACCCATCATGACTTCATGCATAATGTCATGCAATGGGTCATGGGTTATGGATCAAGCTCCATGCGTATGGGTCATGGACTTTGGGTTTTACCCAACAACATTCATTGTACCTAGTCAATGGGTCAAGGACTTAGATTTTTAACCATTACATTACCCATTACAATATATACCAACTATATATGTACATTTCCATATTATGTAAACACTAGTTGTTATACAAATGCATTTCTATAAGATATAAACAATATTACTTGTTTAGTGTTTTATATGAAAATGTAAGTGTGTTAGTAAACTATTGGCTGAAACCATTTACGTATTTTATTTGTTTCGTTAAAATTATTTTACGTTTGTTATCGACAAAACATTAGAAGATCGTAAAATATAAATAAATGTTTTTATGTATTATTTGTATCAACAAGTATGATGATATGGCACCGAAACGTAACCTAGATTAGTACGGCAAGTTTATTCTTTATTCATGTTTCAGTCTCAATAATGTTTAAGAAAAGTTTTCAAGTGTTGTTGTTGTTGTTGTTGTTGACATTGGGTCATGTTGTTGTTGTTGTTGTTGCTTGTGTGGCATTGTTTAAGTTTGAAAAATAGTCTCCCAAGGTTGGTGTGCATATAGGCTTATGAAAAATATGATTTTGGAAAAAAATCTCAAAAATAATTGTGATTCGGAAAAATAAGAAGTATGATGAGACGTTATCGGCGAAAAGGATATATGTACATGTTGTGTGTATGTACAGATATATATATTTTCTAGTATAAATGAGTTTAAAAGAAATTAGGTCGTAACTTAAGTTACATGCTTCTTAGGTAAATATGATGTGGTTTAATAATAGGTTTTGAAAAGTTGTATATATATATTGAAAATATAAGCTTTTCGTGAAATAGGAATTGTAAAAATAGTTTATATAGTTATGGAAAGCTAGTATAACTTGAGTATAACTTTCTATTTAAATCGGTTTGACTGATGTCAAATATCGTATATAAAGTTTATCATCCGGTTTACAGTTGTAGGCCCACGTGTTTACAAGTCAATATATATAAGTCTTTTGTTTGAAAATTATTGTTATCGATTATTATCACATTTGGATTATTGTTAGACCCGATATAATTTCGTGAGTCGTTTTTGTAATGGATTTGGAAACATGTCGAGAAATATAAGTCATGAAATAGGTCGTAAAACTTAGAACATTGTACGGTAAACTCCCGAATGGGCTGTTTCATAAGACGGACCCTCGGATGAACTGGGCCTCGGCCCACAGTCACACACTCTTGCGTTGGACTGGGTCTGTTCGTAACTCCAAACTAAATGAACTTAATGAAGGTTGGGCTTCTTGGCCCAACTAGGGAAAACTAACAATTCTTCTTGTTGTGGGCTTTGTGGCCCAATGTATTTTAACACAAAAAGAAAGACAAATGTTAATGTAGTTCTGGTGATGGAGAAATTTTGACACAAAAACGAGAATTTTAGTACTTCACAAACGATAATTTTAGGAGTACCTCCTGACCATGACATGGTCTAATGTTAAACCGATTAGGAAATACCCTCGGGGTATTTCCTATTGCGACTCAACGTAGAAAACAACAACACCAAAATCTTATTTGAGTTACTACAGTTAGTGGCAGCTAGACCGAGCGTGTGTCTATCAGATACTATCCGACTTGAACCAGTCTCGTTACTACACTCACCCTTACGGGCTTTGTGGTAGCTATATGAGTTGAACAAAAGTAGGTGAAGCAAACACTCCTCGTGTGTGGTTTTTACCACTGCCGAGGCACGCTAACCCACAAACAATACCTCGGTTTGGGTTAGTCTCAACCGAGACATCCAACCGAGGCTCTTTACGACTAAGCCAAGGAATATGTAAACCTCGAATCGAATAAGCTGGATTTAAGCCGCAAATCGCTAAACCGATTACCAAAATTATAAGTTGAAATTCAAATTAAACCGCACAAGTTGGAGTTTAAGCCAATATTAAGTTTTTCTTTATCTTGTATTTTTCTACACAAGTCAAGCAACAACATAATTTTTCCGATTAATCTTTTCAGCTGCATTTGTATCCGATCGGTTTAAAAATCAAAACTCAACAAGCAACGACTTTAATAAATTACGAAATTTTAATAGGAAAAAGTGAATCAAATTCTTACAATTATTGATGTGTCGAACAAGGGAAGAACCGTCCCAAGAAGAAAACGAATCATAACTTTCTTGAATAATTTGACCCCTCAATAGCCTAATAACAACTTCAATTTACAAACCCCCAATTCATATTTTTAAACCATAACCTTAGAAAAACCTAATTTTCTGTGTTAGTGTGTGAGAAGTGATTTACAATATGTGAGAAACCCTTCTACTTATAAGGGATAAAGAGGAAACTGTTGTCTTCCCTTTCTTGCCTTGATTGAAGTGTGACACCTTTTCTTGGCAACCGTCTCTTTCCACCACCGTGTTCAGGACCATATCGTGATGGGCTAGGATGGTAGAGGACTAATATGGATTGATGATGGTGATGTTTGTGCGTTGACTAAAAAAAGAGGAGAAATTGTGTTATTTCTGTGTTTGCCGTGGGAGAGAGCAAAAGAAGAAATCAGAAAAAGAAGGAGGGAGAGTGATAGGACGTGAGGTAGGGAGTGGGTAGGAATAGGATTAGGTTTATTTTCTTTTTATTCATATTGTTATTAGTGTATTATTATAATTATTATTTGTATCATTTAAGGTATTGTGTGTACTCCATGTCCCGTTATTTAGAACCATGAACGTGACATCTCGGATAAGTAAAAATATAAAATTTTATATTTTCGGACACGTCTTCGAAATACTGATATAAACATAGCGTCGTTGGTTTTGTTAGTTCATTTTTATATTTAAGCCGTACTTGTCGTGATTATAGATCGAACAGAAAAGAAAAAAATTTATAGCCACGAAAACAGGTAGGGAAATTCACGAGTTGTTACACGGGTCTTCACTTCCGTCATATGTCTTGACATTATTTGGCATGCGGGTCTTTTTTGGTAGGTCAAAATAACGAATGCGAGGAGTGAACGTATCAGTCTCCTTGCATACCCACGGCCTTTCTAGGTCGTCATCCTCGATACTTGACTTTTGTTTCTTGGATCCGGACTTCCAATGTCCCCCTCCACTGTCTTCGCTCTCAGAGGGCTCTTCCGTCTTCCGCGAGGATACCCTGTTTTCCCAATGCCTTCTGGTAGTGGGCCATGTCCTTTGTGAATAAAAGATCTGATAGTAGCTTTCCTCCCCTCTTTGGGCACTACGGCGGGTTGGTCGTTTGGAGTCTCTGGAGCACACTGAAACGCTCCTCTCCCTATCTCCCAACCTCTGGAATACGCCTTTTTCTAATCTTGTAAACATTGTTTCTCTTTCCGTGTTCTTCTTTCTTGGTGATCTAGACCGATCAATTCTTCGGCCAGAGCCTTCGTATATGTCTCGGTGTCTCTTAGACTCGAGTTTTTTCCTCAAATCTTTCCTTCCGTTCGGTGCCCCCGACTCGAAATATTGCAAACCTTCCTGGAAGTCAAGTCGGCTTTCATTGCCTCCAATGCCTTGATCGTCTCCTCTTGCTTCCTTTCTTGACGAAATTTCTCAGATATGATTGGCATGATCTGGTGGTAATACTTGTCACAGTATTCCCTGAGGGCAGCGTCGGACGCGGGCCTCTCACGTTCTGCCAGAAATGCATTGTTTTCCCTTCTGTCGTGTTTCGCATGGTGGACGTGGGGGCAGGAGTAAGTTCGGACCGAGTGCTCATAGTGATTATTTTTAAGAACGCAGTTGTGTACTAGTCCCACAGATAGCGCCAATTTGTTAGTACAAAAAGTGTGACGGGTTGAAATATGTGTAAGGACGCGTGTTGGGTTGGGCCAACAAGCTACCAATGGGTTGAATTTGTACAAAACCAAGTGATAAATTGGATCTCTACACAAATGAAAGCAAACCGTTAGCCTTACCGTGGGGACGAACCCCACGATTAAGCTCGGGCGTGAGAGTAAGTATACATTCTTGGTAGAGAATAAAAGTGTGTGTATTAATATGTGAGAGAAAGTCATACCTTATGAGAGGATAAAAGATCCTTTTATAGGCGAGGCTAATGCTATGGTTTTCTAGCATTTCTCTTATAACGTGGATGCGGACACAGATTACCTTCCGCTACCATGGGTCTGGTCCGCTAGGTGCTCTGTGTGCGTATTTGAGTCCAAACCGTAGCTAATTTGTTACTGGGCTTACTGCCGTTTTGGCACTAGTGGTTGTTTTGTTGTTGGGCCTAGGCCCGAAATACGTATAGCACAAGCTAAGCCTACTAAGCTTGATGTACGTGTTATACATCATCATAGTCCATTAGGCCCTAAAACCTTATATCGTTTGCTAAATTGTTTGTTACACGTAACTTAGTGGTAACTTTCTGATTTTTATGTATCACAAGTAGGTATTTTTCGGAGCTTTGCGATTAGGTTTTACCTTTGATAATGTTAATAGATGAGGAAAAACACACAGTATAAATACCAATTTCGAGGAGTGTATATCGCGTCTTAGGGTGGTGGCAGTCGAGTAGGCATGAGATGCGGTTTGGTCCATACCGAGCGGTATGACCAATGCATGAGAATCGGTTTGGAGCGGCATGCAAAAGAGGAACACCAATTCGGCAATGTTTCCCGAATCGACATGGAAGAAAAAAGTGTACGTTGGAGGCATTTAATGGGTCAATATATCCGTTTGAAGCTATTAAACCAAAAGTTAATTCCTTTTTTTTTCATCCCTATTTAAATTCAATACATTTCATATTTTATTCAAACAATATCATTTGTATTTCACAACAAAATGTATTCATCTTCATCTTCATCTTCATCTTCTTCATCCGATGAAGAGTTAGATTTTTTATCCGACTCTTCATCCGACATATTTTCTACCGGTTCTACCATAGAAACCTATTTAGCCGCGTGCGATAGCATTGAAGACACGGCTTGCTCTACCCGAAGATATGTTACCCGTTATCGTGAAAAAGCGCTAGAAACTCTAATGAATGACTATTTTGTAGAAGACCCAAAGTTTCGCTCTAATGTTTTTCGTGAAAGATTTCGTATGGATAAGAGTTTGTTTCTAAAAATTGTAGGTGATATTGAAGCGAATTTCGAATGGTTTCAAGAGGGTGTAGACGCTAGGGGGAAAAAAAGTTTCACGGCGTTGCAAAAATGTACATCGGCTATTCGTCAACTCGGTACGGGTGGACCTCCGGATAGATACGATGATTACTTAAACATGGCACGAAGAACATCAGGTTATTATTATTTTTATATAATTCGGTATTATTAATTTTATATAATTCGTACTTTAAATTTTTTATAATTCGGTATTATTATTTTTATATAATTCGTATTTTAATTTTTTATATAATTCGGTATTATTTTTTTTTATATAATTCGGTATTATTTATTTTATACAATTCGTATATTAAATTTTTGTATACTTTGTAGGTGAATGCCTTGATCATTTTTGTGAAGCGGTAATCCAATTTTTGGTCCTCCCGGTGCAAATAACGACATCAATGTTTTGAATCAATCACCGCTGTATCTTACTCATCGTAATGGAACGGCACCCAATAGTTCATTTACTCTAAATGAACGACTTTACAAACGTGGGTATTATCTTACCGATGGAATCTATCCCACATATTCAACGTTTGTTAAAGCTTATCCTCATCCTACTGACCCAAAAGAAAAGAAATTCAAGAAGCTACAAGAGTCTGCACGAAAGGATGTCGAAAGAGCTTTTGGTCGTCTTAAAGCAAAATGGATTATTCTCAGTCATCCTCTACGGGCTATGACCGTCGCAAAGATTCGAAAAATAGTTCATACGTGTGTTATATTACACAATATGATTTTAAAAGACGACGGGGTGGCAATATCACCAGTTCATATAATGGATCCGCCGGTCACGCCAGTTTATGACCCGAATATACTACCGGAGTTACAAGATGAAAATATCCATCACCGTCTCCGTTTTGATCTTACGGAGTATGTGGACGCTCAAGACTTACCATACCTTCATGACTAGTGTTTTTATTTAATAAGTACTATGTAATTTTCTTTCATGTCTTATGTAATTCTCTTTTAAGTATTAATAAAAAATTATGTTTTTATTAAATTGTTTAATAAAATTATTAAAAAAAAAAAAAAAAAAAAAAAAAAAAAAAAAAAAAAAAAGGTAATGAGTTAGGCATGGTTGCCACTAAAAATCTATTGTTAGGTATGAGATTGGTATGAGGTGAGTTGGCGAGATATTATTGGTAGATGAATAGGCATGAAAAAAAATGGTAGGCATGACAGCCACCACCCTTATAGCGGATCTTAAAGCATATTCTAAATCCCAAAGACAAAAAATGTTGATAACTTTTAAATTTTTTTATAAAATCAATGTGCAAAATATCATAAACTAATATTTACATAAAGTTGAGAGGCCGTTTTATTTTTATAAAGACTAGCAGGGTACTTGCGCGTTGCGGCAGTGTGACGATTAACCGAAGAAATAAATTCCGATAAGGTCTGGTTCACCAGTTTGTATCGGTTCTAACGAGTTCTCTTTTGTTTGTTTTCGGATGACTTTTATGGCTAGCCGAACCGGTGGCGACACCGGTTCTCGATTGAACCCGTTGGTCACGTCCGGTTTTTAAAACTTGTATCATCAACTTGTTAATTTAACTTGTATGAAGCTTTGTGTGTTTTATTCGTTTATACAATGTGTATAATAACATGTAGTGTTAAAAATAACATTAATTAGTGTGTTTAATTATTTTATAATTTGGATTATGTCATAGGTTGTTTAGATTGTACATTATGAAATTTTTATTGTACTTTTTAGTAATGAGGTGTTTTAATTGGTTAATTTTAATTTGGTAGATATGCTTTTAATTGGATATACAATTAATTTTAATTTGGTAGATATGCTTTTAATTGGATGTACAATGTTTTTAATTGAATAAATCATTTTACTTTTAAGTAATGGATTGTTTAATTAGAAGTATTAATTATGTGTTAATTTAATGTTTTAGTGTATTAAAAAGTTGTACGGTATGTTTCTTTGTTTGTGGGTTTTAATTTTCAAGTTTGTAATGTTTTACTCCATTAAAAAGTTGTAGACTGTGTATAGATACTTGTAATGTTGAATTTTAAGGCATTAAATACTCAAAAATTTCTTTATATAATTTATAAGATAGTAAGATACCAAATGTTTAATTAAAATATTTCTAGCAGAGGGGATGTTTTAGATATTTTAGAAAAATTTCCATAAAAAATAATTTATACTTTTATAAAATATTATTAATTGGTGAAATATCATTATTAGTTAAAAATAAAACATACTCCCTCCGTCTCAATTTAATTGTAATGAGAGAGAAATCACAAAGTTTAATAAAAGTGAGGCCGCTTTAATTTTCAACCACATAAATAAAATATTCCTTCTTTAAATTCTTTAGTTTTTACTATAAAAGCACTATTTTTTTTTACAGCATAAAATCACTATTTTACATCACTTGTGAATTGCGAGATAGTAATTAAGATTATAAATGACATACTGTTACATGCAATGATAAAAGTATTACTAAAGCCTTGTTTACTAAAATAAGTGGTGTGGGCTTATTCTATATGAGCCACTTATTATATAGAGCATTTTTTGTAACTCCCCCTATTAAGAGGGAATAAGAGTTGGGCCCACTCATTAAGTGGCTCATATGAAAAAAAAATAAACACCCTCTAAGTGACACCACAATTCTTAATGTAAGAATTAACTATTCGTCTTTATTCACTCTACCAAACACTTAATACGAGCTATCAAAACTAGATGTTCGGCAAACTAAGAAATTAGGCGGGGAACAACAATAATTGAAGTTTTCCTTTGACGAATAGAGTTTTTGCAAGCTTTTGAACAAATTCAAAAGTGATGTTCTAACAGCTTTAGTAGACACATAACGTGTGTCAAAGTTAACCTTTAAAATTAAAAATGAAAGCATACCTTTAACCGGTATTTAAAAGCTCAAGAACTAATAATTTATATTTGAATAAATGAAGATATTGAAGTGTACGGGCCGCTTAATAACAAATAACTGGTTATTTGGGCATTGCGACGACAAGTATCTTGTAATTAAAGTTTTAAAGGAACAATGTTTATATTATGTCTTTCATAACAATACAATAATAGATAGCGAGAGTTCTATATTAGAATAACTTTAACTAATAATAAACTTTTCTTGGGTTTACCAAATTGTGTAGGTACTAAAATGATATATGTGTAATATGATTGTGTAATCTTATTTATATAGTGTTAAATTGAAGAGAGTGTATTTTGAGTTAGAATGTGATTTGAGATTTGTAATTTGTAATATTGGTTTTAGGGATGAGTAAAAGAATCAAAGAACCGAACTAAAACCAAGAATCGTAGCAGAAGCGTGAAAAACCAAATCATACCAGATCCAATAGTTTTGGTTCTAGGTTTTGATAAAATTTTGAATCTTGGATTCATTGGATCGTGTACAACTGTTCACGGTTCTGAAACCGAATACCCAAAAAACTAAAAAAGAAAAATATTTCATAAGATTCTAAAAAACACCACATCATCTTTTCTTATAAAAACTCAATCCAAGTACCCTAATTTAATCAATTTAAACATCCACCGATCAACAATTGATTCTTTAACATTTAATGCTTACATAACAAGCATCATCATCATCAAAACAATTGAAACGGATTTTCTTTAATACTAATTTCTTTTTATTCTTATGTCGTTATCACTACTAGAAAATTTGGCATCAGCAACGAAAGTTTGCATCGCTATTCCATCACTGAAGCCCTTCAACAATGGAATGGTGACGGATATATTCCATCACCAAAAAGGGCCTCGCAAAATTTTAGCGACAAGTTTAGCGACAAAGTTTTAGAATTTTGCTGACGGATTGTCGGTCTCGAACCCCTCGCTAGAGCCTTTATAAAGTTACCTAAATTTAATTTTATTCGACCATCAAGTGACGGCTTAGCGACAAACATTTTTGTCGCTAACATTAACGACTCACATTTTTATCGCTAACATTAACGACAAAGCAGTCACTAATCCATTTCTAATAATCGGCCAACCATTTTCTTGTTAATCCATTGCTACTAGAGATGGATATATTTGTCGTTAATCCGCCACTAAAAGTATTGTCTCAAAACTGTCACTCACAATTTTTTGCTTAAATCAACACCATTCATAGCATGTTTGATCAAATCTGTCTCTAATTTGTCATGAATGAAAAATCTTTCAAGGATAAAATATGTCGCTAAGCAGTCAATAAACAAAACAATTTATTTGCCATTTATTCAAGATGTCACACAAACGGATACCACACTGATAATAGTCATGAAATCCGTATCTAGATAATATAACAAACATATCCAAATCAAATAACAAGCAAATTCGAAAGAAAACTAACATATGATATTCGACAGCATTTAAGGAAATCTAAACAAAAGATTCTCTCTTACATAAAAGTTAAGAGGACCTAAGCTCTTGAAAGTGTAATGGTTGATGTTTAAGATGTACGACCACTTGCATTACCTTGCTTTTTTCTTGTTTGGCGGGAAACATAACTCTTGATGCCATACTCAACAAGCATATCTTGACTTTGTGCACGCATTTCTTCCTTGAGCTCTTCGCGCATTTCTTCTTTTAGCTCTTCGCGCATTTCTTCTTTTAGCTCATTCTTCATTTCTTCCTTAAGCTCGACATTCATTTCTTCCTTCAATTCTTCCTTTAACTCTCCACGAACGCTATCAAGATAGTTCTTGAACATAACAAATTCAAATATCAGGTTTTTGATATAGCTAAATGCAACTTGAGTGGGTCTTTTTATGTAAAGTTTGTTATAATTCCAGTATCCTTACAGAACTAACCTCAAAAGATCCGAAACATTACAATTTTCAAAATATAAACACTTAAGGAAAGCCTATATACTGATACACCTAAAACCTCAACACAGTCAATAGATACGTATCAACACCTTAAAATTCAAAAAAATCATTAAACCAAAAGGACTACACTTCTGCTATGATAAATTAAACTATTCAAGCTAGTGGGATCACTTGTTTCACGCTTGGTTTTGCACTACCACGCAAATTAACGGATTACCATGACGCAATAATCTGACCACATTTTACATAACAACAGTTGAATTTCAATGAGAGCAATAATGATGACATATGTTTTCAGCAAGGCATTTTAACAAACCCCTAGCATGAGTTAAACAAAAGGGTATATAATTCTTTTTTCAGATGACATGTGGCATAATACGGGGGTCACGGGTTCAAATCCTGCACCCATGTCCCTTAAATCATATGGTGTTATGCAATTTAATTGATTGATTCTTGCGTGTAGGTCAGTTTCCCATGGACTAAATGCACACATTCAAAACTGTGTAAGTGTTCAATAGTCATACCTGCTAATAGGACAGTAAAGGCCTGAATACAAATCTGCTGAAGCGAAACTAACAAAGCATTAGTAACATTTTGCCTACTCAACATCAGTTGAAAACCGTGCATCCTCAGTTTGACCGTCCATGTACCCTGCTACATTTGATTTTCTTCCAGCAATTGTAGTCACACCTGTTCATATATTTGTTCTTCAATAAGTTATATATCATTAGTAACGTTCTGTCAACTCAACATCAGTTGAAAACCGTGCATCCTCACTTGGACAGTCCCTGTACCCTGCTACATTTGATTTTCCTCCAGCAATTGTAGTCACACCTGTTCATATATTTGTTCTTCAATAAGTTATATATGAAATCACTGACGTATCCTTGAACTATTTTCATAATGCCATTCAAGAACTAATATAGAACTTGAATCTAATTTGAAACTATGAGGGGACATCTATGGCAAACCTGTTTCACCTTATGGAAAGATTAGAGGTATCAACAACATAAACATTTCCTTTATCATCCATAGTAACCCCTTTAGGATGATCAAAACGGGCATCATTTGGTTTTCCATCCACATGTCCAGTATAACCTTGAATGACCCGACAATTATCTTGCCCTACTATCTGAATTAACAAAAAACCAAAGAATATTTAACACAAATTGATTCTAAGAAGTCATGAAGCGTTTTTTTGGGTTGTGAAAAGAAGCTTACATTGAGACAAAGGCGGTGTGACTTGAACAATGTTGCTATTGACTGAATCTGTGTTAAAGGAATATTAATTAATTTTCATATTGATACTTTATCCTATTGTCTATTTAGGATAATTGGTTGGTGTCACTAGTGGAGCACGGGGTTCTTCTTCCCAGTGACCACACTCGAAATGGAAGTTGTCATTTTACTCGTTTTGGTGTTGGGCTGTTATTTTAGTTTTTGTTGAATAATCTGGTCTGTAAAGGCAATGAGAATAATAAAAACTGACCCTTGAATATATGAAATGTACAGGTCAGTGTATTTACCATCTTTTAAGTTATGTAATTTTTTCGTATTTGGCTATTGTAATGGTGCTGTTTGAGATGCTGTAATTGGCTTATCACTATAAGGTGTTGTTTGGCATTGATTACTATAAAGGTCCTTATTGTATTGCGTATTGAAACTTCTTATGGGGCTATTTGGAATTGTTTATGAAACTGCTTTTAATAGACTATTTTGGGATTGCTTACTAAAACTGCAACTTATAAAGGGACTATTTGACATGGGCTTATTGATTTTGCTTATAGGGCGATGTTTACAATACTTTTGCAAATTCTAAATTACTGTAATACTTAGTGACAATCTAGTAGAACAAAATGCTACAAGAAGAATGAAGTAAAAATAACAAATAATCAAAAAACAATCTTCTCTCCATACTGCTAAATAATCAAATCAACCATAGACATCAATTTCTTACCTTAACCTTCTCATATATCTAATTGAAAGAACCCTAGATTACTAACATAAAATTGAAAAGTAAAAAATTACCTAATTGACTATAATCATGCAATCAAACTCAATAAATCAAGCACCCTAACATTAAATTAAAAGGTAAATTAAAACTAATTACCACAAATTATGATCAAAAATAGTGAATGGTGTATGAACATACCTTGTTCTACTGCTTCCTGAAAGTCTGTTGCATCTGATAAACCGCCAGATAAACCTACTATGGAAGAAGTGACTGCTTCTCCACGATCCCCACGTATCAAGGGGCGCCAAATTATTTCCCAGAATGGCGCCAATAACTTTTCACAAGTCATAACCGTATGTTGTTGTCAATAAGAGGTGTTGTTCTAGTGTGGAGGATATATCTTAAAAGTTTTGTAAATAAGTAATGCTATAGTTTTATTACTACTAGTACTACTTGTATAGTTGTATTCTCTATTTTGTAATATCAATACCATTATTATTACTATCATTATTATTCATATACAGGGATGGCAATGGGTCGGGTTCGGGGCGGGTTTTAGTGTACCCGTACCCGTTTATAATATCCGAACCCGTACCCACCCCATTACCCACCGGATACCCGATTAATATTATCCATCGGTTTTTCGGGTTTTCTGGCGGGTATCGGTAATCCCCAATTGAAAATTATACGGACAAATTGACGGTATTAAGATTAAGTTACACTAAAAGCAACCGACAAAACAAAGGAAAACACCCTAATATGTTCAAATTTTTTAAAAGTAAATAAAATGAATATCGTATCAAACGATTTAACGCTTTTGAATTATTCATATACAAAATAAAATGTGTTATCTAATAGAGATACTTATATAAAAAAATATAATGGAAGAAATTATATATAATGTATATATATTCTAGTTATTTATAATATTAATAAAGCGGGAATAGATTCGGGCAAACGGATACAGGTACAGGTACGGGTAATCGGGCGGATATTACTAGAACTCGTACCCGAACCCGTACCCGCTTAAAAGATTTTATCAATACCCAAACCCGCAAACCCGCACTTGAACCCGAACCCGACCCAACTTGTTCGGGTTTCGGTTTTCCCCGTCGGTTTCGGATGCTTTTGCCATCCCTATTTATATACCTCTTTATAACTATTTTTGTTATTATGAACTAGAATTAGTCACGTTAATCAGATTATCGGGTCTATAGGATGTTCGAAGAAAAATCGGACCTCTGTTAAACGGATTTGTCGAGTTTAGGTCAATTAGCTTATTAGGTTACTCAGTAGCATACAAACAACAATTGTGGAAAGATCTTTCTTCTTTCACAAAGGGATTGTCTCGTTAGGTTTTTATACGCTTACCAAGTTTTTTTCACATTTTTACAACAAAACCAAATCCGAAACGGTATGTCTTAAATAACTTAACTTAAAGTTTCGTATAAGTATAGAAATTATAATAATCTACACAAGTTAAATTTTAAATGAAATAAGCTATTTGTGACATAATTGAACTCATTTTGTTAAAAGGTCGACGTAAACTCCACTTGAACTTTGGTGAAACAAGCTCAACTCGAGCTTGACTTTTAACTCAAAGTTTAATTAGTTTTCGAGCTCAAGATTAACTCAAAGCTTCATCAATTTAACTTTTTTTAGCTCGACCTTCATACAACTACCCATTATTATTGTTATCATATTATTGTCAATATCAATTATTAAATCAATCTGCTATCTTTTATATTTTTAATTTTTTCAATCACTTTTGCACTTGCAACCCACCCAACAATCAAACATATTGGTCTGCATAGGTTGAGGAACAAAGATCAGTTGTATATATTTTTATATATACCTTTCTGCTTTTGCAATTGGGTTGTCTTGTTAGGTCTTTATACACTTACTGAATAATTTACTTTTACATTTTTACAGCATAGTAATTAATAGAAGTATGTATAGGTGTTCAAAGAGCTCTTTTTGACTTACTCTAAAAGGACGAACCTTTAATGCAACACTTACAATTCAATTTGTAGTCATTGCAAGAAGAAAATTCTATTGATTATGAACGAAAAATGATAAAAAATTGAGGACTTGAGGATTAAACAATATTTAAACTATTAAGATTAAGAATTTGAAGATTTGAGGATTTTGTTACTATTTTTATGTTTTTCAGGTTTTAATAAAAGTCATCCGCCCTTCACATACATGCTCACAAATAAGATTAAGAAGTTCGGTAACAACTCCAAGCGTACTTTGGTCGTGCTTCAGATTATTATATTTAAGAATGACTCATTTTGCAAAATGTTTGTGATGATGAATGGTCTATGTTTATCTAAATAATGAAATAACATAGCTATTAAGCTGTTATGATTTTCCGATTTTGCAATATCGTTAAGCAAACATAAGTCGATCTTTCGTAGGATCTTAAAAGGCATAGGATCTCGATCTTATCATAGAATCATAAGATTTGAATAGAATTCGAACCTACTTTCCTTAAATTAAGTAACTAATAAAGTATAAATGGATTAATTATAACCTTTATAATTAAGTTTCATTCACTAAATATTTACATGAATTACATAAATTTTATAAACTTTGGACATAAAATGGCATAGTTCTAACCCAACACCCATTTTATTCGGGTCAACCTGTTAGGAATCAGAAAATTCAGTCATTAAAGTGTCGGTCACCTCAAGTATATGTAATCATTAGAAAGCTCGTAGTCATAGTTATTTTATGTTAGTAAGTAGTTAGTTAAGTAAAACCGTGGAGGACAGACGGGTCTTTACCCACTGTATGCCTGATCCACAGCCCGTAGGTGGCGATTATGTGTAAGACTATAAATACTCTCTACCTCCCAAGGTAGAGAGTTGGAGCTCATAATAATATTTTCACTTTCTCTCACTAAGTTCCCAAACCTCTAACTCTTTCTCTCTCTAAAACCTTAAGTTGTACGCCTAGTTTGATCATGGTATGATGTGTTTGTGAAATCCAATATGTTACAATTGGTATCAAGAGTCATGGTTTGATCATCTCTCTTACATATCCTTGGATTTCTTGTGGTTTTATATGGTTTTTGGGTTTGAAAAAGTTTAGTGATTTTTGCATCATTTGGATCATTTCTTGTGTTAAAGTTTGAATTTTGTGTGTACTTTTGTGTTTAGAATCATTGTAAGTGCTTGGGTTTTGATTTGGAAAGCTTGAATCACTGTGGTTGAGCTTGTTTTAGATTGAAAATTGTGGTTTTGAAGTTTATTCATCTTAGCGACTTGAGTCTCGGAGTGATATTCTTCGTAGCGACTTGCTTCAGTAATTTCCAGTGAGTTGTAGTTTAAGTCGTAGTGACTTGATCTTAGCGACTTGTCTATTGAGACAAGCCGACAAACAGTACAAGTTAGTGGAGGTTCCACTTCGGCTAGCGACTTGGTTGGGTTAGCGACTTGTTTCTATTATCTCTAACGACTTGTCTTTATAGTTATTAGCGAGTTGTTCTTAGCGACTTGATCTCAGCGAGTTGTTCTTTAGCGACTTGTCAGCTTAGCGATTTGTTGAGGTAGCGACTTGTGTTTAGCGATTTGATTCACAGCGACTTGAGTCTTTAGCGAGTTGTTATTTAGCGACTTGTGTTTAGCGACTTGGCACACATCGAGTTGTTCTTTAGCGACTTGTCTACCTAGCGATTTGGTGCTTTAGCGACTTGCACTTAGCGACTTGGTGACTTAGCGACTTATCTCAAGGGTTATAGCGACTTGGTAGATTTCTGTTTCTAAAACGGTTTTCTCTTGATTTAGTAAAATCCCGTGAAAGAATCTATTTCCCGGTTTAATCATAGAGTTATAAAATCCTGTGAAATCTGTAAACATGTCTACCAACGTGCCTACAATCATCTCTACTGTAGTTGAGGACGTTCAAGCAGCTGGTTCAGACACTCATCCACCCATGCTTGACAGAACTGACTACGACTCATGGGCTCAAAGAATCAGACTGTACTGTCTGGGAAAGGAAAATGGAGTCAACATTCTCAAGTCAATTGATGAAGGACCGTATAAGGTTGAGACAACCAGAGACATATTTGATACTGCTGCTGATGGCTCGGTGATATTAGGACTGGATAGACCTAAAATCTATGATGAACTGACTGATAAGGAGAAGAAGAGATACGATGCTGATATCTGGGCTTCAAACATTATACTTCAGGGTCTTCCAAAAGACATTTACAAGCTGATCAATCACACCACTGAAGCCAAGGCGGTTTGGGATAATGTCAAGATGCTTCTCTCAGGTTCTGAATTAACTAAGGAAGACAGAGAATCACAATTGTATGATGAATTTGAGCACTTTAAGATGAAGTCAGAAGAAAGTGTCTATAAGTATTACGTAAGATTCCACAAGCTTGTGAATGATATGAGGAATATCAAAATGACCATGCCAAATATTCAGATGAATTCAAAGTTTGTGAAAAACATGAATCCCGAATGGCATAAATTTGTCACATCTGTGAAGCTAACCAAAGGATTGAAGAATACCAACTATGAGCAACTGTATGCATTCCTTCTTCAGAATGAGAGACATGCTATGTTTGAACGAAGGATTCTTGAACAGTTAAAAACTAAACATGGAGAAACAAGTTCTTCAAATGATTCAACAGCCTTTTACACAAATATTGGAATTACCACCAAAGCTTCACAAGTCATACCCACCGGTAATGGTAATTACAAACTCATCATCCAGCATATAAGCCTCCAGACTCAAACACATTCATGGAAAACTTCATCAATCAACTGTCTCTCATGGTTAGTCAAAATATGAATTCCACCCCACACACCAACAATAACCTCAGAACTGCATCCAATCCACACAATCAAGCTACTGTCAGAGATGGAAAAGTTATGGTGCAACTTGTTCAAGGAAGGCAATATGAACAGGGAAGAGGTGGAGTAGGTGGAGGTTATGTTGCAAATCAGAATCGGGGAAGGAATGGAAATCAAGGTCAAGCAAAGCCAATTAAGTGCTACAACTGTGGTGGTGATGAACATATAGCAAGGAACTACACATCTCCAAAACGTCCTCAAAATGCAGAGTACTTCAGAGACAAGATGTTACTTGTGCAAGCTCAGGATAATGGTGCTGTTTTGGATGAAGAGGAGTTGCTGTTTCTTGCTGAGGGAAATGCCAAGACATATGATGCAGATGTGGATGAGCAGCCAATTCAGGAGATAGGTCATAATCATCAGAATGCCTTTCAAGTCGCTGACTGTGATGCATACGACTCTGACGTCGATGATGAACCTACTGCACAGACAATTTTCATGGCTAGCATTTCTCCAATGGTCTCTCCAAAGGTCTCATCATCACAGCAAGCTGGTCCATCCAAAGAATCAATCATCTCAGAGGTATTAAAACTATATGATGATGTTGATCAGCAAAAGATGCATGATAAAGTGCAATCACAGGAAACTTGTGACTCAGATATTGCTAATATGGGTAATAATAATATTGTCCCATATGATCAATATGTGATCCAAAGTGATATTGTGATTGAACCAAGTGATGCATCTTCTGCAGTCAATAATGACTATGTTTTTGATGAATACACTGCATGTGCCCCTGATGACTCTGGTATCTCTGAACTGAATGCCTATAAAGAACAAGTTGCTATTTATGAACAACGTGCTAAGCTTTCTAAAACTGTTAAGCAAAAGCAAGAGCTTCAAGAAAATGTTAAAGTGCTTAAACAAGAATTTAACGCTAAGGAATCAAAACTTTTGAATGACTTTTCTAATCTAAAACTTTGAAAAACAAGCTTGAAAATAAGTTGTACATACAAGGGAACACCATTCAGACTGCTCACATGGTCACTAAGCATAGAGTTTTAAGCGATAAGCATAGTATTCCCATTATTAAGAAACCTAACCCTGAGAATGGTAAGAAAGCAAAAGAAGCTCAGAAGGTAATCTATGATGGCTATGAAATCCTTAAACCTAGGCAGAAACCTAGTTACGCTGAGTGCACTGAGGAAGATAAGTAGTTAGAAGAGGTTACTAGGAAGAAATTGGATGAAAAACTTAAGAGCCCCTCATGCATAGAAAACAACATCAGTTTTAAAACATCAAACTATGCTAAGGATAATTGGATTGCATTTAACAAGTTTAGACTTCAAACACAGCTGACCCCTGAACAAGTGTTCTGGAAAAAGGATATGGACATGAAAAAAGCTGATGAATTTGTTGCACATAATCCCCCATGTAGGAGAATGGTTCCTGCCACTATATATCCCCCCAATACACCAATGCATCTAGTTCCTAGATCTATTCCCACTAAGAGCAAAACCTTAATCAGTCAGTATGTTATCTATCAGTTATTTGTTGATTTTGAGAAAACATGTAAGAAAAGGATCACACCCACTGGGATAACTGACTGGGAAAGGGGTTTTGAGCAAACTAAAGAATGCTATCTAACTGAGGTCATGCCCTTCTTTAAACAATTAAAAGATCAATTTGAGAGTCTTAAAAAGGGGATGGATTCAGATATTAAAGAAATAGAAAAGGAATTTGATGCAATGATAGTTGAGGTCAATGACTATGAGCGTGAATTAAAATACAATGAGATTGAGAGGAAAAACTTGCATACCTTAAATGAGAATCTGATTTCTGAATGTATCACTCAAGATGTGTTTTACAGTACCACGAATTGTTCAATTAATGCATCCCAATTTCATGAATTATCTATTGCTCTGAAAGTCTCCCATGATCGTGTCATTGAGCTTGAGAAAACCAATTCTAAATTGCATGAGAAAGTTGAACAGGATGATCATGATAACCTGGTGAAACAGTTTTCTAAATTGGAAGTTGAGCATCTTGCTTTGCAATTAAAATATCAACATCTAAAAGAAAATGTTAAAACCTCAAATGTCAAGAAATCCTTGGATGCTCCTGAATTTGATGCAGTTTTTGAAATTAGTAAACGTGATGAACAGATTCGAGCTCATTGTAACACGATCAGAAAAATGAGAACCCAAATTGCACAATTAAAGGGTGAAAAGAACAATGTGACTAGCTCCCAAATGCCTCCTCCTTTAGATTCTCAGTATTCTCAAACTTTTCATCTTCAAAACTTGGTTAATGTTTTACAAAAGGAAAATGAGAGTTTTCTAGAAGAAAATGAAAAAGATAAACTACACTTTAAAGAGTTATATGATTCAATGAAAGTCACTCGTGACAAGAACAACGAAAAAATAACGTCTTTACAAAAGGAAATTGAGAATCTGAAGAGTCAGGAAAAAGGGAAAATGTCACTTGTCTTCAATGAGAATGTTGCATCGAAGTCATCTACAGACTGCAAATATACTGTGACTGTTAAATATATTCCTCCTCATCTTAGGAATAACGAACTTGTATTTCATAATTATCTTGCTCGCCTTAAGGATAGTCTTGAATGTCTCCGTGAGATTGTGGAATAGGACTTCATAAATAAGCCACTTGATAGTGAAATTAGGTTTGCTTGCATTCAGGCCAAACGATCTCAGGAGATGTTAGAATGTTTAATAGCAACATGTCTTAAATCCTTAGGTGCGAAAGGTAAAGCTGTGATGCCTTGCTCGATGCCTTCTGATAAGTATGCAACTCATTCCATGCCCAGTACTAAGCAAGTAAACTCTAGAGTCCCTTCAAATAGTTCAGATCCCTGCACTTCTAGTTCAGGAATGCAAAAAGTAGCAAAACCAACTAATGTTCCAATTCCCTCTACAGGAGTAAGAAGTGACACCAAAGCAAGCGGGTCAAAGCCTCAAGGCAACACAAAGAATGATAGGACCTTGCATGCTAGGAATGTTCAATGGAAGAGAGTAGAAGATCACCTTAGGGAGATTTTGAATAAAACGAATCGTGTTGATTCTAGTGTTAGCTCTAAGCGTACTGTAATTAATGCGAATTCGGCTACTTTTGGCAAAACATGTAATGATGATTGTGTGGTTTCTGTTACTAATCTTGAATGTGGTGTGAATGATTTGATTAATGCTGTTAAATGCCCTGTTAAGATAGTTAATGCAAAAAATAATGCTAAGAAGGCTAGAAAGCAATGGCGGAAGAAGGTTAGAAAACATTGGAAACCCACAGGAAGGAAATTTAGTAACATAGGTTATCAATGGATACCTACTGGCCGCAAATTCAATCTTAATGAGATGTGGACTAAATTATTTAGATCAATGCCCATTAGGAAATGGATGCCTACTGGTAGAACTATTCCCTTAAGAAGTGAACATACTTTGAATAGGTCTAACACGGACACTAGCACTACATTTATCCCTGATGATTCCATTGTTTCTATTTCTGATGTGGGTGTTCCAATCAATGTTACTAACCAAATGTAACCCATTCTCGCATGGGGATCCCAATTATCCAGTTATCCATTCTTGTCTGTGTTCAACTGCAGATCGTTCAAATCGTTCTGTGGTACCTGGACTCAAGCTGTTCCAAGCATATGACTGGAGACCGGTCGCGGCTCATGAACTTCATGAGTAAATTCATCGGGACTGTTAGATTCGGGAACGATCATTTCGGTGCAATTATGGGTTATGGAGACTATGTTGTAGGTAATAGTGTTATCTCCAGGGTATATTACGTTGAAGGTCTTGGTCATAACTTATTCTCTGTTGGTCAATTCTGTGATTCTGATCTAGAAGTGGCCTTCAGAAAACATATTTGTTTCGTTAGAGAACTTAACGGTAGAGAACTTTTAAGAGGAACATGTGGTTCAAACCTATACACCATCTCTATCAAAGATATGATGAAGTCTTCTCCAATCTGCTTGTTGTCAAAGGCTTCGAAAACAAAGTCATGGTTATGGCATCATCGTCTTAATCACTTGAACTTCGGCACCATAAATGATCTCTCCATAAAGGACTTAGTTATTGGCTTACCTAGAGTAAAGTATGAAAAGGATCATCTTTGTTCAGCATGCCAATTAGGAAAAAGCAAGAAGTATGCCCACAAACCCAAACCTACAAACTCAGTTATGGAAGTTCTTCATACCATTCACATGGATTTATGTGGACCCATGAGAGTGCAGAACATTTATGGGAAGAAATATGTGTTAGTTGTGGTTGATGATTATTCTCGATTTACATGGGTTAAGTTCTTGAGAACAAAGGATGAAACTCCAGATATCATCATCAAACTTATCAAACAGCTGCAGGTTCGACTTAACAAAACTGTCAGAATCATTCGAACAGACAATGGATCTGAATTTGTTAATAAACAACTTAGTGAGTTTTATGAAAGTGTTGGAATCAGTCATCAAAGAAGTGTTCCACGAACTCCTCAACAGAACGGTGTAGTTGAAAGACGAAATCGAACTCTTGTGGAAGCCGCTAGAACAATGCTGATTTACTCAAAGGTTCCAATGTTTCTCTGGGCTGAAGCCATTGCCACTGCATGCTATACTCAAAATCGATCCCTTATTCACAATTCTCATGGAAAAACTCCATATGAACTTGTCCACAACCGAAAACCTAATCTTTCATTCCTTCGTGTGTTTGGTGCATTGTGTTATCCAACTAATGAGGGCCAAGACTTAGACAAACTTAAAGCTAAAGCGGACATTGGAATATTTGTAGGATACGCACCAAGCAGAAAAGGATACCGAATCTACAGCAAAAGAACCCGAAATATCATGGAAACAATTCACGTTACGTTCGATGAGCTGACGGGTCCAATGGCTCCAGGACAACCCAGTTCTGGGCCCGCATCATCAAGTAGTCCCATCAGTTCTACTCTTGCATACGATTCTTCGCCAGCAACTCCTTATGTACCTCCTTCAGAAGATGACTTGAAGAAACTACTTGATCCAATGTTTGATGAACACTATGAGCCAATTGCTAATGATCTGTCAAATCCATCAACAGAGGCTACTCCTATCCCTGTCAATGAAGTTAACCCTTCAGTTTCTATGTCGTTAAGCCAAGAAGCGCCTGCTGCTGATCACTCTGTCTCATCAACAAATCATCAATCATCGAGTGTACATCATGGAATTGTTTCTGGCACCCCTGATGGAGAGAATCCCTTTGCTACTCCTGAAGATGCCCCATTTGAAAACATAATTGCTCCTGAATCATCATCTGAACCATCTTCATCAGGAGAAATCGACTTTGCTACTTCAGTTCCTCAACAACAACCGCACGAACACCTTAGAAAATTGACACATGATCACCCATTGGACAACATAATTGGAAATCCCTCTCTTCCAGTATCCACTCGCAAACAACTTGAAACTAATGCCTTATGGTGCTTCTTCAACTCCGTACTATCCAAGGTCGAACCAAAAGATATTAAAACTGCCATGAATGAAGCCAGCTGGTTCAATGCCATGCAAGAAGAAATTATTGAGTTCTATCGACTAGATGTATGGGAATTAGTACCTGCTCCTGAATGTGCTATGATCATTGCTCTAAAGTGGATCTTCAAAGTAAAACTTGATGAGCATGGTGATGTTTTAAAGAACAAGGCTCGATTGGTTGCAAAAGGATACCGTCAAGAGGAGGGTATTGACTTTGAAGAATCATTTGCTCCAGTTGCTCGTTTCGAGGCAATCAGAATCTTCTTGGCTAATGCTACAAGTAAGAACATGGTAGTCTATCAGATAGATGTAAAGACGGCTTTTCTTAACGGATATCTTAAAGAAGTCGTATACGTCTGCCAACCTGAAGGTTTTGTGAATCCAGAGCATCCTACTCATGTTTATCGCTTGAAGAAGGCTCTTTATGGTTTGAAGCAAGCTCCAAGGGCATGGTATGATACGCTATCAAAGTTTCTTCTATCTACTGGATTCAGCAAAGGAGCAGTTGATCCGACATTGTTCACCAGAAAGTCACGCAAACATTTAATCCATGTTCAAATCTATGTTGATGATATTATTTTTGCCTCGAATGACCCCAATGAATGTGACCGTTTTTCAAATGAAATGGGTTCCAAATTTCAAATGTCAATGATGGGACAAATGTTATTTTTCTTGGGATTACAAATTTCACAAAGTCCCGGATGCATTTTTATAAATCAATCTAAATATGCTAATGAGATTTTAAAGAAATTTGGATTTGATTCTTGTGACCCTGTTGACACCCCCATGATGAACGCACTAAGCTGGATGAGGACCACTCAGGGATCATGGTAGATCAAACGAAATATCGCAGTATGGTTGGATCCCTGATGTACCTCACAGCCAGTAGACCAGACATCTTGTTCGTTGTTTGCATGTGTGCTAGATATCAGGCTAAGCCTACTAAAAAGCACCTTGAAGCGGTTAAACGGGTCTTTCGGTATCTCCAAGGAACCATCAATATGGGACTTTGGTACCCGAAGGACACCGGTATGTCACTAACAGCCTATGCAGATGCTGATCATGCAGGATGTCAAGATACACGTCGAAGTACGTCTGGAGGTGCTCAGTTTTTGGGCGATAAGCTTGTGAGCTGGTCTTCAAAGAAGCAAATGAGTACTTCTATATCCTCTACAGAGGCTGAATACATAGCCATGTCATCTTGTTGTGCTCAAATCCTATGGATGAGAACCCAATTATGTGACTATGGCTTTGAATTCAACAAAATCCCTCTGTACTATGATAATAAAAGTGCTATTGCTCTCTCATGCAACAACGTTCAACACTCAAGAGCAAAGCACATCGACATTCGACATCATTTTATCAGGGAACAAGTGGAGAACGGTGTGGTGGAACTATACTTTGTGAGGACTGACTACCAATTAGCAGACATCTTCACCAAAGCTCTTCCTAGAGAACGTTTTGAGTTTATCCTTCCACGACTTGGCCTAAAGAGTCTACAACCGAAAACACTCAAACGTCTTCAAGAGGAAGACGAGGAGTAAAGGTCTTTCTTCATCCATCTCTTGTAAATAGTTATTCAAAAAGCAAAATACAAAATTACAAAACGAATAAAAAGCAAATAGAAAAATATAAAATTTTCAAAATCCATAAAAATTAGAAAATCTTGAAAAATTCCAAAAAATTATTGTTATTCTGTCATGTTTTCCTTATTCGATATCATCTACGAACTTTGTGTTGACATTCAAAGAATGTCACGGGCTTTTAGATGTTCTTCGAATGTACATAATTTGTTTTAAAAAAAATTGAGAGAAAGTAAAATAGTGGTTTATTGTCATTTCAGGCAGTAACCCATTTTAAAAAGAAAGAACAGAGCCATGCTTAATCTTATTTTTTCAAATCTCATGCTCTGAGTCTTAAAACAAATATTTGTCACCAAAAAGACAAATGATTTTCTTTCCAAATATTTTTCCGTCTAATGATTCTTCTGAAAAATATTTGTCGTCTAATGAAAACAAAATTGTTTTGAAAATACCTCGTACTCTATTATTCTTGTAAATCATCTGTGCTTATCATCTGTCAAAATCTCTATCTCTCAATCAACAACTTGTGTCATTGATTGAGGGGGAGAATGATTACAATCGAATTAAAAAGAGTATTTTTAAACAATTGGCACGTAAATGAGCAAGATTTACTTTTGGAAAATCAAAATGAACAATGTTTTTTACAATTGATTCAAAACCTTTGCTAATGTTATGTTTTCAAAAGATACTCATGCATGTCTGAGCAATGGAGTTTAAAGTCTGAAGATTTGATCCTTATCGGTTAAATGTTTTCATAAGCAAGTCACAATTCTTCTCAAAAGCTTTCAAAAACAATTTAAATCTATAAAGATCTCAAATTTCAAATGATTTGAAAATTGTTATCGGGGGAGAATTTGTGATTTAAATTGGATTTAAACTGATAACTTGATAATTGGTTTTATAATTGTTTAGCAAACTCTCCTCCATTCATGTGCCAAACGATTTCAATTTTTCCATGCATAGGTTAAGGGGGAGCATCTATTTTAAACCAAAAAGGGATTGAAACGTGATTAATTTATTCCAAAGTGCAGGCTTTCCCTAATATGTGCAAAACTCTTTCAAAACTCGATGCACATATTGAGGGGGAGCAATTTTTATTGAAAACCACATTCTTTCCCGAAAATATCTTTAACTGTATGTGAATCACTGATTTTTGATCGGGAAAGTAATGTCGATATTTTTAGAAAATATTTACCAAAAGAAGTGAATTCTTCCTCTTGCCTCCATGTGCCAAAATGGTTTTAAACATATGTTGCACATGTTGAGGGGGAGCCGTTTTTCTAAAATATCAAAAACAATTCAGGTACAAAATGCCTTGATAATATATCACAAGTATCTGGATTGATTTTCAAATGGTTTTCAATTGGTTCCAATGGCAGATGAACAATACCAAATAGACCGACCAAACTTACTTTATGTATGGTGATATAAGGATGATAAGGTTAGGTATTAGTTCCCATGATCCGCCAGAACCGGAGGGATCTACCCAGGGACAATCCACTAGATAGTGTAGAAGTCCTTAGGTATGATGAAAAAAAGGAGAAATGTGAGATATGGGAAGAGTGCGGACTGAGATAGAACTAGAACTGGAATAAACCCAACAAGGTTCTAGTTATGAAGTCTCGGTAAGCACTGAAGGGGTTGAAGAATGAAAAAGAATTAAATGAGGAAAGGGTGAAAACAAATAGACCTCCAATATCTCAACCTTAGGGCAGAAACCGGGTTCAATACATATGCTACTGGTTGTTACTAAGGTAACACCGGTATTGAAGACAAGACCTCATGGACCCAGTGACGCACTGCACTACATCTTCCCAAACTACTCAAGTTCCTCTTAAAAGGACTTGTTTCATTCTCACAAGGGAACCGACATCATCTATCGACTTTCTCTTAGAGATGGTTGATACTGAAGAAGGAGACTGTTAGGAATTGGAAATTCCATGTTAAAGTGTCGGTCACCCCAATTATGGTCTAGCATATGTTAGCTCGTAGACTTGTAGTTATTTACGTTATTTAGTAGTTTATTAGTTAGTTTGTAGCGTAGATTAGTTTAGTGTAACACCGTGGAGGAAGGACGGGTCTTTACCCATTGTATGCTTGATCCACAGTCCGATAGGAGGACGTATCTTGTGTAACTATAAATACCCCTTCCATCCATGGAAGGGGTGGTGCTTTCTCAATCTAACCTTTTACATTTTACAAAGCAAGTCTCTAGCTTGAACACCCATCTCTCTACTTTCTCTCTCTAAAATGGCTATCATGTATTTTGATCATCCAAGACTACCCGAATCATCATAACAACAATAGTTACGATCCTACAATTGGTACCAGAGCCATGGTTATTGTGTTTTGTTGATTCTTTGTGATTTTGATTCGTGTAAAAAAACTGTTTTTGTACTTTATGATGGTCGGATAATTTTCTTTAGTATACTTGTGGTTAACAGTTTTGCTACACTGGTTTTAATATCCTTTTTGGTCAAAAGTGTCATGTGGTATATCAATGAATATTTGTCTTATGTCAAGTTTTTGTCCAAGTCATGCTCTTTATTCATTTTTGTATGACGTTTTTACCAAAAGCTGGATATATTTGTGGTCTTGCTGTGGTGATACAATGGTCAAACTGGGTCAAAACAGTCATATGTTGCAGTTTCTGTCATGTTTTTCTGGGTTTAGTATGAAGGTGGTTGGAAAATGGTCGGAAAACTCACCGGAATATCAAGTTAGCGACTTGTCCTCATAAAAGTCCAGATTCAATGAATTTCTCGTAGCAACTTGACACAAGATAACCATAGCGACTTGTCTTTACAAGTCGTAGCAACTTGGCCTAGCGAGTTGGGTTAGCGAGTTGGGTTAGCGAGTTGACTCATGTCTAATATATGTTAGCGACTTGTAACTGAACAAGGCCTAGCGACTTACACCTAGCGACTTGACTCAAAAGATGAAGAGACTTGACTGAAAGGAGTAGAAGATGAAGCTAAATGACTAGACCACAAGACCAAACCAAATACCAAAATGACTCGACCTCAGCGCTTAACATCATCAGTCCAAGATATACAAAAAGGGTAAATCGAATGAAAAAATTAACTGTATAACAACTTCGATCCAAAACCATCAACCACCATTCTTTCATTTTCTCATATCAATCTTCAACTACAAACAACCTATTCCTAGATCAAGACTCGACTCAAATACATGATCTCAGTCTATGTTTTTAGTGTTACTCAAAGTAAGTGCAAGACTCGAAGGTCTTTGAGTACGAATATCATCTAAAACATCATCGATCTATGTCTCAAAGATTAAATAGACAATAACTTCAAACTAATCTCAGAAGTTTCTCAATGTTTTTCCAAAGAAATATTAAGACTCAAAGGTCTTTTTACAAGAGAAAATTTCATCAATGATTGATTCGATTTAAAAAATTAAAAGGTAAGCTATGACTCAACATGAAGACTCAAATCGATAGCATCATAAATGAATCGTATTAAATCAAAAAACTTCGGATCTAATGCAATATTATAAATCTCAGCCTTGTTCCTTGTGATTGGTTCTTCAAACTCATAGATACCATTCGATCTTTTCACATAGGAACATCACCTCATTGATCTTGTTAGGAGTTTAATCCTTTTAATATCCAAAAAATTGAAAGAAAGACAATAACTATTTTGTTATCATCTTTCTCTCTAATCGGTTTTAAAACTAACATAAACAAAGCTCTAATCTTTAACCAACCTGGGGTTATTTGTTAGAAGCCTACTCATCAACGATAGATGCATCTCGCATCACACCATCCCTGTGGTTGTGACTATATCAATCCATCCCTGTGGCGAATCAAAGCCTCAAGTCGTTCTCTATGGCGAGGTTATTTTGAATAATCAAAGATCTTTAAGGAAATGATGGGTTTAATTGAGTTATGAGATCCGTTTTGAGGATTGCTGGTTTTATGAGGCGATCCACATTGTTTTGTGATATGTCTGTGGTGTGAGATATTGACAGAAAAAAGGGGGCGCAAAATTATTGGAGTGAAATTAGGGTTTGGTTAATTGGATTTGGGACTGATATCAGTGGTGAGAGGCGGAATATTGAAGAGATATTAGGGTTTGAGTTTGAGTATTATTTGGGTATGTGTAAGATTGTGAGTATTAATACTCGGTTGATTAGGGTTAAGAGTGGTTTTACTGACTATGGACATGGGCCGGATCTTGTACTTATTTCGTGGACCGTGTATGTTGCAGATTATAAGGGCCCCTAGTTGCTGTTGTGAAATGTGCTGAAAAACGTTATCCCCTAGGTGTATTAACATTCAGTTTATAACATAAATTTAAAAACGTTGTTATCCTAATTTTTGTGTTAAAATTATGGATACACTGTTTTTGTTATGATTAAGTTGGTACTTGGACCTGGTGTATACGTCATTTGAAGATTTACGTGATATTTCTTGGACGTGATATTAACGAACGTGTACATGGGCCTGGTATTAAATGAATGATTTGAAGGAACGGGTGTTAACTCCTTTTTGGACTTTGGAATGTGGTGAGACATATTCTATATGGGCATTTTTCAAACATGTAACTACTTGTGATTTATGATTGACTCAATTATGGGCTGATGTAATCTATTGCGACGATCATGTTAATGTTGAATTGGATGGTTGATGATGTTGTTGATGGTGGATAATGAACAGTTGATGAACCACTGCATGATCCCCTAAAACAGATATTCACCGAAACCAAAATTGTCTTAACACATTCAAGCTGACGTTGTTTGCGGTTTAGTCTTGATTTTGTAAAATCCCGCGAAAGAAACTATTTCTCGGTTTAAATCATAGACTTGTAAAATCACGTGACAATGGAAACATCCTAGTAAAAGTAAAGTGCATTTACGGATCTTTCTTACGGTTTACTCTTGGTTTTGTAAAATCCCGCGAAAGAAACTATTTCTCGGTTTAAACCATAGAGTTGTAAAATACCGTAATGATGGAACCATCTTGGAGAAAGGAAAGTGTATTTCGAGATCTCCTATTTGATGCTGGTGCTACGTTTTCTGTTTCGAAGAAGGGATAAAAGAGTGTACTTCATGAATTGGATGTGTGTTTGGATATTCGTCATGTCAGTTTGGTTATTACAAGGTTTTACGGGGTTATGTGCATTTAACCATGGTCGGGATGAAAACCATTATCATAGTTCACTTAAAACGTCAAAGGGGGCTAGATTTGAGCTTTTAACCAGAAGATGTGACAACGGAGTTAATTCACTATTATTTATTTGAGGTTGAAGTGAAATATCACGGGCGAGTGTACTTAGTATCTGAAGGTATCGGGGATGGTTGGATGAAGATTCTTCAAGATCCTTGTTCGAGCTTATTATAAAAAACGAAGACTTGGAAATCTAGTTATTGTTGGGTGTCTTTTACCTTTTCTTTTACCACTTGGGGGAATTGGGCTCTTACAACCACAAAATAACTATCACTTTAAGGAGTTACGTTGTAGTGCTCAGTGTCACATTCAATTATGGATTTTCAAGAGGTGATGTACATCTTATACTTGATGGTTGGTTGGATGAAGAGTATAGAGTACTTAGAGATTCAATGGAGGATGAAGTCTCGGCACCGCTCTTTGTTACATATGTGCAAGTTTAAGTCACGAGTTCGAGTTAGTTTACTTCAGGGTCAAATTCATCATATTGGGTTTTCTCCATCAGCTGTCACAACAAAGAGCCTACTGAATGATAATGGGGTGATTACATGTTTTTCCAAGAGAGTTTGAAAAGAGAGAGATTATGACGTATGAAAACAACAGTTCATGCCTCGTACTCTAAAGAAAAGAAAAGTGTATGATTCAGTGCGCTTTATCTTCTGAAGAAGAGAAATCTTCTCACTTATGACCATTCTCATCAACATGCTTCATGCTTCTTCCATGCACTTTCGATTATCAAGTGAACCGGGCTACTGTTGATTGTTTTCTTATTCCACTTGCTCAACTATAATGACGATGGCGACATCATGTGCTAATTTTGCCGGGGAGAAGTGTGAATGGACTACAATTGGATGATGTTCACTTATTCAATCAAGAATGGCAACTCCGTATGCAATTCTTGAGGGGGAGAAGAAGTGTGAATTTACTGCATGGTTGATTGATTTATGAGAATATATGGTCATACGGCTCCTAACTCATGTAAGAACCGAGCTTCTTCTTATCGGGTCATCTTTACATGGAGTTTCTTCTTAGAGCCTTTGGTTGACATCTTCATACGGACTGATGAGTTTATTGACAAAGTGCTTCCGGTTAATTCTTCATGTGCACATCAACATGATGATTCCGAAAAACCTTCTGTTCTTGTTTGATGTGATTGTTTGCTTGGGGTTACCATTTCGTGTGTTCGTTGCGGGCTGATTGCTAATTTCCTTGATGAACATCTTTCTGTTCTTGTTTGATTAGGAGGCATTTAAGTTAAGCGGGTTTGCAAGATGTAAGTTAATTGGGATGCTTTTTGGTGAGTTGAAGGTGTTAACTATTTATTCCCCAACTGGACAATCTTGAATAAGGTCGAGTCTACAGTCTTTCTATATTTTCTGCTACATGTTCGAAGACTAAAGACGAGTTTCATTTAACGATCTAAAGACTTCTTCTTAATTCGGGCATTTATTAAACGATTGTCGGTTTAGGGGAGAGCACTAATTGGGGGAGAGTGAAATGCCATATTTAATCCCCAATTAGACTTGCTCATTCTGTTCTTCAACAAGTTGATTCTCACAAAGACTTCAAGCGATCTTCTCAACAGATATCAAGTATTTGGGCTGATAATATGTTGCTGATTCTGAAGTGTCAAAACCAGCAAGGGGGAAGGAGACTAGCATCTAAACGCGAGTAAACTTGATGAACTTAATACTTCTAAGTAATTGAAGATATCCCGGGAAGACAAATGTTATTACCGCAGAGAAACTCAAGGTTTGACTCATGGCGAGTAAACTTGATGAACTTAATTCTTCTAAGTGATTGAAGATATACCGGGAAGACTAATGTCATTACCGCAGAGAAACTCAATGTTTGACTCAAGGCATTTAGTGTTCTTATTCCAACTATGTGGGGGAAGAGATGGAAGAGTTAGTTTCTGAAGATGAAAGAGGTACACAAGTGTGTGATGATTTTGATGTTATCACAATCATCAGGGGAGAGAGATTGTGTACATTGGGGATGCTCATCTACTTCACTTGAGGGCTTAATCAGTGATTCAGAGATATAATCACTTATTCCGGTGTTGACATCCGTAGAGATTGTCACCCACAGAGATAATCAGTGATTCGGCCTGCCTCTTCAATGTTATCGGTTATTCTCTCTTTGGGCATTCGGGTACTTCGGGTTCTTGAGCTTCATACACTTTCTTCAGGGGGAGAGAAAAGTATACATCGGGGTTATTCTTTGGCTATTGGACTTAATCTGCTACTTCGATGGTATAAGTTTCTTTGTCTTTGGGTATATGTGTATTCGGGTTCGTGAGCTCTAGTCTAAGAGACTGACTGCATCAATTCGTCTACTTGGGGGAAGTGGTTTCTTAACAACTTGTGGTATGGATTGCTTCAGACTTCAGTGGATATGGAATCTGAGAAGATTATATAAATGTGGGATGATACGTTGCTGTTGTTCTATTGGATGATATAACCTCGAACGAAGAATCACGGTGATTATTCTTAAAAGGAGCAGCAAGTTCGATGATAATGGCGTGCTTCTTTGTGCACCTGGCTAAGGGAAGCTTGAAAGAAAGCTTTGAATCTGCTCAGCTAAAGGATTTTTGGTTTGGGGGGAAGCTGCCAAAGTCTCACTTTCAGATGGTTCAATTTCTTTCTTCAATGCAAGAGCCTCAAAAGCTTTGGTGGTGAATGTTTAAGAGATGATGACTTCTATCTTCTACAATGGGGCTGCTCGATATCCTTATCTCGGTACTCGTATCATCATCTTCTTAAACTATATCATCTACTCTATCTTTGTATATATTTTTCAAAAACCAAAATACAAAAATATAAAACCAACAAAAAGAAAATAGAAAAATAGAAAATTTCAAAAACCCATAAAAATCAGAAAATTTCAAAAATGCCAAAAATATGTTTTCTCTAGACATGTCTTCTGGTATCAATAACATCTACGGTCTTAGAAATGTCATTCAATAATGGCACGGGACCATAGATGAAGTTCGAGCAGGAGGTGTAAATATTTCTTTTCAAAAACATGTCACAAACAATGGCTTGCAGTTATTTCAGACTGTGACCCGTGCTTAAAACTATGGTTTGCTATTATTTCAGATAGCAACCCGCTCTTCAAGGAAGGAAAGTGCTGCGCTAAACAAATTTCTCAAATATTTCGTGCACTTATCCTAAAACAGATTTGAGGAAAGTATGTCGAAGGATTGCTGTTCCTACACAAATGTTTTTCCGTCTAAAATTTTTCAGTAAAATATTTGTTGTTTTCAAAAATGGTGGAAAATGAGTTGCTTTAAAAACAATCAGAATCAGAGTTTTTATATAAATTTGAAAACTCAATCAATGACTTCAGCGCTTTTAAACTTTTCAGAAAATGAGTCATTGATTGAGGGGGAGAATGTTTTCAAATTTACATCATCTAACGGGCTTTCTTAATTATCCTACGTGCTTAATTAAAAATGATATTTGCCTATGTCGAAGGACTAGGAATTTAGGATATGATTGTTAGGATTAGATGATTAGAGTTTGATTAACACATAAACCCCATGCCTTATATGATCTGATTGTTATGTTGGATTGACTGTTATTAGTCGATTGCTGTTTGGGTGATGTCGACCACCATATATCTGTTTGTGTCCACTAACATATGCAGGTATATTGGTATATAAGTATGTTCCCGATCCGGATCCTACATAATATGATGATTGGATGCCGAAAGGAAAGGGTAACTATATATTGGGTTGACAAATGAAGAAACGGAGCTTAATTGGACTTCAATGGAGAGTTGGCATAAATGCAACGTAAGAGGTGTCACTGCATCAGCATATGGTTTTCTTCTAAGTGATTGAAGAAACGGAGCTTAATTAGACCTCAGTTGGCATTAAAATGCAACGTAAGAAGTCTCACTGCATTTGCAGACGGTTTTTTCTTCCAACCCTCAGCAACAATAACAAAAGCTTCTCAACCACTAATGTATCTTTGTGCAAGATACCATTTTTAAACAATTTTTGATAAATTTGAATAAAATTGTTTTGAAAATGGAAAATATTGTTTTTGAAAATTAATTGGACTAAATTTTGAAAATCACCGGACTTCATTTTATCAAAACTTAAGTCACTCAATCATCGACTATGGTCATCGATTGAGGGGGAGAGTGATTTAAAATAAAATATTTTCAAACGATATTTCTTCACAAAAGTCCGGTTTGTACAATAATAAGTGGTGATCTAAAGATTTAATGTTATGTCATGGTATGATTTTTATTTAGAATCAAGATCTTACAAAATGAAATTTTTTCTGTTCTTGTTTGATTGTGAAATTGTTTTATTTTACTTAAAGATCTCTTAAAAACTATCATACCTGACACTAACAATCTTTAATGTCTTAAATTGATCCTTATCAGTCATTTTTTAAAATTAAATGTTGCCACGTCTTTCCTCAAACTTTTCTCAATGATTTAAATCAGATGGGATCACAAATCTCAAATGGTTTGATATTTTTGATCGGGGGAGAGATCGTGAGTTAAATCTCAAATCTGTTTAAATGGAATTGGTTTTAGTCCTTTAAAGGCAGTCCTGTCTCCATGTGCCAAAAGACTTCAAATATACAATGCACATGTTGAGGAGGAGGATTTATCCAAAAACAAGATGAGTTTTTAAACCTGACCACATTTTCTCCCATGTTTTCTAAACCTTGTTAAATCACTTGGGATCCAAAATCTCAAAGGGTTTGATATTTTTGATCAGGGGAGAATTTGTGATTTAATATGAAATTTGATAAAAGATGATCATTTTGATTCAAAAGTGCTAGTTCTCTCTAATATGTGCTAAACTCTTTCGTTTATCGATGCACATATTGAGGGGGAGCGAATGGTTTTTTAATGGCTTATGTGATCGTAAAAGTACTTCAAATGAACTCTTTCCTCTATGTGATAAAATGATTTCAAATATCCTACGCACATATTGAGGGGGAGAATTTACCAAGAAAATCAAATGGCTTTTTCTATGAAAATTGTGATCAAAGAAAATATTTCAAAGTCCTCTTGCCTCCATGTGCTAAACAATTTCTAAATCATATGCACATGTTGAGGGGGAGGTTTTCTAAATGATCAAAACTTGATCTCGTATCAAAAGTACCTTGATTGATTTTCCAAATGATTTATCTATTGGTTTCAAGAAAGAATGAACTATACCAAAAGATCGACCATTTTACTTTATGCATGGAGTTATAAGGATGGTTAGGTTAGGTATTTGTTCCCACGATCCGCCATAACCGGAGGGATCTACCCAGGGACAATCCACTAGATAGTGTAGAGTCCTTAGGTATATTGAAAAAAGGAGAAAAATGAGAATATGGGAAGAGTGCCGACTGAGACAGAGCTAGTACTGGAACAAACCCAACAAGGTTCTAGTTATGAAGTCTCGGTAAGCACTGAAGGGGTTGAAGAATGAAAAATAAATGAATATGAAAAGGGTGAAAAGAAATAGCCCTCCAATAATTCAACCTTAGGGCAGCAACCGGGTTCAATACATATGCTACTGGTGCTTACTAAGGTAACGCCGGTATTGAAAACAAGACATCATGGACCCCGTGACGCACTGCACTAAACTTCCCAAGCTACTCAAGTTCCTCTTAAAAGGGCTTGTTTCATTCTCACGGGAAACCGACATAATCTATCGACTTTCTCTTAAAGATTGTTGATATTGAAGAAGGAGACTCTCTCCCTAGTCTCCGGCATAGGAACCAAATGTGCACTTTTGAGTTTAGAGCCAAGAGATCATCCACAATATCTCATTAGGACACAAAATTAATGAAGACTTGCTGTTTCACACAATGTGGAAAGTAAGTATATATTGAGAGTCCTACGGATTATCCTTGTGGTATTGCCAGAATGTCCGACTGATATGTTAAATATTCACGATGAAGATGGAAATCCTTCTAGAGCCAACATCAAACAAGCTCTTGGTGGGTGACATGTGAGATATTTTCTAAAAGATCAAGCTTGTGACAACTGGATAGAAACAATGGGGCGATTCAATCTTGAATCAACCTTGGTCCATGAAATGAATTGACGAATACTTTTGGAAAAACCATTCGATGTGCAAATCTTCTTTTCTCTAGCACGTCGAATGTGTATTTATGTTTTCAAACACAAAAAGTATCTCTGATTGAAAAAATATTGTTGGGAACTATATTTAAAGTTGATAAGACAAAATACATGAAAGATGAAGGACTATTGAAGACAAAGAAAGACAAGTGACCTACTTGTCAAAGAAGTATTTATTATCTAGTCCCTTGTAGTCATTTGTAACCATAGTATCTCTATTATATAAAGAGATACAGGGAATTAGGTTTATGTGCGTCAAGATGTAAAACACCAAAGGTGTGTGTGTGTGGGAAAACCTAGGCATGGGGTGCCTAGGGTTTTGGTGAATGTTGACATATAGTGTTTAGCCTCAAGGATCATTGATCCCTGTTAGATTGTAACCGTCTTAGAGTTGATCGTCTAGGATTGAGGCTGTAGATGTGTTTTGTAGAACACATGATGATGACGAAGAAACCTTAATAATAACAATGATAGTTTGATTATTCCGCTGTGCATATATATTATTGTTCATTGTTATTATGCTTATTGATTATCCTAGATAAGGTCTAAACAACCTAGAGCATCGATTCTAACTTGTGGTATCAGAGCCAGGTTCTTGATATCTAGGATCTACAAGGTTTCTCGAAGAATATGGCGAAAAGATGAAGAAATTCGAATCTGAAAATTTTCGTATATGTTTCTGTAGCACTGTTTTGAAACAATCATAACTTTTTCGGTAACCGTTGGATCTTGACGAAATTTTTGGTGGACGTTCTCTATATACCCATCTAACTTTCCACTGAAGGGATCATCGATCTGAGCTTTTATGTGAAATATATTCAATGTTGAATATGGCTGCTGCTGAAGGTATTTTGTTTCGAATTTTTAAGGGTTTTTAGGGTTTTCTTTATTGGTTCACTGCTGCTACTCTAAGTTTCTGATTCTCGATGTATTGTGAAACTACTGCTGCCAAGGATGGTATCTTGCTGCTACTCGTTTATAACCCTAGAACTCGATATGTTTAGAATATAATGTGTTGCTGGAATTTGGTCATCACTGGTACAGAAGCAGGTATCAAAACTCTATTACGAAGAGCAGTTACAACTGCATGTCTATCTTGGTTACCACTGCTCGAACGAACGTTTCCACTGCTCTCATGACTTGGTACCACTGCTACGTTATTCTCGTTACCACTGCTAGTACATTTTGTTCCCACTGTTATGATACTAGTTACCACTGCTAGTTCATGTTACAACTGCTTGTGTTATTGTGTTACTACTATTGGCTTCAAGAGTTAATGACGTGTGTTTGTTTTCAAGTTTATGCTGCTACTTCCTTGATCAAGTAAAGTCGAAATTGGATGAACTAAAAATCAATGGGAAGTTGATGAAAAGATTGTATCTTCGGGTGCTATCAGTAAGTGATTTCTAGAGTTCATATTTACTTTTGTGTTTGCGATAGTTGCATGGTTATATATAATGGCGCATAATGAGGCTGGTTATTCGAATATGTTTAGCGGTTATCTTATTATGTTTGGGGTTAAATAATGTTGGTGGTGGCCCATGATGTATATCAATTAGTACATAACCTTGTACTAATGATTGGTTGTTGAATAAACATGGAAGTTATTACCATTTACTGAAGGTTTGTCATGTGATGGTTTGGTATAATTGGTAAAGATTTGCTTAAAAGGATTGCATGGTACCGACATATCATTGGTTGTTATATTTAATCGATGGTGCTTGTTTTCAAATATGATCATTGTGGGTCATATATGAGTTAATATTATTCTGGGCCTACTGATTAAAGCTACTATGGTTCAATTTTGAGATTTTGTGAATTGGCAAGCTATGGTGGAGTTAAGGGGAAGTTGTACAAGTGTTTTGGTTTTTGGCGACACACACACAAGTTATTTGGTTCACACACACATGGTGTTTGGATTTTGGTTTTTGTTCTTAACAGGTTCATGGCTCATTCTTATTGTCAAAATTGATTACGAAGAAAGGCGTTTATCACTTATTTGAAGATGAAGTGGATTTCTTAGATGCGTGTTCTTATTTTTTTGCATTCTTATTGTGACAAAGAATTGACAAAACACTTGAAGGAGTTACGTTATTGTGCTCAGTGATTATTGTCAAGAGATTGCAGTCTCCCTATACATGAGTATACGTTCAGAGTCATGTGGTTTGTACAAGACATAAGACATACGTTTGGGTTATTCTACTTCTTCAACAAGTTTGTTATATTTGGTTTTCTTCATCAGTAATTATTACATAAAGCCTACATTCTTCAAATGGTTAACATATGGGTTTCAGGGGAAGCTTAATGTTAAAATGTTTAACCATTTGCATGCATCATTCGAGGTGAAGGTTTTTACAACTGCTAGTTGTTATTACTACTGTTGATTTTGATTTCTACTGTTTCAAGTTCATTTTTAGATGCGGAAAACTTAATGGTGGGTAATTTGAAACATTGGAAGGATGGATTGGACGTATGATATTGATTCGTAGTTGTGAAGATCAAGGTTGCTCACTTATGACCCCTAATTGAAGATGATAAAAAGGGGAAGAAGGCATTACATAGGAGATTTGCAACTTGTGGATCCTTGGTGATATTGCATGTTTAAGGGGAAGTTTGTTTATCTTTCATGACATACTTGTTCGATTCTAACATGTGGAATCCTCCCCTAAACTTATGATTTCTCTGCAAATCAATAAGTTTCTTCAATATGCATTATCTTCAAGGATTTGGGAATTCAACCAAACACTTCACTTATTTCTTAACTTTTGAATAGCTCGTGAACATTGATCTTGAAGCCTATGTAACAATGCTCTGACCTTCTCATTGTCTTCATGAACTCTTATTGTTGTACATAACATCACAGTGAGAGTTCCAGCTCTGAGTGGATATTCCTTCTCAGCAAGCATGAAAGCATCTTCTCCATTTGCTGTAGAGACATGATGAACTTTACATGAATCATAGTAAAACCATTTAGTACCAGGACATGTGCATGAGAATTTCCAGAAATCATCATCAACATTTGGTTCATAGAGCCTTCTAAGATTAATCCATAACTGCATCTCCTTTCTATCTTTGAGATCTTGAGCATTAAATCTTTCTTGAACTAACCTCCATAGTGTATCAAGGTCATCTCTGTCAAAAGCTTTTATAAGATCTTCAAATTGAATGAATGATGAAGTTTCACCACCTAGCCTTGTAATCTTCCATGTTGGAGCAAAATTGCTAGCAGTGTAAACCTCCTAATCAATGATAGGATGTCGAACTTGCAGTGGTTCTGGATAAAAATCTTCTTCTTCAATCACAATCATTCCAGTCAGTTGATCTTCAGTGAATTTCTCAGTAGGAATTTCCTTCTCAGTAGACATTTCTTGATCTTCAGCAACCTTAGTCTTCTTAACAGTTTGAGAATCACTTTCTTTGGCCTTTCTCTTCAATCCAGGAAATCTTCTTGCTTCTTCTTCAAAGCCCATTGCAATAAAATCTTGATCATTATTTTGAACTATGTAGTAAGCTCTTTCAATTTGATCATCAAACATTCCTTTGAATTGATGCTTCTTCCAACCACCAACATGACAACAATAAGTCTTCATATATGAAAGAATTTGTGCCTTGGTTGGTTGTCTTGGTTTCTTTTGACCCTTTTTTACTGAATTGATCTTCAAGTGCTTGATTGTTCTTCATTTGAATGAAATCCTTCAACTGAGCAGTTCTTTGTTCTTCAGTTAAGGATGCATCAGCTACCAGGTCAATTGCCTTTTTCTTGATTATTTGATTATTAGCAATCAAGAACTCAATATCTTCTTCAGTAGGAACATAGCTAAACTCTGGAATCTTTTCTCTAAGAATTGTTGGTTGAATATTGAGCAGTGGATCTTCTTCCATTCTATCCAATCTTTTAGCTTCCATAAAGCTTGCAACTTCCAATTCTTCAAGCTTTTTCTTTTCAGCTATTTGTTCTTCAGAGATCTTTTCAGCAATTTCTCTATCAAGAACAATTTGTGCTTGTCTTTTCTTTGAAATCTTTCTTCCAGTTTGCTCTACATTTTATATAACTGCTTTACCTTTGTCATCCTTCAGTTTATCAAATTCTTCACTTGCAGTGGCAATAATTGGCTCTGCAGTGGAAATAGAATCAGTGGTAAAATCAGTTGCAGTACAGAAAATGTCTTGATCATCAAGTTGCTCTCCATGAGTATCAGCTTCCTTTGCTCCTTTACTTGTATCTCCTTCATCTTCAAAAACAATTTTCCTCCCCTCAGTATCAGAACCTGTTTTCCTCCCCTGTTTGGGAGAAATTCCCAAATCATGATCAGCTGAATCACCATCAGTAGGTGAGGATGAAGATGAAATCACCAACTTTTCAGTCTTCTTGTGCTTTTTCAACCCCTTGTGTCAATGATATTTTGTATGATATTATTAAGCATGCGGAATTTACTTAGTAATACTTAGAAGATGGATTGTATGATGTATTGTATGTAAACACATATTAAACACAAAACTTAAGCTCCAATATTATTGATGAATAATACGAGTGATCTTATATTATCACTAGGGTTACACCTTGAAGCCTTTGTGAGTAATACGTAGGTAATTAGACAAGTACCTAAGACAATGACCTAGGACCTCCTTTTATACAACAAGGAGTCCTTTACAAGATAAGTATAAAGCTAACATTATAGAATATACACAAGATCTATTCTATACTTATCTAGACACGTTTAACTAAACATTATCTAATAGCAGTGGTAATAATGTACTGGCAGTGGGAATACGTTTCCACTGCTAGTGTTAATCCGAGCAGTGTAAACCACAACTACCCGTGGTAACGGATTATTCCCAACAAATACTTTTGGAAAAACCGTTCGATGTGCGAATCTCTTCTTTTATCTAGCACTTCGAATGTGTACTCTTTTCAAATATAAAAAGTATTTATGATTGAAAATTGATCTTTCTCATAAAACCTTCGTCGTATTGCAAAACTCTTTCTTCTAAGCAATACGCGATTGTTTTTCAAATAATTTTTCATCAATCAGTGAATCTCAATTCGCTGGTTCACTCACTCCGTGTTGTCTTCTTTGAGACGTTCCGGTTTGAGAACAGCTAGAACAGCTGCGAAACCCTGTCAAGGAGATTCTTAGGAATCCTACCTGATCACAGGCAGTACTTGTACTGATCAACGGGGAACCGTAGGCCGTGTACCTCAATTCAACGAAAGTGATCAAAGACACTTTCGTGTGTTTTATTGCTAACTGTTGTTTGCAGGTACATTTGGACGGTTGCAGCTGATCGTTATTGGGAAGTCAATTCACAGCCGCATGCTCACAGCATCCACACTTAATTGAAGAAATCATGACTGGTGCATATCTACATAACCTCGTTCTGATATTTTTATACTATGCTTCTGCTACGCTGCTGCAAATATCATGAACCAGTAAAGCTTCTGCTACTCTGATGGAAAGATGTCATGATCCAGAAAGTGTGAGCATGTCGGTCCAAAAGTCACAACATCACATGATGGCAACACAACAAAGGGTGATCCAGAGAGATTTGTTGTGGCTGATGATCTCAAAGAATGCTCGAAGATCATCAAAGATGTGGATCAGTTCAAAGACCTTCACTCAAAGTACAAAACTATGTGGACTTTGAAGAATCGCTACAAAAGCACAAAGATTGCGGAACTTGAAGAATTGAAGTCCACGAGCTCAAGAACTAAAGACAAAGAAAGAATGCTAGGATGCAAAATGTATTTCATGGGGTGACCTCCCTTAGGGGGAGATTGTTAGGAATTGGAAATTCCATGTTAAAGTGTCGGTCACCCCAATTATGGTCTAGCATATGTTAGCTCGTAGACTTGTAGTTATTTACGTTATTTAGTAGTTTATTAGTTAGTTTGTAGCGTAGATTAGTTTAGTGTAACACCGTGGAGGAAGGACGAGTCTTTACCCACTGTATGCCTGATCCACAGTCCGATAGGAGGACGTATCTTGTGTAACTATAAATACCCCTTCCATCCATGGAAGGGGTGGTGCTTTCTCAATCTAACCTTTTACATTTTACAAAGCAAGTCTCTAGCTTGAACACCCATCTCTCTACTTTCTCTCTCTAAAATGGCTATCATGTATTTTGATAATCCAAGACCACCCGAATCATCATAACAACAATAGTTACGATCCTACAGAGACCCTCTCCCTAGTCTCCGGCATAGGAACCAAATGTACACAATTGAGTCTAGAGCCTCGAGATCATCAATAAGTCTCATTAAGGACACAATCAATGAAGACTCTCTGTTTCACACAATGTGGAAAGAGAGATTATATCTTATGAGTCCTACGCATTATCCTTGTGGTATTGCCAGAACATCTGAGTGTTATGCAAACATATTCCCAATGAAGATGGAAAGCCTTCTAGAGCCAACATCAAACAAGCTCTTGGTTGGTGGCATGTGAGATCTATCCAATAGATCAACCATGTGACAACTGGATAGAAACAATGGGGCGATTCAATCTTGAATCAACCTTGGTCCAGGAAAAGGATTGACGGATACCTTGAAAAACCGGTCGTTATTTTATGTTAGTAAGTAGTTAGTTAAGTAAAACCATGGAGGACGGACGGGTCTTTACCCACTGTATGCCTGATCCACAGCCCGTAGGTAGCGATTATGTGTAAGACTATAAATACTCTCTACCTCCCAAGGTAGAGAGTTGGAGCTCATAATAATATTTTCACTTTCTCTCACTAAGTTCCCAAACCTCTAACTCTTTCTCTCTCTAAAACCTTAAGTTGTACGCCTAGTTTGATCATGGTATGATGTGTTTGTGAAATCCAATATGTTACACAACCCGACTAACCCGAGTTCTAAATAGAGGCGGTTTCAGTTATGTTTTTTTTAGCCTCAACCCGAAATGACCCGACTCGAATTGACCCGAAACCGATTTACTCGACCAACCCGACTCGACTAACAATTTTTACATTGTAAACATATTGAATTTAGCAACTTTTTAATCATTTTACCTATATTCAGGTTGACCTGAACCCGACTAACCCTAGTTTTAAATAGGGTCGGGTTTGGGTATATTTTTTCTTAGCCTCGACCCGAATTGACCAGAACCCAACTAACACCCCTAAATCCAACATAAGTAGTAACTAGTAAGTTTCGTTCCATAGAGTTTGTTATGTTTGTTATAGCAAACTAGCATGTTTTTTTAATGAAATGAAATGACAATAGTTTATAATGAAATGATATACTTAAATTCTTGTGTTTCTGAAGACAACTTATAAAAGTAGCATAATGAAGGCGAAATAAGTTGTGAAATGATCTCTACAGTATGGACTGAATTTCAGACTTCCACTAAGGAGATTAAAGTTTCTACTGTTATTGGTAACTATAACATAGTGTTTGGTACGGCATAATGAGAGTAGGAATGGAAAAGATCATTACGACGGAATGAAAAAATTATATTTGTTTACAATTATCAATTCCGATGACTCATTACATGTAATCACTCATTACATTAAAAACCACCATTTTCATTCATTAAGGGTCTCTTGTTTTTTTCCACTACATCGTGGAATGGAATCATAATTACATAAAAGCCCTTTATTAACTACTCACCAAATAAAAAAAAAATATATCATTAAAGGCTATTTTAGTCTTTTTACTATTGATTCCTTTCCAATCTAGGATAATAACCAAACATAATTATAACCGTAATGCGTCATTCTATTACTTCATTTATTCCATTACGACATTCATTTAATTCCGTCGCTACTTTATTCCATCATACCAAACATAGATTGTTATGAGTGAATTGCATGCACATCTCATTCCTCTAATTTAGACAACTACTAGTTCTAAACTATGTAACATTTCAAAGTTCCAAGTGCTAACCAATGAGTAAAGAATAGTGTCCAGTTCAAAAAGTGACAGCAATCATGAAATTGTCAAAACTCGCAAACACTTGATCATAAAAGTCACGCCTTCTAGTCGAAACAGGTTATACTATATTGAAGATGAATAAGAAGCATGTGCCAAAAGATACTCTGAAATTTATTGAGATGATTGGTTGAGCCTTAATTTTACTATAGATATTTAACTCAAGGACTAATATATAATAGCAAATCTGAACATGTCAAATGTGGAGTGTAGCTGCAGCGAAACTAGCACCTGTTATTGTTCATAAAATGCAAATATAAAAAGTCAACCTCCAATTTTAGAAAATGCATAGCCATTCACACTTAACGAATCACACTTCACAAATCAATATAAAATTTTAAAATGTATCAGTAGCCATTCACTTGACTAATCAAACCATTAAAGATGATAATATCTAAAGTACCAATAGCAAAGTTGGTGCAACTACCAGTACCCATGAACTTAAAAGACATGAAAAATCAACATAAAAAAACCATTACCAAACGCCCCTTGCTGTAGCCTGCAACAGTAAGTCAAGAGGCAAACACCAACGTGGTGCTAAAAAAACGTTTAAAGACATTAAAAGACGTCAACATGAAGAAAAAAACTCAGTAACCATACACATTACAAACTCAGTACCAGTAGCCAAGTCGGCTTCAATGTACGAGTGGCCAATTTGGTGCTAAAAACATTAAAAGACATCAACATTAAATAAACTAACTCGGTAGCCATTCACGTTACAAACTCAGTACCAACTTCCAAGTACCAGTAACCATGAAATTATAACATGAAAAATCAAACCATTACAAACTTAGCCATGAACTTATAACATGAAAATCAAAGCCATGAATTCAGTGCCAAACGCCCCTGCTGCAGCAAACAAACGCACCCTTTTTTTATAATTATACCCTTATGGTCATCGATATCATTTCAACTGCATTTAGTGATAGTGAAACTAACCAACGGAAAGGAGATACATCAAATTTCTAGCAATTTAATCACTAACGACAATAACACCATTGTGATAGATGATCAAACATTTCCACATCATCCAAATCAAATAGAGACCAAATTGTACCTCCAATTAGGGTCGTAGGTTGCTGGTGTCCCTCAATTTACTTTAGTGGGAGAATGAAATAACATTAACAGGGTTGAGGTTGAACCAAATTGATAAGTAACTGTTACCTCCATTTTTTGTTTCCCGGGTTATTTTTTGATTAAATCAAAGAAGTTATTAACCGTTTGCCTCTACATCCATTAGTTGGCGGGAAGTACCTGGTGTCCCCTACATCATTTGTGGGCGAGTTATTTGTGTGACCTGTTTTATTTAAGATATCATGTGATCCTTTTTTTATATTTGCTAATAAATTTGTTCTTTAATATGGTAAAAAGATATAAAATATCAATTTTAATAGGCCATACCAAATAAGATTTTTAGGAATTGGTAAAGCATTTTTTTACTTTCTTACGGTAGCAAATAATGTTAGTTTTTTAGATTAAATAATTGTCTTAGTCCCAAATGAATATAGAATGATTAAGTCGAGTAACTAAAATTTTACTTATTTTATAATTGATAACTCTAATATAGTTGTGACTAAAGTATTAGAATATAATTAAATTGTGAAACTCGTGGATAAACTTAAGAGCTTACTCCTCAACTTATAAAATAACATGATAATCAAAATGTCCCAATATAAATATTATCGCATCACGTGTTTTTTCTTTAAATTTAATTTGGCTAAATTGATCTCCATATTTTTGTGGTTGTTTTGACTCCTCTTATCATCTTAAACATAAACTAGCATCCATCATTGTTAGTGATTGGGAGATTTTCAAATATGTACTAAAGAATTTTGTGACCGATTAAAGACTCGCTAATTCTTGGTTGTTACTTTATCATTGTTCCCTCAAAGAACTGTCACTATATTATTATACTCAAGTCCATCGCTAATTAGTAACTAAGTGAAAAACTTAGCGACGTATTTGAGACAGCTAAAAACATCCATCGTTATGTCGTCATAATTTTGTTGCTAATAGTTCCAACCTAAGTTCATCGCTAACTTCGTCTCTATATGATTACATTTAGCGATAGAATTGTGACTGATGCATAATTCCTCTCTAATTTTTTTACTGTTATGTCACTAATTTGTAGCTAATTTATCAAAGCCAATTTTGTAGCTAATCTATCCCTAATCCGTCACTGTGAACCATTTTTTTGCGACAGACTAATTCGGTCGCTAATTTTCGTCACTGTTGCTCCATATTCTAGTAGTGTATAACATATTCAATAGTAGTGTATAACATATTCAAAATTGACCATAATGTGCTTATTAGCATATGTAATTATGTATTTTGGTTTTTAAACGTTGTTTGTCTAAACAGATGCAAAAGCATAAAATAATATGGATTTTTGTGTGCATTTGTTGCTATTATAGCACTTACAGAAGGTATGTCAAAATATCGGCTCCTACGTGGGTATATGCGAATTACAGGAACCGAAAACTAAATTTGGTTCGGTTTTTTGTTATCATTTTATACGAATTTCGGTTCTCGAATCTGTCAGTTCAGTTCTGGTTCTTACCGTTTCTGGACCCGTACTCATCCTTAATCGGTTTTCCCCTAAAAAAGATGAAATTAAGCTGTTGTAATTTGTATATGTAGTTAGCTATGGCAAGTATGATAACTATGGCAGGTATTAAATGTAGTAATTTTTTTATATAAAAAATCAAAGCTTTTTGCCAATAACTATTTTATCAATCATCAAGGGTAAATTAGTAATTTTATGATGTTGAACGTTTAACAATTTTAACAATAGTTTTCATCCACTATATTTAGTATAGATATAGATAATTTAGTTTTGAAATTATCATTGATATAATTGAAGGGGCAATAGTTGTGAGTAGTAAATGTTTTAAATAAATCGTTTGGTAACGTAGTTGTAGTTGTAATCATAATTGTAAAATGATGTAATGTTGTCGTATCACAGCTCCTAAATGTTCCTTCATGTTGCATTGGAAATAAGCTTTCCGAAAAGGAAAAAAGAAACAGTTATAAATTGTTTGCCAAACAAACATTAAAATATAAACGCTCAATCTTCACAGCTAATCGCTCATAAAAGCTTTGCACCATGGTAACAACGATAAAATCGTTTATACAACAAAAGAAAGCCTCCGTTTGAAGATATTTTAAAATAATATATTTTTTCCACAATAGAACCAATTAAAAATTTTCATTTTGATATGTGTGAAGACAATGTAATTGTATTGGTCTAATAAAATTAAAATTGAAACTCAACTATGGTCAAAATTGGCTCAAAATTTGAATTAATTTAGTTTTGTGAAACATAAAAGTAAAAAATGCTTTGCAATCCTTTTTAATGGGTGAGCCATGAGGCGAGGTGGGACGGTTTTATGCTTAAACGAAAACCGAAATGGTATATTTCGATTTTCAAAACTGCAAACAATTTGTTTTGGTTATTGTTTTTCAGTTTTTAACATGGAATCGGTTCGGTTTAGTATTTTTCCCTTTTTTTCTTAGCAACAAGAAATTTTTCATCTTATAAAAAGTTTACGATTTCAGATTTTCAAGAAAAAATATTTAAACAAAAATCAACAATAACATAATAAACACAACCTAAAACTGCAACACAAACAACAAAACAAGAATCGAAAATTATAGATCCAAGTTTTTTTGCGTTTTTTTTTTTCACATAATGACATTCTGATAACACCATTTTTTAAACATATAAATAATACCAGAAAATGCTTCATAATTGAGCCTATTGATAATAGACAACATTATCGTTTTTTAGATAAATTTTATACTCAAATTTTTAAAATTAAATATCAAATCTCTCACCCAGATTAAAAATATATAAAAAGATATATAAAGGTGTGGAAGGACGGTTTTTTATGTTCGGTTTTTTGTATGAAACCAAAGACCGCTCTAAACATCCGGTTTTTATGAAAAATCAGAACCACCCTCGTGGGATTGTTTTACGGTTTGGATTTTTTGGTTCTTTTGATTTTGTTTCGGTTTGGTTTATTGGTTTTTGTGCTCACTCCTACTTTTTTTGTCTTTTAAACTTACATGTATTCAATAGAATTTTAATTGTTTCCAAAACTTTTAAAACAAATTATATCCTAAGTTCAACTATTTGGATTCATATAAAATTTACAACTTTTATGTTAAAGATATAATGTTAGTTAAAGTATAGGGTAATGTAAAAAATAAAATAAAATAAAAATCAGTTTGGAAAGAATTTTAAAATATTAAAAATTTCTTAAAATATTCTAAACATTTCAACTATATAAGGCACGTTGGTGGATACAAATTTAGTGAAGGATTTTTTCTGATAACTGTACACTTTTGATGCAACAATAATCGTGAAAAAATTCTTTGTGCATTAAAATTTTGTAAATCATCTTTTTGTGCATCAAAAATTCGTTTTTTCATCTAACTTCTTTTTTGTATATGTATAAATTTTTTATTGTACATCAAAATATAACAATTTGAAAATTTTGTGCATTAAATTTTTTTTGCATTAAAGTAATGTATAAAAATTCAAAATTAAAAAATTTTCTTCACAAATATTTTCTGCACTAACATCCTTTATCATGGAGAAACTTTAGAATTTTTCAATCTTTACACTTTTCATGAATATTTGTTTTTTTATTTGATTTCTTTCCAACCAAACAATAACAATAAATGATAAAATAACATTTATATATATATATATATATATATATATATATATATATATATATATATATATATATATATACTAGACGAGTACCCGTGCCTAGCGGCATCGGTTTCTAGCGGCAGACAATTAACGATATGCGATATTGTGGTAAATGTTTCATATAACGTTCAAAATAGAACGTGAAAAGATCTCGATGAGACCCGATTCACCAGTTTGTATCGGTTTTAACGTGTCCTCTCTGGTTCGTTTTCGGATGACTTTAATTGGTTAGCCAAAAACTGGGGGCGACACCGGTTCCCGGTTGAACACGTTGGTCCGGTTCGGTCCGGTTTTTAAAACTATATTTAATCAACTTGTTAGCTTGTATGAAATTTTGTGTGTTTTATTAATTTGTATAATGTGTATAATAATATGTACTTTTCATTTTAAGGTGTTTTAAAAATATCATTAATTAGTGTGTTTAATTATTTTATATTTTGGATTATGTTGTAGCTTTTTTAAATTGTAAGTTATGAAAATTTTATTGTACTTTTTTGTAAGGGGTGTTTTAATTGGTGTTTTTCTATTGATAATTGATAATTGTTGTGGCATCGATGATTTTTTGTGTGTTATATTTTCTGATCATGCATGTATTTTTAAGGTAATAGTGGTTATTGATGATTATCTTTGAAGATAACAATGACAATAGCCATGTAGATTATCGATGATTTGGTTTTATTTATCGGTGGTTCATCAACAGTAGCCCAAATTAATCAAAAATACCTACTACAAATTTGTGTCACATCACTTTTGTTTAGAAATTTGCATCTAGTTCAGCACTACAAATAAATTGTTTTTCGCTAACTACCCCATTACTTTTTTCAGGATGTTATTGAAAAATAACACCCTTTCGAAAAGTAGGTTGCAATAGTTAAAGATTGATTGCTGCTAGCAAGTTGCGAAATAAAAAAGATGAAAAACAATAGTTTGATAGCGGTAAACTTTAAAGATTTTAGTCTAGCTTTGATTTCTTGTTTACCCGTAAATTTCTTGATGATAACAAAAATATTATTCCGATTTAATTCCGATTTGGTATCCTCCAATCGGTGCATTTGGTATATAACTATAGGTGCATTTGGTATCCTCCAATCAGAATAGATCTATGGATTTCATTCCGATTTAAGATGTTTGTTTAGTGGCCCCGAGAATGAAATAGGTATATCATAGCCATAGATTCATTACACAGGGCCCGTTTGGTTTGTTGCTAGGAATCACAATGGGTATCGGATTTGGTATGGGGTAGAATGACAATGGTAATAAAAAAGTGTATCATTACGATTGTTTATGTTTGGATGACAAAATATGGAATGAAAAAATGTATAGATATTTGAGTTTTGTAGTGGAAAAGAGAGGGGCCTGCGGGAATGGATTTCATAGACACCAAATAGGTGTGTAATGAGTCTATGGCTATGATATACTCATTTCATTCCCGGGCAGACTAAACAAACACCTTTAATCGGAATGAAATCCATAGACTCATTCCGATAGGGCCATACCAAACGCACCCTAATTTGATGTCTATGAAATCCATTCCCGTAGGCCCCTTCTTTTTGCACTACAAAACTCAAATATCTATACACTTTTTCATACCCATATTTGTCATCCAAACATAAACAATGATACACTTTTTCATATCTATTGTGATTCTACCTCATACCAAATCAAATAGCCATTGTCATTCTTAGCAACAAACCAAACGGGCCCGTTTGAAAGGTCAATGTTTTCAAATTTTGTGCTTTATGTGTCGCATAGTTTTGTTGGTTCCAATTGTTCCAATTACATTAGCTTTTAATAAAGTATTTATGCAGTTTTCTATAATTCAAAATTTGAATTCAAATTTGACTTTAAGCGATGGCTGTTTAATTCAAACTTTATATGTCAATCCCACTTTATACTTTCACGTGATAGTACTTTTTTTCATCGAATGAATATATATATATATATAATTTCCAAAAACTATCTAGCCTTTTTTGAAGAGCTATGAAAAGGCTAATTGCAAGATAGCAAAGGCCAGATTTATAAAGAGCTATGAAAAAACAGCTCACCGATTACAAACAAATGTTATATATTTGCCTTTTTTGATTTTTTTTTTTTTTTTTTTTTTTTTTGAACATTCAAAGAACACTTAAAATGGACCATTGGCCTTTTTTGAAAAATAATATGGACCATTGGACCATTGAAAAATAATATTTGCCTTTTTTGAAAAATAATATGGACCTTGGCATAAACTCAAATTCTCAAGGATCATACCAATACCAATCCATACCAAATAGTCTCTTGCGCAACCGCATCCGAATGAAGATTATGAAGAAAAAACTACATAAAGTCAGTAGGATAACAAAGCAAAACAAAAAAAAAAATTCAAATCTGAATTATAACAAATTTTACATAGCTAAATTACAACCAATTTTATACAACTAAATTACAACAAAACAATACATCAATCTTTATAACTTTTTTAACATAAACTTTATTACAACAAAATACACAAACTTACATAAACTATACAAATTTGCATACACTTACAAATTACCAATAAACTTACAAATGGCCAAGAAACATAAAAAAGAAACCATATATTTACCCGCGTAAACAGCGTGCTCCGGTGGCGGCAGCGGCAAGAATTACGGCGGGGAAATCGACTCCGGCGACAACGGTGGCAACAACCGCAAACCTAAACAAATATAAAAATGTTATAAAACTTCAAACAAATCTATTTTTTTTAAATGTTAAATATATAGATCTATAAAAATAAATCTTCAGAACTTGAAATACATATAAATCGAACAAAAAAAACTACCAAAAACCTCGAAAATCAGCTGGTGGTGGTCCGCTCGTGGCTGGTGGTTGGTTGGTGGTGGTCGGCTCGTGGTCGGATGGTGGGGGTACGTTATCCTACAACGACAAGGAGGATTCCGCCGGTGTGGCAGATCTACAAATATTTTTAGTCAAAATAAATAGATCTATCTATAAAGAATATGATTTACAAAAAAAAACATTCAAAACTTTAAATAATAAATGTAGATCTATTAAATAAGAAAAACAAAAAACCTTAATATACTTCAATTAATTGAGAGTTTTGGTGGTTGTGGGCTTTTCGGTTAGTATGCGTTTCGGGTGGTGGCTGTTGAGAGGTGCGGATGTTTGTCGGCAATGAGGTAGTCGTGGTAGGCTGCTATGTGGTGGTGATAGATGAGATGAGAGAATTATGTGTATGGGTTTTGAGTTAACATGATGAGAGAGAAAGAGATTTGCCTTGTTTAAATAAAAGCAACTGGTTGAGAGAGGTATGTTTGAGGGTATTTATTTGTTTGGCGGTTTATTTTTTTTTAGGTATGGATGTTGGTTTGGTGTGTGTAAATTTAGGTTCGGGTATTGGCATGGGTGGCTGAATCTTAAAAAGGGAGGTTTGGATTTTGGTTGGGGATATTGGTGTATTTTAAGGGAGTATAGATATATATATATATATATATATATATATATATATATATATATATATATATATATATATATATATTATGGGATAAAAAGGTCTATTGATTTGGGTATTTAGGACACTTTTGGTTGAGAGAATTTTAATGAAATGAAATGATAGAGAATAAAAATAATAAAATCTATTGTTTGGTACCGATTAGTAGAGAAATCATAAGATTGCCCATCATTTGTTTTTTGTTTTTAATTTGCATTCGTGTATTGTCAAAACTAACAAAAAGTTAGATTAAGTTAAATTGAACACCAATGGAGTACATTCATTCATAATTCATAACATCTTAAAAAGTACACATGTATTCACTTCATTTGATCCAAAACAAGCTAAATACATAAACTAACTACAAGAAGTCATGTTATTATGCCTTGTATTCATCATTCGCGTCAACCAAAACATCATGCCCATCGACAGTTAACATCTGGCCCTTTTCTTTCAGGTCAGCTAACAATTTATTATGTTTGAAGTAAGCTTGGTTGCGAACCTTTCCATTTGGGCATTGTTTAGCAAAATGATGTTTGCCCACAACCATATCACTTAGGTTCAACAACTTTCTGTACAACATCATTCCTTTCCAACTTAATTCTACCTTGCCTTACTACTTCGCCTTTAGGCTGAGCATTTTGTATTTTATTCATTAAAGTAGGTGTTGATGTAGTTCGAAGATTGTTGTTAGTAGGATACTTGTAAAAGAATTTTTGAATTTGCTTCCAAAGTAATGCCAAGTTTTAGACAATCTTATTTAATTCTGCAGTTTGTATATTAGGTTATGTTGCTTCATCTCCTTCTAGCTTAGGTAATGGTGAGTACTGGATGTTGTTATTGGTGTTTTAGGTGAGAGATTTATGTGCTGGTTTTGGTTGAAATGATGAGACGAGTGTAGGAGGATCATGGAGTGGTTGTTGAATTAGGTTTACTTTCTTCTTTATCTCTTTTTTGATGTCTTAAACTTCAATATGGTTATGCTTCAGAAGAACAAATAGACTATTAACATCTTTCTTGGTGAGATATTGATTTTGTCTGATAGCAATGGTAAAAGGTCTCCATTCTGGTTACGGGTTGGTGAGAAACATTGTAGTATGCTCAATGTTGGTTCTTTTGAGGTTATGACGATTATTAATTAACTTACTGAAGTAAATGTATGAATCATCAAGCGTTTATTTAGGGAGTTGCTTGAAAAATTGGTAGTTCCACAGGGCTAGTGTTTGTTATGTTTGAGTTCCCACATCAGCTCCTTGCATCAATCTCTCGAAAGCTTTCCAAAAATCATTAGCAGTTAGATTACTATCAATGGCATTGTAATCTCATTACTCAACCCAAACAGTATAAAATTCTTAGCCCGAATGTCAGCTTCAAAATGAGCTAGTTCTGCTTGGCTTAAATCATCTTCATCTTAATGCCTTTTTTGTCTAGGGTTGTTGGGATCTTCAATTTCCTTCATCACATAAGGACCTTTCTTGAGAGAGTTAATTAATAGCTTTCTTTCCTTAAATCCCATTAGAACATTCAAGAACCTTGAGGACCATTGAAAATAGCTTTCCTGATACAACATTGGAGGTCTTGCATCACTCCCTGCAACCAATGCATCTTGTATAGTAGACATAGTGATTTTGGATCTTTGATATTATTTGTTGTATTGGAGAAATTTGTTGTGAAATATTATGTTTAATTTATGAGTTTGTGTTTGTTGATTTTGTAATTGTTTAAAGTCTTATGAAATAATGTTGATTAAAGTCTCTTTACAATTCAAACTAACAAAGTCGTGAAAGTGTATTATCTTAAAGTCTCACAAGGTGCCAAGTCTCATAACAATTAATTGAACAAGACTCACAACCAAGTCTCTTAAGAACTATGTGAGTGTGGAAAATGCAGTAAGTGGATGTTTCGTATCAACTCTCGTAACACAAGGTCTCTCAAACAATCTTTCGTAAAAAATAAATCACAAACAAGAAGTCTCGTAACCCAAACCTTGATAGAACTCGCAAAACAAGCCTCTCGAAGTTGAAAGCTAATCTTGCGAAGGTTCGCAAACTAATTCTCTCAAGTTTGAAAAGCTAATCTTGCGAGATTACCAAAATAAGATCTTGCGAAACTTTTAGAAACACTTTTAGAAATGTAACAAAAACACCTCACTTTAACCAAAAATCATCATTTGAACATAAAACCGGTTATGTAATATATTAAAAACGTATCTCAAATCTCCTAGAATGTTTTTCCAAAATTTTTTTTGCAATCTAACTACACAAATGATTAAAGCAAAGATTTTAAGAACATGAAAATATTTATAGAGAGAGAGTAACAAGACTATAAAAACATAAAAAACTTACTTCTAATGAAGATCTTAAGGTAAAATGATACGGATCAAGGAGGAATCCCACATAGCCCAACCCAAGTCGGGCCCACTGAAAGTGTCTAGGGTCGGCTGAATGTTTGAAGATCCAATCCAACCGAAGCTTCTTATCCAAGTTATTTATTTCAGTCTTTTATTTGATTGTTATCATTTCCTTTTATTTCGAATTATGTTTCTATCTTGTTTACATATTTTCCTATTTAAAGGGTTGTATTCCCTGGTTGAATTATTACAATTGAATAAATAATTTTTTCGAAACGGCTTTTTTTCTTGTTTATTCGGTCGGCCGGAGAGCAACACCGACGATTGTTGCTTGGTTACCCAAGCACGATTGCCGCTAGGGTTACGCCTAGGTTTATCGTTTTACCGACTCATATACGAATCTATATCAAGTGGTATTCAGAGCTCAGGTAATCTCAAGATGTCGAGGAACGAAGATCATCATCACCAAGACCGTAGATTCACCGCCGGAGGCAACAGGCATGACGGGCGTGATCCTCGCGATGTCGAGATTAAAAGACTTCGTCAATGGGGTTTCATGAACTTGAAATCAATCTGTTCGATAGATACGAAAGACAATATGAAGATAAACCAACCGACTTAGCTGTGGAAGAATATGAAAACGAAGGTGGTGAATTTGAAATTTATTTTCAACAGCATCATCCACGCCAGCCGACCCCTCTCCAACGACACCGTCGGCCATCCTCGGCAACACCACAACAACGCCGTCGTCGCACACTGCCGGCACCACCACAGACTGATCTGATCCGCTCTTTGGGTATTCGCACAGAAATCCCAGAATTTGAGGGACGTTTATGCCTGGATGATTTTCTTGATTGGTTACGCACGGTGGACCGTATATTTGATCTCCGTGACACACCTGATCATATCAAGGTAAAACTCGTTGCCATTCGATTAAAAAAGTCTCCTTCCTTATGGTGGGATCATGTGCAAAATCAAAGGTACTAGGAGGGTAAACATCGGGTTGAATCATGGGACAAGATGAAGCGGCTCATGAAAAAAAGGTTCTTGCCCGTGATTCACAAGCAAGATTCGTATGTGGAGTTTCACACCCTCAAATAACAAACCCTTACGGTAGAGGAATTTATTGTTGAGTTTGAACGTGTCCGTATGCGTTGTGGCGTAGAGGAAAACGAAGAACAAACTATTGCACTTTTCTGGGTAGTCTTCGTACTGATATCTCTGATGTTGTTTATTTGCAACAATATTACTCGTTTCATGATGTTTGTAGGTTGGCACTCAAAGTGGAAAAACAATTATCGGCAAAACACAAAACACAACTCGTTTTGGCTCTTCTAGCCGTGCACCACAGCCGACTACAGCCCCTGTTCGGGTCGGCCTGATCAAAGTGACCCACCAGCCCTTACCGGCGTCTCGCCAACTCCAGCAACCTCCTCACGCCGTTGTTTTAAATGTCAAGGAATAGGTCACTTAAAGAGGGATTGTCCAAATAAACAAGTCCTCACACTTATTGATTACGCTGATCCACTTTATGACACTGAAGACGAGGTCGAGACTGAAGTTGTTTACCCTGATCGGGGTGAGCTCCTTGTTACCCGCCGATTGCTTAACACTGTTGTCCTTGATCAAGATGACGATACCACGTAGCTCCGAACTAATATTTTTTGTACTCAGTGCATGATAAGGATTTAAAACGTACGCTTTTAAGGGGTCATTTAAGCCCTTAATCGACCACTTTTATATCCGTTACTGCTTAATTTTGTTCCTTTTCACTTTTTAGGTCTCTTGGAAGCAAAGTGCTGGAATGAATCACATTTGGACGAAAAGGATCGAATACATGAAGAAAATGGCAAAGTCAAGATCGAAGCCACTTAAGCTGCTCAAACTAAACATGACGACGTCCCAATCAAAGGGCGACGCCATCCCTATATAAAGACTTGATCAAGACATGCACCAGACGACTCAGTGGAATTTTTGTTCGTATAACCTGACGTCGTCATGTTGTTAAGAGGAAGGGCGTCACTCAGAATTTTCATCTCAGACGACATATATCCAGAACCAAGACGACGTCCAAACTGAATACTAACGGCGTCACAACTCTAAGGTGACACCGTCCCATCAACGACTTGGCCAAGACGAAACACTAATGACGGCGAGCTGACGGCGTCCCATCCAAAAGGTGATGCTGTCGCAAGTGTAAATCTATATATAGAATTCGATTTTTCTGCATTTAGAGAGGTGGACTTTTGGAGAAAAAAACCCTAAACGTTTGTAGTCCGATTTGGACAGTATCTTAGGGTCCCAACACCTATTTTACACATCGAGATAAGTATTTTAATCCAAAGTATCATTATGTCTTCAATTGATTGTGTGTATGCTTGCGTGTTTACCATGTCTAGCTAAATTTCTTGTGTGTTTGCTTAGATCTATAAAACCTAGTTATTGATTATTGTTAGGTTGTTTCTTATCTTAATTGTAACTGGCTTATGAGTGCAACTAGGCTTCATTCGTTGTGTTTAATACTTGAGTATTTTTTGTTAAAGTGAGGCTTATGAATAAAATAGCTTAAGGGCTTGCGGATTTCGTAGACTAAACCCGAAAGATAACCTCAAAGAACTAGGGCATATGCACACCCTACGACCTTAGGAATACAACGCGTTAAGATAAGGTGTGACAATTTAACCAAACCAATAAAAGATAACTAGGGAGTAATAGTATCTAGGTAAACACATTTTTAATCATCATACGAGCACACATCAAATAGACATAGCTACCTGTAGTATTAGCTAATTAGATAAGTAGAGTAATCGGTAGAAATACCACCCCCCAAATCAATTGCCCCGAGATTTTACCTTAGCTTTCTAAATAACTATAAAAAGATTAAAAAAAAAGGAATCATCCTCAACCCCTACCTTCTCGTAATACATTTCTTGCTAGCATTCCTATTCCCCTAGAGAACGATAAATCCCCGAGGCTTACCCAATACTACACTACAACGATTAGGTTCACTTCCTAGGTGGTTGAAAAACTTGCTCGAAGAAAAGGAAGTTCCTTTGACCCCGAACGCGCTTCGTACGCGCATCAAGTTTTTAGCGCCGCTGCCGGGGAATAGAATAGCTAGGTAGATCTTTATCTCGTTTAGGTTCCTTTGCTTGATTCCTATCAAGAATGATTTTCTCTCAGTTTTTAGCTTTCTTGTAGTCTATCCCCCTTCTTCGTGACTTTGTTCGTAACCCCATCACTTTTCATCATGGAAGGTCATAACCCACCACCAAACCAACCACTTCCCATTGACCCACCAACTCTTGGTGAATACTCTAAACCGAGCCACCAAGGCTATAGGAACACCATTGAGCTCCCCGATCAAGCTCAAACTACGGCCCTGCGATCCGACACCATCCGGTTAGTGCAAAACGGATGTGCATTCCATGGACTTCATTCCAAAGATCCTAATTAGCATCTCAAGGACTTCCTTAAAATCTTTGATTCCATCGACCTTGATGCTACTACATGGGAGACCATGCGTTTGCGTCTCTTCCAATTCTATCTACGGGATGATCTCACCAATCGTTTCCTCGCCCAATTTTTCCCATCGGGGAGAACTACCAAACTTAGGAATGACATCTTGATGTTCCAACAACGTCAAGGCGAAACTCTCTACAAGGCATGGACTCGATTCAAGGACTTACTCCATTAAGTCCCTCATCACGGCATCGATCTTTGGCTTCAAGTCCAAATCTTTTACGATCATGTCAACTTCTCAACTAAGCAAACCATCGACCAAGCGGCCGGTGGCAAACTTAGTGAACTTACCGCGGAAGAATCATGGGGTACAATAGAGGACCTTGACCTCTATGACAACGAAAGTTGGAATGACCCCCGTGAGTTGCCGAAAACCGTTAAGGCAATCTCCTTCCCTCCCATTGACTCACAAACTTCCCATCGTAGGATGCTCGAACTTAAAGATCAAGCAAAATTCCTAATGAGATCCTACGAGAATCCTAAGTCTTCACGCCAAGTGAACAAGGTCTCTTCCTTGTGTGAGATATGTAGTGGTCCCCATGACACTCGTACTTTCACGAGACTCCCCAAACAAGCTTCCGTGGACTACGCATCCTCGCGTACCAATTTAATGGGAGGGAGATTCCCCACAACACCCAGACCTAGGACTTTCAACGATGCCCGAGAAGCATGGAGGGGAAAACCCGACTATAATTGGGGAAAAACCAAAGAATTCACCTCTAATGATTCCTCATGGTCCCACTCTCATGGCCCTAGTCAACAAAGCATAGAAGGGATGATGCAACACCTAGTTATATCCCAAGAAGCTCAAATAGCCAAGCTTTCGGACCGCTTTAACCAACAACAAGCCGAGATGGATAGGAAAATAGATAACCTTTTGAAAGCCATGACTAATAGTGATAGAAAGACCACCGAAAAGGTTAATGACATATCGACTCATTCTCCCGAAGCTCCCGGTGTGAAAATTAAGGACCCAAGTAAGTACTTTGAAACTAGGGATCCATCTTCATCCAAGCATGTTCAATTCGTCAATGCCATCACCTTAGTGAAACCAAATAGGAATAGTGACGAAGTGAACCATGAGACGGTACTTGAGGTTAGTGAAACTCCTAAGGATGAATCGACCAACGAAGTAGACGAAGTAGGTGATGAATACTTCAATAAGTTTCCTACAGAAGAAGAACTTTCATGCCACCCACACCTAGTACGCGACCTTCGTCACATGTATGTTATGAGAAGCCCACGAATCATCTTTGGAAATCCTAGAAATCTCAACATACCTTTTTGCATAGGACATCTTTTCGTGGCAAAGGCCTACATTGATAGCAAGTCCACAATAAACATCATGACTAGCACATACTATAATTGGGTGATGAAGAAACCTATCCCAAATAGGCAAGACCCCGATGATCGTAGAGTTAGTTGTAATTTCCTTTGTAGAGTTAAGGGACTGCCGGTCTATATAGGTAGTTTCACGTACCTTACGGATTTTGTGATTGTGGAGGATATTAGTACGGCCATAGATCCTAGCTTGTCCCATGTAGTTCTAGGAAAGCCATTCATAGAAAACACCGGGATGACTTATGATCCGTCGTTAGGAATAGTTAGATTCAAGGATGAGACCGATGACATAGCTTACCAAATGCCGTTTAAGATTGAGAAATTCTCATCACTATCCAATGATAAAAAGGAACTTAAGCTATCGGTCTACTATAGGAATGAGAAGGATAAGGAGAAAGGAGTAGATTATGTGATGAATAAGATTTTAGCGTTATATAAGGATTGTTTGAAATTAGGAGCGGAATATAGAACAAATTGGGGGGAAGATGACTTCTTAGAAAGATGCACGATAGGGCATAACTATACCATGAAAAACCCCAATAGAGATCGTCATGAGGAGGAAGATGACGATAAGGAAGTCACGTAGGAGCACGACTTCGAGTCTAGCTACAAGACTTACAAATAAAGAAAAGCGCTTCGTGGGAGGCAACCCATGTTTAATTGTTTACTTTTTTGTGTGTCATATATCTTTTTCATTGTTATTTATTCTCATGTTTGACTTTGTGAAAATGCTTTATTTTGTCTTTAACCTCGTGTTAATTACATATAAAGGTATTTTACAAAAAGATAAGTGTAGGGAAGATTACATACGTTTTTGAAGAACGTGAACATGAGAATTACAATTAGTAAAATTGATATATATGTGTGTTTGTTAGAGTCAAATGCTTGTATCGAGTCATAATGGATGTTTTGCAGGAATATTTCCAGGTTTTAAAGATGTAATTTTTCCAGAATTTTTCCAAAAAAACGCTGCAGACTAGTTTCAGTCATGACAACCTGACGACGTCAGGATTAAAGCCTGACGACGTCAGGTCAAGCAGAAACAACTTATCAATTTTACGTTTTCTGTAATACATATAAATGTTTTGAAATTCTCAGGTCTTATTTTTCTAGAAAAAACTGCAAACATCCAGTCCACAAGTATTATATCCTAGTGTAGTTGTGTCATATATAGTTTTACCGCCGATTTTACGCGAAGGTTTCGTTTGTTTTCTTAAGTGTGCAGGTTACATTTGGCAAGAAGAAGAAACTCAACATTGGATGGAGCTTATCACGTATGCATTCTTCTTGGAAAAGAATTTAACCGCAACTTCACACGGATCCTACCGAGCTAATCAGGGGAGTACTAGTTTCTTTTCCTTACTTACCTTCCTTTATCATAACTTTGATACTTTCGGGGAACATTAGGGACAATGTTCAGTTTAAGTGTAGGGAGGGAGAATAAAATAGCTTAGAAAATATTCTTATCCTTGATTATTTGTCTTGTCCTTTGTAAATTGTGTAATAAACTATGAGAAATATTTGTTAGGGCAATTTTAGCACCAAATTTAAAATTTTTTATGACATGTACGAGCTAAAACTTTAGTCTTAATAAAGCGTCTCATGGATAGGAGTTATATCACTAGCACAAAAACCGTTTACCACTCAAATTCTACCCCAAAAATGTGAGGTTCGCCCCTAGATCTTTAGGAATAAAAGCATTCACCTTTCATGCTTAGAGAGTATACCTGTAACACCCTAGGCAAATCCCACATCGGCTGTGGCCTGGAGAGATGTTGGGCTCAAAAGATAACATTCGCCTTACAATGACACAACGCGTTTTGTGGTCTACTGAGGGTGGAGTTCTTAGGAACTGGCAGTTAAGCGTGCTCATGTGAGAGTAGTACTGGCTTGGGTGACCTGCCGGGAAGTCTTCAAATGAGGCCACAAAAACAAAGTCGTGAGCCTGCGGGCAAAGCAGACAGTATTGTGGTCTGAGTAGGCAGGATGTTACAAGTGGTATCAAAGCCACTCCTGAGTCGTTCGGGATGGTGGGGCAAACCTCATCGGGGACGATGAGTCCCTAACGGGGGTGATTGTAACACCCTAGGCAAATCCCACATCCTCTGTGGCCAGGAGAGATGCTGGGCTCAAAAGATAACATTCGCCTTACAATGACACAACGCGTTTTGTGGTCTACTGCGGGTAGAGTTCTTAGGAACTGGCAGTTAAGCGTGCTCATGTGAGAGTAGCACTGGCTTGGGTGACCTGCCTGAAAGTCTTCAAATGAGGCCACAAAAACAAAGTCGTGAGCCTGCGGGCAAAGCGGACAGTATTGTGGTCTGAGTAGGCGGGATGTTACAGTACCGGTGGTATAATAGATTCTAGAACTTCTTTTGTGATGCATTCCGAGATCGCTAGTGAGACTACACTTGTGTAGTTAGGAATAACTAAGTGATAAGAGGCATTAGGATAACCCTTGTTTGAAACTTGTATTATAATTACTTCTTCCACATCGGTCGAGTAATTACCACATACCCTTGCGATGTACTCATCTTTAGTACACGATACCCCTAGTTAACCCCTCAAAGCCTATCCTTTTCGCGGTTCTCGTGATGTTTCGGTTTTCTGGAAAATCAATGAAGAGCATTGTTTACAATCCGCCCCCAAATGTACACCCAAATCACCTTAGCCTACCTTGTATGCACTCACCTGTAGTGCATTATTGTTATCATTACTAAACCCTTAGTTCAAATATCTAGTTACTTGCATGGTTGCTAAGTCGAGTCATATCTTTTGTACACAGTTTTGGGATGATTGGGACTCATGGGTAAAAGTAATATTTTATTGAGTAACGGGAAAGAACGATAAATTCAAATTCCCTTTGTCTACGTAATTAAATACTCCAAGTATTTTTTATCTTTTCAAATCGGGTCAATTAGTGTTAGAGAAATAAAAACTAAAGTGTAGGGATACTCCTAAATCCCTTATATTTTGATGTTATCGTAGAGGATGGTAGAGTAAAAATGTATGCAAAAAAAATTAAAAAAATCAAAAAAAAAAAAAAAAAAAAAAGAGAGAGTGTTAAAAAAAATGAAAAAAATTGAAGAAAAACATACGGGCTACCATCCTACATCTATATTTATGTTTATGTCTTTAAATTTATGTTTGTTTGTTTGTTTCAAGTTATCTAGAGTTAGTGAGTCGAGTCTTGGCTCAGCAACGCCACACTTTTCATGCTTATAACATAAGATTTTTTACTTGCCACCACTAAATATCGCCTATCCAACAAAACCCTTTGTTTCCCTACCGTAAGCCTAACGTTACAACCCTTGCAAACACCTCTTAGATAGTTGTTCCTAGGTGCTTACGCCAAAGCAGTGGAGGTTTGATCTAGTCTCAAGCTTATGGTAATCTATGTACTATGCCAGGTAATGAGTGTTTATCTTCCATTTCCATTTATTATATTTCATATAAACCCGAGAGATGAGAGAATCCAAACACCCCTTGTGAGGTGCTAATATATAATTTTCATGCGTGTTATGACTATTGTGGTTCTTTTACTTGTTATGAATTATTTTAAACCCATGCTTCATGCCCCCTAACTTATAAATTGATTGGCCAAAAGCACATTTGCTTGAGGACAAGCAAATACCAAGTGTAGTGATATTTGATAAGGATTTAAAACGTAGGATTTTAGGGGGTCATTTAAGCCCTTAATCGACCACTTGTATATCCGTTGGTGCTTAATTTTGTTCCTTTTCACTTTTTAGGTCTATTGGAAGCAAAGTGCAGGAATGAAGCACATTTGGACGAAAAGGAGCGAATACATGAAGAAAATGGCAAAGTCAAGATCGAAGCCACTCAAGCTGCTCAAACTGAACCTGACGACGTCCCAATCAAAGGTAGATGTCGTCCCTATATAAAGACTTGATCAAAACATACACCAGACGACTCAGTGGAATTTTTGTTCGTATAACCTGACGGCGTCACGTTGTGAAGAAGAAGGGCGTCACTCAGACTTTTCATCTCAGACGGCCCAGATACAGAACCAGGACAATGTCCCAACTGAAGACTGGCGGCGTCACAACTCTAAGGTGACGTTGTCCCATCAATGACTTGGCCAAGACGAAACCCTAATGACAGCAAGCTGACGGCGTCCCATCCAAAAGGTGACGTCGTCGCAAGTGTAAATCTATATATAGAATTCGATTTTTCTGCATTTAGAGAGGTGGACTTTTGGAGAAAAAACCCTAAACGTTTGTAGTCCGATTTGGACAGTATCTTAGGGTCCCAAACCCTATTTTACACATCGCGATAAGTATTTTAATCCAAAGTATCATTATGTCTTCAATTGATTGTGTGTATGCTTGCATGTTTACCATGTCTAGCTAAATTTCTTGTGTGTTTGCTTAGATCTATGAAACCTAGTTATTGATTATTGTTAGGTTGTTTCTTATCTTAATTGTAATTGGCTTAGGAGTGCAACTAGGCTTCATTCGTTGTGTTTAATACTTGAGTATTCTTTGTGAAAGTGAGGCTTATGAATAAAATAACTTAAGGGCTTACGGATTTCATAGACTAAACCCGAAAGATAACCTCAAAGAACTAGGGCATATGCACACCCTACGACCTTAGGAATACAATGCGTTAAGATAAGGTGTGACAATTCAACCGACCAATAAAAGATAACTATGGAGTAATAGTATCTAAGTAAACACATTTTTAATCATCATAATAGCACACATCAAATAGACATAGCTACCCGTAGTATTAGATAATTAGATAAGTAGAGTAATCAGTAGAAATACCACCCCGCAAATCAATTGCCCCGAGATTTTACCTTAGCTTTCTAAATAACTATAAAAAGATAAAAAAGGAATCATCCTCAACCCTCACCTTCTCATAATACTTTTCTTGATAGCATTCCTATTCCCCTAGAGAATGATATCAATCCCCGAGGCTTACCCAATACTACACTACAATGATTAGGTTCACTGCCTAGGTGGTTGAAAAACTTGCTCGAAGAAAAGGAAGTTCTTTTGACCCCGAACACGCTTCATACGCACATCAGTGCACAGTTAAAGGTAAGGTTTGCACTGTAATTATTGATGGCGAAAGTTGTGAGAATATGGTGTCTACCACCATGGTTGAAAAATTGGGTCTTCCAATACAAAATCATCCAGACCCGTATCAACTTACTTGGCTCAAAAAGGGCAATATTGTCCAAGTTACTCATTGTTGTCTCATGCAATTTTCCATTGGCAATAAGTATACGAACGAGTTATGGTGTGAGGTTATCCCGATGAACGCATGTCATATTTTGTTGGGGCATCCATGGTTATACGACCGTCGAGTAAAACATGATGGCTATTGTATCACTTACACATTTAAAAAAGATGGCTTCAGTATCACATTAGCACCCTTAAACCCGAAAGATGGTCCACCCGATCGCGTGCTGCTATCAAAAATCGACTTTGTGGGGCTAGCAAAAGTGTTCCCACCATCGGTTGTCTTTGGGCTGTTAATGATTGAAGAAACCCCCGTCACCGAGGCTGCCTCGTTGTCGATGGTTCCATTACTCAACGAGTTTAAAGATGTGTTCACAAAAGAAATTACAGCCGGGTTACCTGTGATACATGAAATTCAGCATTGTATAGACTTCTTGACCAAAGCCAGTATACCAAATAAGCCTGCTTATAGGATGAATCCTAAAGAATTCACAGAATTGCATCGATAGGTTACCGAACTATTGGAGAAAGGGCTTATTCGGGATAGCATGAGTCCGTTTGCGGTACCCGCTTTACTTGTTCCTAAACCAAGTGGGACGTTCTGCATGTGTATTGATAGTAGGGCGGTTAATAAAATTACTACCTAGTATTGTTTTCCAATCCCACGATTTGATGATCTTCTTGACCACCTTCATGGAGCAAGTGTCTTTTCTAAAATTCACTTACGAAGTGGCTACCATCAGATCCGTATGCGTCCCGGGGATGAGTGGAAAACCGCGTTCAAAACAAGAGATGGGTTGTATGAGTGGATGATCATTCCATTCGGGTTGTCTAACGCACCAAGTACGTCCATGAGGTTGATGAATCATATTTTTAAACCGTTTATCGGTTGGTGTGTCGTCGTTTATTTCGAATACATTTTGGTATTTAGCAAAAATGAAGCTGAACATCTCCGCCACCTCCAAGAAATTTTTTTGGTTCTACGCACTCAGAAATTATTTGCTAACCGAAAAAAATGATCACTTTCTAACTCAGGAAGTTATTTTTTTTGGTTATTTGATTTCGGGAACGGGCATTCGAATGGATACAACAAAAATCTCAGCAATTACAACCTGGCCGCCGCATACATCATTACATGACGTGCGCAGCTTTCACGGTTTGGCGTCGTTTTCCCGCTGGTTCATTCGGGGGTTTAGTACGATTGTTGCCCCGATTACGGAGTGTCTAAAAAGCATCAAATTTGTGTGGAATACATCAGCCCAATCGGCCTTCGAACAGCTCAAAAATGATGTGACCGAAGCTCCGGTTTTGGCGTTTCTAAACTTTGAACACGTTTTTCAGGTGGAGTGCGATGCTTCTAGGCTCTGAATTGGTGGTGATCTCAGTCAATTAAACAGGCCTATTGCTTTTTTTAGTGAGAAACTCAGTGACACGAGACGGCGTTATAGCACGTACAATTAAGAATTTTATGTCATTTGTTAATACAAATAAACCGTAAAAACGTTTATTCATATTTAGCGATCTCTTTGTGTTTTGTTGATAACAAATATAAATTTATCATAAGTAAAATTATAAGAATACATGTTATTTTTGTAAAGTATATACATTTGGTCATTTACATAAAATGTTGTAATAATTCATTTGTTGTAATAATTTCATAGGATGGGTAGTATCCAAGACCCATGACCCATACCCATGGAGCTAATCCATAACCCATGTCCCAAGACCCATGACCCAATGTATAGATACATTGTATCTTGTTGGGTAACCAAGGCTCATACCCATGACCCATGACCCGGTTTGCAACCTAAAACCCGGACTGGTTCAACCCAGTTTGTCGGATCCTTTGGATTGCACTGGACGGATCCCCCAAGTGGGGGATCCGCCGGAACCGGGCTACAATAGAGATTTTTGCCTATAAATAGTGAGCCATTTCTTCATTGTTACTCACCCCTCTTCTTACAAACTCTCTCATATATTATCTCTCTCTTCTAATCTCATATCTCTTGGTCTATCTAGTAGTTCTTCTTTCTTTTGTTGTGATTCTCATATAGGTCCTTCTCAAAGGCGAGATCACGAGATACTACAAGTCATCAAAGCAAGGGTCCTTGATTGATTTGCTCCTCTACAAGATTTTTGTAGCAAGATCTTGTATTTCATATTTCACATAGTTGTTGTGTAATAGTTATGTTGGTTTGGTCCGCCGTGTTAAGGACTCGATATTTAGCTTTGTACCGGATAAAGTGTAAGCGACGTTGTGAGGCTTCTCCGCCGTGTTGAAGGAGCTTGTTGACATAGTTCTTGAACTCTCGAGTGGAGAACTCGGGGAGTGGAGTAGGGCAAGGAAGGTGTCCTTGTAGCCGAACCACTATAAATCACTTGTGTCACTACTCTCTATCCTTTACTTTACTTGCTTTCATTATTTACTTTACTTATTGCTTTATACTTCCTATACATCCATACGAATTCACTTAAGATCGAATCTAAAATTTTTGAAACTTAACTTAAAATCAGCAAAACTATTCAACCCCTTCTAGTTTTTCCAATTGGCATCAAGAGCAAGGTTTACAAAAGTTTTAAAGTAAATTGTATTTTAAAAACTTTTCGATCATAATGAGTCTTGAAAATTATACAGAACAGCAATCTATGCAACGACCTCTACTACTTGAAACAAATGGTTTTATTTATTAGAAAAATAGGTTTGAAACTTATGTGAAGTCAAAAGATATTGATCTTTGGTACATCATTGTTGAAGGTGACTTTCAAGCCACTACAAAAGATGATAAAACCGGCAACGAAATAAATATCCTTCATGATCGCCTCTTCGACGATCAAAAGAAAAATCTTTCCAAAAATAGTGAGGCAAAAATGGTCTTATATAATGCCTTACCCAAAAAGGAATTTGAAAGAATTTCTATGCTTAAAACCTCTAAAGAAATTTGGAATTCTTTAGTTGTAACTCACCAAGGAAATCAACAAGTTGAAAAAAACAAAATAGATTTATTTGTTCAACAATATGAACAATTTTCAATATCGGATGACGATAGTATAGATAATTCTTTTGATAACTTTAATACTATTATTACTTCATTACAAGCACTTGATGAGTCTTTTTCTAATCGTAATCATGTCAGGAGATATCTAAGGGCGCTTCCATCTAAGTGGAGATCAAAGGTGACAGCCATCGAAGAATCCAAAGACTTGTCAATCCTCACTCTCGACGAACTCATAGGCAATCTAAAGGTCTATGAGCTCGTCCTCGCTAAAGACTCTGAAGCCTCAAAAGAATAGAAAGAAAATCACAAATCTCTTGCCTTAAAATCCAAGAAGGTCTCAAGCGATGAAGAAACCTCATCTTCGGAAAGTGATGACGAACAGTATGCCATGGCGGTACGGGATTTCAAGAAGTTCTTTAGAAGAAAATGAAGATATATCAAGCAACCATATGACGACAAGAAGGGGTTACGGAAAGGCAAAGAAGACAAGAAAGCAAAGGACGAACGCACATGTTTTAAATGTGGGGACCCTAATCACTTCATTAGTGAGTGTCCCAAACGTGACGAACAAAATGCGTTCGTAAGTAGTTCATGGGGAATGAGTGAGGAGGAGAACGAAGAAATTTGTCTTATAGCAAATGACTCAAATGAGGTATGTCTCAAATCTCTTTATTATAGTAGCTCATCATTAGATGATGAATCATTACATCGTGAATATGATAAACTTTGCAAAATTAGTTTAGAAGTAATTAACAGAAATAAGATTTTGAAAAACAAAAATGAACGATTAGAAAAGGAAGTCATTAAGCTAAAAGACAAATTAAAATGTTTAGAAAAGGGGAAGAAAGTAGACAGTGAATGTGAGCTTTGTGTTCAACTTCAAACGTTAGTGGATAATCTTGATTCCAAGATTGCTAGAATGAGTACTAATACTCTTGATATAATACTTGATAGTGTTAAAACATGAAATAACCAAAAGGGTTTAGGTGTCCAGGAACTTACTGCATCAACTAGCGAGATTAAAGAAACATAATTCGTTAAAGCTATTGAAAAACAAGCTACTGTAGTCATGGATCCCACGGATCCCTTGAAAAAGGAACTGTCTAGTGTAAATCCAGGGATCCGTGGGTATGTACCAGCAAACAATAGAAATAATCCAACCACATCATCTAGAACTGACTTTGTTATTGTTAACAAAAAGAAACCAACCCATGTTACTATTAGAAATGTCAAACAACCACCTCCACTAAAACAAAATCAAAGTTTTATGAAAAACAAATGTCCATCGTTTTTTAAACCAAACACGTTTATAAGAAGACCAAATAATGTTTATCCGAGAAGTAACCACCATCAAATGGGATGGAATCCTAATGTACAAAATGGTTTTCCATTTTAAAACTTTATATTGTGGAATGCTTTCTCACCTTTTTCATATATGCCTAACATGAATGAAATATATAACACTAATGGACCCATGAAAAAATGGGGACCAAACTTTTGAGTTAATTGTTTTCTTTGGTGTGCTTAAAGGTCGACTTAGATCCGGATGAATGGATAAAGGATAGCGGGTGCACGAGGCACATGACCGGTAACAAAGATTTGTTTTCCACAAACGAATCCTTCAATGGAGGAAATGTGGTGTTTGGTAATAGCAAGAGCAAAATCATCGGTAAAGGTACAATTTCTCACAAATCCTTAACTATTAACGATGTATGTCACGTAGAAAACCTAAACTTCAATCTTCTAAGTATAGGACAAATATGTGATAAAAAGTTCAACGTACTTTTTAGTGAAACCGGTAGTAAAATATTGAAAAACGGTATTACTATAGGAAGAGGCATTAGAAAACATGGAGTCTATGTCATTAAAATCGGTAATGAACCAAAAGACAAACTTTTTCTTACTTCTATGGATGATACTTTGTTCGGGGAGTTTTGTGCAAGTGCGCTTGTTATGAGGACCACTACACGACTCACACAAGGAAGAAACTTTATTCACTTGGCGTGAAGACTTAGGATTTTCGTAGGAGCTCATTAGGAATTTAACCTGATCTTCAAGCTCGAGCATCCTACGGTCGGAATATTGTGAGTCAATGGGAGGCAAAGAGATTGCCTTTACGGTTTTGGGCAACTCACGGGGGTCATTCCAACTTTCATTGTCATAGAGAGCAAGGTCCTCTATTATACCCCACGATTCTTCCGCGGTGAGATCACTAAGTTTTCCACCGGCCGCTTGGTCAATGGATCGCTTAGTGGGGAAGTTGACTTGATCGTAAAAGAGTTGGACTTGAAGCCAAAGATCAATGCCGTGATGAGGGACTCTATGGAGTAAGTCCTTGAATCGAGTCCATGCCTCATAGAGAGATTCACCTTGACGTTGTTGGAACATCAAGATATCATTCCTAAACTTAGTAGTTCTCCCCGGTGGGAAAAATTGAGCAAGGAAACGAGAGGTGAGATCATCCCAACTTGAGATGGAGCCGGCGGGAAGTCGCTCAAGCCAATTACTAGCTTGGTCCCGTAGAGAGAATTGGAAGAGACGCAGAAGCGTGGTCTCCCGAGTAGTAGCATCGAGGTCGATGGAATCGACAATTTTAAGGAAATCCTTAAGATGCTGATTAGGATCTTCGGAACGAAGTCCATGGAATGCACATCCGTTTTGCACCAACTAGATGGTGTCAGATCGCAGGGCCGTAGTTTGGGCTTGGTCGGGAAGCTCAATGGTGTTTCTATAGCCTAGGTGGCTTGGATTTGAGTATTCACCAAGAGTACGGCCTCTTGGCGGGTCATTTGGTGGTGGGTTGATGAGTAGTGGTTGGTTATCACCTTCTATGATGAAAAGTGATGGGATTACTAACAAAGGTCACGAAGAAGGGGGATAGACTACGAGGAAGCTAAAAATAAGAAAAAATCTTACTTGATAGGAATCAAGCAAGGAAACCTAAATGAGGTGGACTCCTAACTAGCTATTCTATTCCCCGACAGCGACGCCAAAAACTTGATACGCTTACACAGCGCGTTCGGGGTCAAAGGAACTTCCTTTTCGTCGAGCAAGTTTTTCAAACCCCTAGGCAGTGAACCTAATCGTTGTAGTGTAGTATTAGGGTAAGCCACGGGTATTGATATCGTTCTCTAGGGGAATAGGAATGCTAGTGAGAAGTTACTACGCTTAAGGTTGGGGTTGAGGAAGATTATTTTTTATCTTTTTTATATTTTTTAGGAAATGGAAAGGTACGAATCTCGGGGTTTGGATTTGGGGGGTTGGTATTTCTACCGATTACTCTACTTATCTAATTATCTAATTAACTAAGCTAGGGGTAGTCTATGTCTATTGTTGTGTGCTCGTATAATGATTAAAAATGTATTTACTTAAGTTTTATTACTCCCTAGTTATCTCCTATTTTTGGTTGAATTGTCACGTCCTTATTCTTAACGCGTTGTGTTTCTAAGGTCGTAGGGTATGCATTTATGCCTAACTCTTTGAAGCCACCAAAGGTTAATGACTACGAAATCTCTATGATTCATAAACTTAACACTAAGGTATTCTTTGGATGTTTAGCCTACAATTCCACTAGTAACTATATGCTAAGGTTCAAAAAAGATTAATCAAGCATTAATAACACAACGAATGACCTATCACAATACTAGGTCAATCACAATTAAGATAAGAGACAACCAATCAATATTCAATAACTAGGTTTCATATTACCTAAGCAAACACACAAGTAAATTAGCTGGACATGGAGAACATGCAAGCATACACACAATCAATTGAAGACATAATTGAATCAATGAAGTAAAACACTTATCTTGATGTAAAATAGGGTATGGAACCCTAAAATACTGTACAAGACAGCCTTGGTTCGGTTTAGGTTTTTACTCCACATAACTACCTCTTTAAAACTGAAAAATTCGGATTCTATATATAGTGTTACAAACTGCGATGGCTTCACTCTTTAATTGTGACGCCGTCGGATCGCCGTCATTTAGTTTTCATCTTGGCCACGTTATCATCGTGACGGCGTCACCTTATGCCTGTGACGCCATCGCCTTCAGTCTCTGACGCCGTCTGGATCAAATCTAGGTCGTCTGAGCTGTGACGTCCTACTCTTTTAAAACCTGATGCCGTCTCTTGTAAATAAGCAATTTGGCTACTGAGTCGTCACAAAACATGTTGTGACGGCGTCGCATTTAAACGCTGACCCCGTCACCTTCAGTTCTAGCAGCTTGAGTGTCTTGATTCTTGACTTTGGACATTTTCTTTGTATATTCACGCCTTTTCGTCCGAATAAGTGTCATTCCAGCAATTTGCCTTCAAGAGACCTAAAAAGTGAAAAGGAACGAAATTAAGTAGTAACGGATACAAAAGTGATCAATTAAGGGCTTAAATGACCCCTCAAAAAGGTACCTTTTAAATCCTTATCACGCTCCTCTTTGCCCATGGGTTTTGGGTCATGGGTCATGGGTTATGGGTCATGGGTCCTAGAATTTAGACCATGGGTATCCAAGTAGATACAATGTATCTAGAAGATGCAATGCATCTAGTCCATGGGTTATGGGTTAGCTCCATGGGTCATGGGTAATACCCATTATGACTTATACATGATGTCATGCAATGGGTTATGGGTTATGCTCCATGGGTATGGGTTATGGACTTTGGGTTTTACCCAACTACATTCAATGTATTTAGTCAATGGGTCAAATACTTAAACTTCTACCCATTATATTACCTGTTATAATACATACTAAATATGTAGATATCTACCCAATATGTAAACACTAGTTGTTGTACATATGTATTACTAAGTTATGAAAACACTATTACTTGTTTAGTGTTTTATTTGAAAAAGTAAGTGTGTTAGTAAATATTGCCTCAAACCATTTACGTATTTTATTTGTTTCGTTAAAATGATTTTACGTTTGTTATCGACAAAACATTAGAAGATCGTATAGTATAAATAAACGTTTTTACGGCTTATTTGTATTAACAATCTCCCCCTTTTTGTTGATGACAAAACATAAGATTATTTTAAGAAAAAACTAAAAAAACGTAAAAGTTTGAATTGGTGTTTTTACTCTCTTCTCCCCCTTTTTGTCGAAACAAAAAGAGCATCGAAAAGAAACTAACACCTTGTTTTAAGAAAAACATGTGAAAGAAAAAAAATGAAAAATAGAGAGTAGGTGAGGAGAAGAATTCTCGACTTATCTCCCCCTTGACGAGTCCATCCCTTTGTGAGGGCGTCAAGTAATAAGAAATATTAAACTAGTGCATTGCAATTATGTTTGCAAATGGTTTCGTCTTTGTGACGAATATGCTCCCCCTTGATGATTGCAACTTTGCAGGGAGGACGTCATGTAACAAAATCCTAATGTGAATTATATTGCAAATGATTTTGCAATGTATCGCTTTGACACGAAACTCCCCTAGCTTAGGGTGTCAAAGTCTTCATGTGTATATTGAAAATCTACAAAATAAAGGTTAGAAAACAAGTATATAATGCATAATTTCCTGCAAATAAAACTCAAGTTAGTAGTAAACAAGTCTTCTGTTGCACTGATCCCATGGTTCCCTCTCTGGAGGGATCCGTCTAGGCAAAACTAAGGGATCCGTCTGTCTGAAAGTTTAAGACAGCAATGGTGATGTCAACAAATGATGTCACCATCAAAATGAGATATGTATTAAGGCACCAAACATATACTTAAGACAATATGGCATAAAACATGTAATTTCATTCAATAAGAATACGAGAAATGATCTACATATCTCTAAAACTAAGAGAATGATTTAAACATGAAATATGATTCCTAAACTATCTAAGTTAAGCTTAAGACTAGGACACCACTTGAATCCTTAAGCTCACGGTTGTTCAGGTTTGTTGACCTCATCGAAACATTCGAGGAGGTGATAAAACATGAAATGTTGCTCTTCACGTAGTTCATGTATCAAGCCTTTAACGTGTTGACAATGATAAAAATCTTTGTCATGGCTCGGAAAAGGTGGTGGTAGGAATGAAGTGGCTTGATGTGGAGGATAAAGTGAAGAGGGTTGAGGATCCTCAAAAGAAGGAGGGATTGGCGGAGGCACATTCGATGATGGCTCAACAAAGGATGATGGTGGAGTGTTAGGTCACCATGTTGTAACACAAGCATCAATATGTTAGAAATAGGTAAAGAAGTTAGCGGATGAACACACACAATCACACAAGTATGATATAAAAGAAATTTTATGCGTAGAGTGTATTGCAAAGTGAACAACCAACCTTCAAATGAAGGTTTACATATGTTTATATAGGGAAAGGAACTAGGGCAACACACAAGTTCCCTTCCTTTCCTTATTGGATATGGGCCAAGGCTTATGGGCATTCTACATAAGCCTTTGTAGGATCGTATATTTACGTTGTTTGATGATTCAGGTGGTCTAGGGAGATGATTAAACAAGAATGCCATAGTTAGAGAGTGAAAGAGAAGAGATGGAATTCTAGAGAGAGGTTTAACAAAACAAATGCAAGGTTAGCTTAGAAGTTCCAACCCTCTACCTTGGGAGGTAGAGGGTATTTTTAGTTACAAACAATACGACCTCCTGATGGCCTGTGGATCAGGTATATAGTGGGTAAAGACTCGTCCTTCCTCCACGGTGTTGCACTAAACTAAACTACGCTAATAACTGACTAATAAACTAACAAATAACGTAACTAACGATATGTCTACGAGCTAACTTATGCTAGATAATATCTGGGGTGACCGACACTTCATAATGGAATTTCCAATTCCTAACAATCTCCCCATAAGGGAGGTCACCCCATGTTTTACATTTCGAATCCTAGCATTCTATTTTATCTTTAGTCTTGAGTTCCAAGCTCGTAGACTTCAATTCTTCAAATTCCGTAATCTTTGTGCTTAAGTAGCGATTCTTCAAAGTCCGCATAGTTTTGTACTTATAGTGGAGGTCTTTGAAGTGATCCACGTCTTTGATGATCTTCGAGCTTTCATTGAGATCATCAGCCACATTAAATCTCTGGATCACCCTTTGTAGTGTTGCCTTCATGTGATGTTGTGACTTTCGGACCGACATGCTCAGACTTTTGAATCATGACATCTTTCCATCAGAGTAGTGGAAGCATTACTGGTTCATGATATTTGCAGCAGCGTAGCAGAAGCATAGTATAAAATATCAGAGCCATGTTATGTAGATATGTACAAGTCATGATATCTTCAATTAAGTGTGGATGCTGTGAGCATGCGGCTTTGGATTGAATTCTCAATTCTGATCAGCTGCAACCATCAAAATGTACCTGCAAACAACAGTTAGCAATAAAACTCACGAAAGTGTCTTTGATCACTTTCGTTGAATTGAGGTACACGGCCCATGGTTCCCCGTTGATCAGTACAAGTACTGCCTATGATCAGGTATAATTCCGAAGAATCTCCTTGACAGGGTTTCGCAGCTGTTCTAGCTGTTCTCAAACCGGAACGTCTCAAAGAAGACAACATGGAGTGAGTGAACCAGCGAATTGAGATTCATTGATTGATAAAAAATTGATTTGAAAAACAATCGCGTATTGATTAGAAGAAAGAGATTTGCAATACGACGAAGGTTTTATAAGAAAGATCAATTTTCAATCAGAAATACTTTTTGTATTTGAAAAGAATACACATTCGATGTGCTAGAGAAAAGAAGAGATTTGCACATCGAACGGTTTTTCCAAAAGTATTTTTTTCAATCAAAGATACTTTTTAAGTTTGAAATATGAATACACATTCGATGTGCTAGAGAAAAGAAGATTTGCACATCGAACGGTTTTTCCAAAAGTATTCGTCAATTCATTTCCTGTACCAATGTTGATTCAAGAGTGAATCGCCCCATAGTTTCTGTCCAGTTGTCACAAGCTTGATCTATTGGATAGATCTCACATGCCACCCACCAAGAGCTTGTTTGATGTTGGCTCTAGAAGGATTTCCATCTTCATCGTGAATATTTTACATATCACTCGGATGTTCTAGCAATACCACAAGGATAATGCGTAGGACTCTCAATATATACTTTCTTTCCACATTTTGTGAAACATCAAGTCTTCATGAATTTTGTCTACTAATGATATTTTGTGGATGATCTCTTGGCTCTAGACTCAATTGTGCATTTTGGTTTCTATGCCGGAGACTAGGGAGAGGGTCTCCTTCTTCAATATCAACAATCTCTAAGAGAAAGTCGATAGATTACGTAGGTTCCCCGTGAGAATGAAACAAGTCCTTTTAAGAGGAACTTGAGTAGCTTGGGAAGTTTTAGTGTCGTGCGTCACTGGGTCCATGACGTCTTGTCTTCAATACCAGGGTTACCTTGGTAACCACAAGTAGCATATGTATTGAACCAGGTTTCTGCCCTAAGGTTGAATTAATGGAGGGATATTTCTTTTCACCCCTTTTCACATTCAATTCTTTTTCATTCTTCAACCCCTTCAGTGCTTACCGAGACTTCATTACTAGAACCTTGTTGGGTTTATTCCAGTTCTAGCTCTATCTCAGTCAGCACTCTTCCCATATTCTCATTTTTCTCCTTTTTTCATCATACCTAAGAACTCTACACTATCTAGTGGATTGTCCCTGGGTAGATCCATCCGGCTCTGGCGGGATCGTGGGAACGAATAACTAACCTAACCATCCTTATAACACCATGCATAAAGTAAATTGGTCGGTCTTTTGGTATTGTTCTTTCCTTCTCGAAACCAATTGAAAAATCATTTAGAAAATCAATCGAGGTACTTGTGATATAATATCCAAGCATTTGGTACCTTAATTGTTTTTGATCATTTAGAAATGCTCCCCCTCAACATGTGCATATGATTTTGAAATTGTTTAGCTCATGGAGGCAAGAGTTCTTTGAAACAATTTTTTGATCACAATTTCCTTAGGAAAAGCCTTTCGATTTTCATGGTAAATTCTCCCCCTCAAAATGTGCATTGGTTATTTGAAATCATTTTACACATAGAGGAAAGAGGTTTTTGAGGAACTTCCACGATTGCCATTAGAAACCATTAGAAAATCAATCAAGGTACTTATGTTGAAACATAGAAATTTTTGTACCTTGAAAGTTTGTTTCTTTTGAAATGCTCCCGCTCAATATGTGCTTCGAGATTTGAAAGCGTTTAGCACATATGGGAGAGCAGCCTGCACTTTTGAATCAAATCGATCATTTTATCAGATTTCATAATTAAATCACAAATTCTCACCCGATTAAAAATATCAAACCCTTTGAGATTTTGGATCTCAAGTGATTTAATTAGGTTTAGAAAACATGGGAGAAAATGTGGCATGGTTTAAATACTCGTCTTGTTTTTGGATAACTCCTCCTCCTCAATCATGTGCATTATATATTGAAATCGTTTGGCACATGGAGGCAGGAGTTCCTTTAAAGGACTAAAACAGATTTGAGATTTAAATCACAATCTCTCCCCTAATCAAAAATTTCAAACCTCTTGAGATTTGTGATCCCAATTGATTTAAATTATTTAGAAAATTTTAGGGGAAAGACGTGGCCTGATTTAATTTTGAAAAATGACTGATAAAGATCAATTTTAGACATTAAAGATTGTTAGTGTCAGGTATGATTGTTTTAAGAGATCTTTTAGTGAAATAAAACGATTTCCCAATCAAACAAGAACAGAAAAAATTTCATTTTGAAAGATCTTTGGGTTTTAAAGAAAATCATACCATGACATAACATTAAATCTTTAGATCACCACATTATTTCGTACAAATGGACTTTTATGAAGAAATATCGTTTGAAAATACTTAAGTTTGAAATCACTCTCCCCCTCAATCAATGACCGTAGTCGTTGATTGAGTGACTTATGTTTAAAAATAAAGTCCGGTTGATTTCCAAAGTTTGAGTTCAATTTATTTTCAAAACAATGTTTTTCCCATTTTCAAAACAATTTTATCAAATTTGTTGAAAAATGGTATTATTCACTACTTGTCCTGCACAAAGATATGTTAGGTGGAGAAAAACACAAGCTGCTTCAGTTGTTGTGGCTGAGGGTTGGAAGAAACCATCTGCAGATGCAGTGAGACCTCTGAAGTTGCATCTAACATGCCAAATGTCCATGGAGAGATCTAATTAAGCTCCGTTTCTTCATTTGTCGACCCAAGAAATAGTTACCCTTTCCTTTCGGCATCCAATCTTCTTCATTAGTGGGATCCGGATCGGGAACATTCTTATGAACCTTGATATTTGCATACGTTAGTGGACACACAAACAGATATATGGTGGTCGACAACACCCAAACAGTAATCGACTAATACAAGTCAATCCAACATATCAATCAGATCATAAAAATGCATGGGAATAATGTGTTTATCAAACTCTAATCATCTAATCCTAACAATCATATCTTAGGCACCTAGTCCTTCAACGTAGGTTAACATGTTTTACATTTAAGTATATAGGATATCTAGATAAGCTCGTTAGATGATATAGATTTAAAAACATTCTCCCCCTCAATCAATGACTTATTTTCTGAAAAGTTTAAAAGCGCTGAAGTCATTGATTGAGTTTTCAATTTTTTATGAAAACTCTGAATCTGATTGATTTACAAAAAACTCATTTACCACCATTTTTAAAACAAATATTTTTCTGAAGAATTTTAGAAGGAAAAATATTTGAGTAGGAACAGCAGTCCTTCGACATACTTTCCTCATTTAGTTTTAGGATAAGTGCACGAAATATTTGAAAATTGGTTTAGCGCAGCACTTTCCTTTCTTGAAGAACGGTTTGCTATCGGAAATAATAGCAAACCATAGTTTTAAGCACGGGTTACAGTCTGAAATAACTGAAAGCCATTTGATTTGTGACATGTTTTGAAAATAAATATTTACACCTTCTGCTCGAACTTCATCTATGGTCCCGTGCCATTGTTGAATGACATTTCTAAGACCGCAGATGTTATCGATACCAGAAGACATGTCTTGATAAAAGCAATATTTTTGGTCTTTTTCAAAAAAAAAATTTGATTTTTATGGGTTTTTGTTGATTTTATATTTTTCTATTTTGTTTTTGTTGGTTTTATATTTTTGTATTTTGCTTTTTGATAAATATATACATAGATAGAATAGATGATATATTTTAAGAAGATGATGATACGAGTACCGAGATAAGGATATCGAACAGCACGTCGTAGAAGATATGATTCGTCATCTCTTAAATTTCCACCACCAAAGCTTTCGAGGCTCCAGAATAGAAGATAGAACATGAGCCTTTGAGAAAGAAAGACTTTGGTAGCTTCCCCCCAAACCGAAAATCCTTATGTTGAGCAGATTCGAAGCTCTATTTCAAGCTTGCTTTAGCCAGGTGCACAAGGAAGCACACCATTATCATCGATCTTGATGCTCCTTTTAAGAATGATCTTTGTGATTCCTCGTTCGGGGTTATATCATCAACAAGAACAGCAAAGAATCATCCCACACTTGAATAATCTTCTCAAATTCCTTTTCCACTAAAGTCAAAAGTGATCCATTCCAAAAGGTGTCAAGAGAACAATTCCATCAAGTAGTTGAATTGATGCAGTCAGCCTCTTTGTATAATGCTCAAGAACTCTCCCGAATACACATCATGAGGGGAATGAAAAAACCTCCCCATGTTCACATTTTTCTTCCTTGATGATCGTGTATGAAGCTCAAGAACCCGAAGTACACCAATACCCAAGAGCTCTCCCGAATACACATCATGAGGGGAATGAAAACACCTCCCCAATGTTCACATTTTTCTTCCCTGATGATCGTGTATGAAGCTCAAGAACCCGAAGTACACACATTCCCAAAGAGAGAATAACTGATAACACCTCCCTCATGTTACACATTTATCTCCCCTGAATATGTCATACTTGTGTACCTCTTTTATTCCCAGAAACTAACTCTTCAATGTCTTCCCCCACATAGTTGGAATTAGAACAATAAACGCCATGAGATAAACATTGAGTTTCTCTGCGGTAATGACCTTTGTCTTCCCGGGATATCTTCAATCACTTAGAAGTATTATGTTCATCAAGTTTACTCGCGTTTAGATGCGTGTCTCCTTCCCACTTGCTGGTTTTGATACTTCAGAATCAGCAACATATTATAAGCCCAAATACTTGAAATCTTTTGAGAAGATTGCTTTAAGTCTTTGTGAGAATCAATTTGCTGAAGAATGTGACCAAGTCTAATTGGGGATTGAATCTGACTTATCACTCTCCCCCAATTAGTGCTCTCCCCTAAACCGACAATCTGTTTGATAAATGCCCAGATTAAGAAGAAGTATTTAGATAATCAAATGCAACTCGTCTTTAGTCTTCTAACATGCAGCAGAAAATGTAGAACAGACTGTAGACTCGTTCTTCTTCAAGATTGCCGTTTGGGGATCAGAAAGTTAACATCTTCTTCTCACCACATGCATTCCCATTAACTTGTATATAGCAAATCCCCTTAAATCAAATCCCTCCCAATTAAACAAGAACAGAAAGATGTTCATCAAGGAAATCAGCCCCGCAACTGGAAGCACTTTGTCGTTAAACTCATCAGTCCGTGAGAAGATGTCAACCAACGGCTCATAGAACAAACTTCATGTAAAGATGACCTGATAAGAAGAAGCTCGGTTCTTACATGAGTTAGGAGCCGTATGACCATATATTCTCATATGTCAATCAACCATGCAGAATTATCACACTTCTTCTCCCCCTCAAGAATTGCATATGGAGATGCCATTCTTGATTAAGCAAGTGAATATCTTCATAATGTAGTCTCTTCACACTTCTCCCCTTCAAAGGTAGCATATGATGTAGCCATCGTCATTATGATTGAGCAAGTGGAATAAGAAAACAACCAACGGTAGTCCGGTTCACTTGATAATTGAAAGCGCATGGAAAAAGCATGTAGCATGTTGAGGAGAATGGTCATAATTGAGAAGATTTCTCTTCTTCAGAAGATAAAGTGCACTGAAGCGTAAAATTTTCTTTTCTTTAGAGTACGAGGCTTGAACTGTTGTGTTCAAACGTCATTATCTCTCTCTTTTCAGCTCTCTTGGCAAAACTTGTAATCAACCCCATTATCATTCAGTAGGCTCTTTGTCGTGATAGCTGATGGAGAAAATCCAATATGATGAATTTGACTTTGTAGTAAACTAACCCGAACTCATGACTTAAACTTGCACATATGTAACAAAGAGCGGTGCCGATTTCCATTAGAATCACTAAGTACTCTCTAAGTACTCTATACTCTTCAACCAACCAACCATCAAGTATAAGACGTACATCACCTCTTGAAAATCCACAATTGAATGTGACACTGAGCACTACAACGTAACTCCTTAAAGTGATAGTTATTTTGTGGTGATAAGAGCCCAATTCCCCCAAGTGGTAAAAGAAAAGGAAAAAGTCACCCAACGATAACTAGATTTCCAAGTCTTCGTTTTTTTATAATAAGCTCGAACAAGGATCTTGAAGAATCTTCATCCAACCATCCCCGATACCTTCAGATACTAAGTACACTCGCCCGTGATATTTCACTTAAACCTGAAATAAATAATAGTGAATTAACCCCGTTGTCACATTTTCTGGTTAAAAGCTCAAATCTAGCCTCCTTTGACGTTTTAAGTGAACTATGATAATGGTTTTCATCCCGACCATGGTTAAAAGCACATCACCCCATAAAACCATGCAATAACCAAACTGCCATGAGGACAATCCAAACAAACACCCAATTCATGAAGTACACCCTTTTATCCTATTAGGATCCTATATTTATTGTGTTTGATGATTCGGGTGGTCTTGGATGGTGATTATACAAGTATGCCATGTTTTAGAGAGAGAAAGAGTGAGAGGGTGTTCTTGGTAGAGACTTGCTTTGTAAAATAATGAAATGTTAGATTGAGAAGCACCACCCCTTCCAAGGATGGAAGGGGTATTTATACTTACAACTTATACGTCCTCCTGTCGGACTGTGGATCAGGCATACAGTGGGTAAAGACCCGTCCTTCCTCCACGGTGATACACTAAACTATTCTACGATACAAACTAACTAATAAACTACTAAATAACGTAAATAACTACACGTCTACGAGCTAACATATGCTAGACCATAATTGGGGTGACCGACACTTTAACATGGAATTTCCAATTCCTAACAATCTCCCCCTAAGGGAGGTCACCCCATCAAATACATTTTGCATCCTAGCATTCTATCTTTGTCATTAGTTCTGAGCTCGTAGACTTAAATTCTTCAAGTTCCGCAATCTTTGTGCTTTTGTAGCGATTCTTCAAAGTCCGCATATTTTTTTGTACATTAAGTGGAGGCCTTTAACTGATCCACATCTTGATGATCTTCGAGCTTTCTTCGAGATCATCAGCCATAGTAAATCTCTGGATCACCTTTTGTAGTGTTGCCTTCATGTGATGTTGTGACTTTTGGACCGACATGCTCACAGTTTCTAGATCATGACATCTTTTCATCAGAGTAGCAGAAGTTTTACTGGTTCATGATATTTGCAGCTATCAGAGCCAGGTTATGTAGATAAGCACTTTTGTCATGATTTCTTTAATTAAGTGTGGATGCTGTGAGCATGCGCCTTTGGATTGACTCCTCAATTCTGATCAGCTGCAACCGTCCAAATGTACCTACAAACAACAGTTAGCAATAAAACTCACGAAAGTGTCTTTGATCACTTTCGTTGAATTGAGGTACACGGCCCACGGTTCCCTGTTGATCAGTACAAGTACTGCCTGTGATCAGGTATAATTCTGAAAAATCTCCTTGACAGGGTTTCGCAGCTGTTCTAACTGTTCTCAAACCGGAACGTCTCAAAGAAGACAACACAGAGTGAGTGAACCAGCGAATTGAGATTCACTGATTGATGAATGATTGATTTGAAAACAATCGTGTATTGCTTAGAATAAAGAGTTTTGCAATACGACGAAGGTTTTATGAGAAAGATCAATTTTCAATCATAAATACTTTTTGTATTTGAAAAGAGTACACATTCGATGTGCTAGAGAAAAGAAGATTTGCACATCGAACGATTTTTCCAAAAGTATTTTTTTAATCAGAGACACTTTTTGTGTTTGAAATATGAATACACATTCGATGTGCTAGAGAAAAGAAGATTTGCACATTGAACGGTTTTTCCAAAAGTCTCATTCAATCCATTTCCTGGACCAAGGTTGATTCAAGATTGAAGCGCCCCATTGTTTCTATCCAGTTGTCACAAGCTTGATCTTTTGCAAGATCTCACATGTCACCCACCAAGAGCTTGTTTGATGTTGGCTCTAGAAGGATTTCCATCTTCATCGTGAATATTTACATATCACTCGGATGTTCTGGCAATACCAGAAGGATAATGCGTAGGACTCTCAATATATTCTTACTTTCCACATTCTGTGAAACAGCAAGTCTTCATTAATTTAGTGTCCTAATAAGATATTGTGGACGATCTCTTGGCTCTAGACTCAATCGTGCACATTTGGTTCCTATGTCGGAGACTAGGGAGAGGGTCTCCTACTTCAATATCAACAATCTCTAAGAGAAAGTCGATAGATAATTTCAGTTCCCCATGAGAATGAAACAAGTCCTTTTAAGAGGAACTTGAGTGGCTTGGGAAGTTTAGTGCAGTGCATCACTGGGTCCATGATGTCTTGTCTTCAATACCAGTGTTACCTTAGTAACAACCAGTAGCATATGTATTGAACCCGGTTTCTGCCCTAAGGTTGAATTATTGGAGGGCTATTTCTTTTCACCCTTTTCTCATTCATTTCTTTTTCATTCTTCAACCCCTTCAGTGCTTACCGAGACGTCATTACATAGAACCTTGTTGGGTTTATTCCAGTTCTAGCTCTGTCTCAGTCGGCACTCTTCCTATATCTCACTTTTCTCCTTTTTTCATCATACCTAAGGACTTCTACACTATCTAGTGGATTGTCCCTGGGTAGATCCCTCCGGCTCTGGCGGGATCTTGGGAACGAATACCTAACCTAACCATCCTTGTAACTCCATGCATAAAATAAAATGGTCGGTCTTTTGGTATAGTTCATTCTTCCTTGAAACCAATTGAAAAATCATTTGGAAAAATCAATCAAGGTACTTGTGATACGAGATCAAAGCATTTTTTACCTTAATAATTTTGATCATTTAGAAATGCTCCCCCTCAATATGTGCATATGATCTTGAAATTGTTTAGCACATGGAGGTAAGAGTTCTTTGAAATAATTTCTTGATCACAATTTCCACGGAAAAAGCCATTTGATTTTCTTTGGTAAATTCTCCCCCTCAATATGTGCATATGATATTTGAAATCATTTTATCACATAGAGGAAAGAGTTCTTTTGAAATACTTCCACGATCACAAATGCCATATAGAAAACCATTTAAAACTCAATCAAGGTACTTTATGTTAAAACATAAAAGCTTTTGTACCTTGATAGTTTTATTTTCATTTGAAATGCTTCTCCTCAATACGTGCTTCGAGATTCGAAAGCGTTTAGCACATATAAGAGAGCAGCCTGCACAATTGAATCAAAACAATCACCTTTTATCAAATTTCATTATTAAATCACAAATTCTCCCCCGATCAAAAATATCAAACCCTTTGAGATTTTGGATCCCAAGTTATTTAATAAGGTTTAGAAAACATGGGAGAAAATGTGCCTGTTTTAAAAACTCATCTTGTTTTTGAATAAATGCTCCTCCTCAATCATGTGCATCATATATTGAAATCGTTTGGCACATGGAGGCAGGAGTGCCTTTAAAGGACTAAAACAGATTTGAGATTTAAATCATGATCTCTCCCCCGATCAAAAATTTCAAACCAATTGAGATTTTGGATCCCGGTTAATTTAAATCATTTGGAAAATTTTAGGGGAGAGACGTGGCAAGATTTAATTTTGAAAAATGACAGATGAGGACCAATAACAGACATTAAAGATTGTTAATGTCAGGTATGATATTTTTTAGGAGATCTTTAAGTAAAATAAAACAATTTCACAATCAAACAAGAACAGAAAAAAAATTCATTTTGAAAGATCTTGATTCTTAAAGAAAAATCATACCATGACATAACATTAAATCTTTAGATCACCACTTATTTTGTACAATCCGGACTTTTATGAAGAAATATTGTTTGAAAATAATTTATTTTAAATCACTCTCCCCCTCAAACGATGACCGTAGTCGATGATTGAGTGACTTAAGTTTTGATAAAATGACGTCCGGTGATTTTCAAAATTAAGTCCAATTAATTTTCAAAACATTATTTTCCATTTTCAAAACAATTTAATCAAATTGTTTTCAAAAATTGTTTAAAAATGGTATCCTGCACAAAGATACGTTAGGTTGTTGAGAAGCTTCTGTTGTTGCTGTAGGGCTGGAATAAAACCGTCTGCTGATGCAGTGAGACTTCTTACGTTGCATTTTTTCATGCCAACTGAGGTCAAATTAAGCTCCGTTTCTTCATTTGATGATGAAGAAAAACCATCTGCTGATGCAGTGAGACCTCTTACGTTGCATTTTTTTTTTCATGCCAACTCTCCATAGAAGTCAAATTAAGCTCCGTTTCTTCATTTGTCAATCCAAGATATAGTTTCCCTTTTCCTTTCGGCATCCAATCATCATCTATTGTGGGATCCGGATCGGGAACATTCTTATATACCAATATACCTGCATACGTTAGTGAACACACATACAGATATATGGTGGTCGACATCACCCAAACAACAATCGACTAATAAAAGTCAATCCAACATATCAATCAGATCATATAAAGCATGGGATTATGTGTTCATCAAACTCTAATCATCTAATCCTAACAATCATATCCTAAATTCCTAGTCCTTCGACATAGGAAAATATCATTTTTAATTAAGCACGTAGGATAATTAAGAAAGCCCGTTAGAAGATACAGATTTGAAAACATTCTCCCCCTCAATCAATGACTCATTTTTGAAAAGATTAAAAGCGCTGAAGTCATTGATTGAGTTTTCAAATTTTACGAAAACTCTGAATCTGATTGATTTACAAGCAACTCATTTTACCACCATTATTTGAAAAACAACAAATATTTTTCTGAAGAATTTTAGAAGGAAAAACATTTGTGTAGGAACAACAGTCTTTTTGACGACATGCTTTCCTTGTTTTGTTTTTAGGATAAGTGCACGGAATATTTGAAAATTGGTTTAGCGCAACACTTTCCTTTCTTGAAGAGCGGGTTGCTATCTGAAATAATAGCAAACCATAATTTTGAAGAATGAGTTACAGTCTGAAGTAACTGCAAGCCATAGTTTAAGCACGGGTTACAGTCTGAAATAACTGTAAGCCATATTTTGAGACATGTTTTAGAAAAGAATATTTACACCTCCTGCTCGAACTTCATCTATGGTCCCGTGCCATTATTGAATGACATTTCTAAGACCGTAGATGTTATCGATACCAGAAGACATGTCTTGAAAAACATATTTTTGGTATTTTTCAAATTTTCTGATTTTTATGGGTTTTTGAAGGTTTTATATTTTTCTATTTTCTTTTTGTTGGTTTTATATTTTTGTATTTTGTTTTTTGATAAATATTTACACAGATAGAGTAGATGATATAGTATAAGAAGATGATGATACGAGTACCGAGATAAGGATATCGAGCAGCCCCGTTGTAGAAGATAGAATTCATCATCTCTTAAACATTCACCACCAAAGCTTCCAAGGCTCTTGAATCGAAGAGAGAAATCGAGCCATTAGAAAATGAGACTTTGGTAGCTTCCCCCCAAACCGAAAATCCATTAGATGAGCAGATTCGAAGCTCTATTTCAAGCTTGCCTTAGCCAGGTGCACAGAGAAGCACACCAATATCATAAATCCCACTGCTCCTTTTAAGAATGATAATCGAGATTCTCCGTTCGAGGTTATACCATCCAATAGAAGAACAGCAACGAATCATCCCACTCATAAATAATCTTCTAAAATTTCATAACCATTGAAGTCTGAAGCGATCCATACCAAAAAGTTGTCAAGAAACCACTTCCACCAAGTAGACGAATTGATGCAGTCAGTCTTCTTAGACTAGAGCTCACGAATCCGAATACACATATACTCGAAGACAGAAACTTATACCATCGAAATAGCAGATTAAGTCCGATAGCCAAAGAATAAACCGGATGTATACTTTTCTCTCCCCTGATGATAGTGTATGACGCTCACGAACCCGAAGTACCCGAATGCCCAAAGAGAGAATAACCGATAACACTGAAGAAGCATGCTGAATCACTGATTATCTCTGCGGATGACAATCTCTGCGGATGTCAACTCCGGAATAAGTGATTTTATCTCAGAATCACTGATTAAGCCCTCAAGTAAAACAGCTGAGCATCCCCAATGTACACAATCTCTCACCCCTGATGATTGCGATAACATCACAATCATCACACACTTGTGTACCTCTTTCATCTTCAGAAACTAACTCTTCCATCTCTTCCCCCACATAGTTGGAATAAGAACACTAAACGCCATGAGTCAAACCTTGAGTTTCTCTGCGGTAATGACATTTGTCTTCCCGGGATTTCTTCAATCACTTAGAAGTATTAAGTTCATCAAGTTTACTCGCGTTTAGATGCGTGTCTCCTTCCCCTTGCTGGTTTTGATACTTCAGAATCAGCAAAACATTATAAGCCCAAATACTTGAAATCTGATGAGAAGATCGCTTGAATTCTTTGTGAGAATCAACTTGCTGAAGAATGTGAGCAAGTCTAATTGGGGATTAAATCTGGCTTTTCACTCTCCCCCAATTAGTGCTCTCCCCTAAACTGACAATCTTTTAATAAATGCCCAAAATAAGAAGAAGTCTTTTGATAATCAAATGCAACTCGTCTTTAGTCTTCTAACACGCAGCAGAAAGTGTAGAACAGACTGTAGACTTGACCTTCTTCAAGATTGTCCAGTTGGGGAATAGAAAGTCAACATCTTCAACTCACCAAATGCATTCCCGTTAACATACAAATAGCAAATCCCCTTAACTCAAATCTCTCCCAATCAAACAAGAACAGAAAGATGTTCATTAAGGAAATCAGCCCAGCAACTGGAAGCACTTTGTCATTAATCAAATCAGCCCGTGTGAAGATGTTAACCAACGGCTCTTAGAAGAAAACTCCATGAGAAGATGACCCGATAAGAAGAAGCTCGGTTCTTACATGAGTTTGGAGCCGTTTGACCATTTATTCTCAGATAACAATCAACCATGCAGTAAATTCACACTTCTTCTCCCCCTCAAGAATTGCATACGGAGTTGCCATTCTTGATTAAATAAGTGAAAATCATCCAAAAGTGTTCAATTCACACTTCTTCCCCACAAAATTTAGCACATGATGTCGCCATCTTCATTATAATCGAGCAAGTGGAATAAGAAAACAATCAATAGTAGTCCGGTTCACTTGATAACTGAAAGCGCTAGGAAAAAGTATGAAGCATGTTGATGAGAATGGTCATAATTGAGAAGATTTCTCTTCTTCAGAAGATAAAGCGCACCGAAGCGTACACTTTTCTTTTCTTTAGAGTACGAGGCATGAACTGTCGTGTTCATACGTCATAAGAAGATTTCTCTTCTTCAAAAGATAAAGCGCACTGAAACGTACACTTTTCTTTTCTTTGAGGAGCGAGGCTTGAACTGTTGTGTTCAAACATCATAATCTCTCTCTTTTCAGCTCTCTTGGCAAAACATGTAATCAACCTCATTAACATTCAGTAGGCTCTTTGTCGTGACAGCTGATGAAGAAAACCCAATATGATGAATTTGACCCTGAAGTAAAACAACCCGAACTCGTGACTTAAACTTGCACATATGTGACAAAGAGCGGTGCCGAGACTTCATCTTCCATTGAATCTCTAAGTACTCTATACTCTTCATCCAACAAACCATCAAGTATAAGACGTACATCACCTCTTGAAAATCCACAATTGAATGTGACACTGAGCACTACAACGTAACTCCTTAAAGTGATAGTTATTTTGTGGTGGTACGAGCCCAATTCCTCCAAGTGGTAAAAGAAAAGAAAAAAGGTCACCCAGCAATAACTAGATTTCCAAGTCTTCGTTTTTGATAATAAGCTTGAACAAGGATCATGAAGAATCTTCATCCAACCATCCCCGATACCTTCAGATACTAAGTACACTTGCCCGTGATATTTCACTTCAACCTCAAATAAATAATAGTGAATTAACCCCGTTGTCACATCTTGTTAAAAGCTCAAATCTAGCCTCCTTTGACCTTAAAAGTGAACTTTGATAATGGTTTCATCCCGACCATGGTTAAAAGCACGTAACCCCGTAAAACCATGTAATAGCCAAACTGTCATGACGAATATCCAAACACACATCGTATTCATGAAGAACACCCTTTTATCCCTTCTTTGAAGTAGAAACCGTAGCACCAGCATCACATAATATCCAGAATTACACTTTCCCTTTCTCCAGGATGGTTCCATCATTACGGGATTTTATAATTCTATGGTTTAAACCAAGAAATAGTTTCTTTCGCGAGATTTTACAAAACCAGGAATAAACCGTAAGATAGATCCGGAAATGCACTTTACAATTACTAGGATGTTTCCATTGTCACGGGATTTTACAAGTCTATGATTTAAACCGAGAAATAGATTCTTTCACGGGATTTTACAAAATCAAGACAAAACCGTAAACAATGTCAGCTTGAATGTGTTATGATAACTTTGGTTTCGGTGAAAATCTATTTTAGGGGAATATGCAGCGGTTCATCAACGGTTCATTATCCAACATCAACAATATCATCAACTATCCAATAAACACTTTGGTAAACACATCATTCACGCATTCTGTCGGCTATTGCAGTGACAACATGGTAAAGTAAACCCAATATGCCAAACTTGATCATGAAGTGAACTTCCCCAGATTTGTTACTTAAACTTGTACTAATCCTTGTGAAGAAGAAACGGTGTACCCAATGTACAAAACCTCTTGACGTATCCTCAACTGCGTGAGACACCAAAATGATAGCTACGTTGTGGGTTAAGCGAGAAAGAGTCACAACCGTAACTAGATAGCCAAGTCTTTATCACACTCAATAAACGCCCAAACAAGTCATCTTCACGGAAGGGTAGAAAGAAAGAAGACGAAATAAGTAAACGCGTCCGGAAAACCTCACTTCAAATCCCAATGAGATATATCGTACAAACAGCCCCGTAGTCAACTTTGTTCAATAAACGATTCAAGTCATGACATAATATCCTTCGTGGAGGTGTATACACCAAAGTTTCAAACCTCAATACGAATCTCATCATCACACTAAATCTTATCATCAAATCACATTATCACAAATCTCTTAAACAAAATCTCATCATCATATCACACGAAGCCCATCATTTGATACATAATCTTCAAAGCCCATATAATCAACACACGAACCTCGTAAGCAATACCCGTACAAAGCCTCGTGGCCATCTTTATCTCAATTATAAGCTCAAGCCGTGAAAATGTATCCCTCCGAGAAATTTTACCATACCAAAATACCGCTCTTTATAAAAATATCAAATTATTGTATCTAAAAATGAATTTAGATGACATATAGATATTTCATGTATGCTTACAACCCACCTCATATAAAATATCCATCATCCCTTTCCAATGAACGTCCAATTGATACATGCTCTTAGATGAACCGAGGCTCAATATAGCCCAAATCCAATCAATAACAAATACAAAGCGGATCCAATCCAACAGCCCAATCCCAATTGTATATCGGTATATATATATATAGATACCCTAAACTCACGGTATTAAATCACTCTAACCCTAAACATATTCAGTTGATAAGCACGCCTACCACATTATCTTATCCTCTCACCATACTACTCACATCTCAGATCCATCACATATCTACCATCAAACTGAAAAACTCATCTTCGAATCTCACAAACTCACCCACGAAGAATGAAGGCTGAATCTTTAACACACTACAAACAGACGCAACCCAAAACTGTTCCTTAAGCTTCTACTCAATCTGAACCACGAGTTGATGTTAACGGCTTCAAGATCTCAAGTGAGGTCTCAGGTAGGTTTAATTGTAATGATTCCATTGATGTTTATGAACGAAACTTAGATAGTGCTTAACACAATTGTTATGACACTATCTTCTTTTTTGTATATTAATTGAAGCATAGACTTCAAAAGTATCATTGATGAATGATTATCGTGTTATAGACCCGTAATGGTCTTGATATTACAATAATTAACATGACAACAATTCTGAGATAATTGATTTTCGTTTACATTTTAGTCCGAGTCTTGATGAGATGGGATATAGGTATGCGAGGTGGTTATAGGGTAGATTTAAGTTACCTTGAGGTTGATATTGGATATGATTGTGTTTGGATTGGATTAGAGGCAGTGGTGATATCATGTAAGAGTCAGTCGTGCTTATGATTTTTCTTTTAATGTGTTGTACTTGACTAATGATTAGAGAACTGAAGTCACTTGAGTCTGTATTTGGTATATGTGTTGTGGTCAAGTGGTCAAGGTCATACTTCTCCTTCATCCTTTCTGTCGTGACAAGTCGCTAGCTGAGTTTTGTGTCAAGTCGCTAGCGAGTTTTGTGTCAAGTCGCTAGCTGAGTTTTGTGTCAAGTCGCTACTTCAACAAGTCGCTACTTCATTATGCAAGTCGCTACTTCAACAAGTTGCTACTTCAAACAGAAAAACTGCCACCTCTTTTGCATGATACAAGTCGCTACTTCAAATCGCTAAATAACATAAGTCGCTATCAATATAGTGACAAGTCGCTACATAGTTCTGTTAACAACTCGCTTGACATTCAATAATGTCAAGTCGCTACTTAGTTTTCATCACAAGTCGCTATTAAGAAAACAATAAATCCGGACAACTTGTACAGTCAACTCGCTAGCAGAAAAAGTTACCCAGAAACTAGTCACAAATAAAGTGACAAATATAGACCAAAATGACCACTTTGACTTCACTAAAATATTATTGCTTGACCACATATATATATCACAGCTTTTGGTACGAAGAAACTAGTCACAAGGATACTGTTTTGGACATATGACCCAAAAACAGATGTGTATACCAGAATGGACAAATATGTCGTTTTTATCAAAAGCAGGATATTAAAACTTGTTAAAACAAACTGCTTACCAAAATAATAATCGGAAAAGAATTTTCCGGACAGTAAAAGTACAGTAACAGTCTAAACAAGAATCAAAAACCACAACAAATCAACACAACACAATAACCTTGGCTCTGGTACCAATTGTTAGGATCCTATATTTATTGTGTTTGATGATTCGGGTGCTCTTGGATGGTGATTATACAAGTATGCCATGTTTTAGAGAGAGAAAGAGTGAGAGGGTGTTCTTGGTAGAGACTTGCTTTGTAAAATAATGAAATGTCCTCCTGTCGGACTGTGGATCAGGCATACAGTGGGTAAAGACCCGTCCTTCCTCCACGGTGATACACTAAACTATTCTACGCTACAAACTAACTAATAAACTACTAAATAACGTAAATAACTACACGTCTACGAGCTAACATATGCTAGACCATAATTGGGGTGACCGACACTTTAACATGGAATTTCCAATTCCTAACATATCCCTTCTTCGAAACAGAAACCGTAGCACCAGCATCAAATAAGATCCCGAAATACACTTTCCTTTTTCCAGGATGGCTCCATCATTACGGGATTTTACAACTCTATGGTTTAAACCGAGAAATAGTTTCTTTCGCGGGATTTTACAAAACCAAGAATAAACCGTAAGATCGATCCGGAAATGCACTTTACAATTACCAGGATGTTTCCATTGTCACGGGATTTTACAAGTCTATGATTTAAACCGAGAAATAGATTCTTTCACGGGATTTTACAAAATCAAGACAAAACCGTAAACAATGTCAGCTTGAATGTGTTATGACAACTTTGGTTTCAGTGAATATCTGTTTTAGGGGAACATGCATCGGTTCATCAACGGTTCATTCTTCATTTTCAACAATATCATCAACAATTCTTTACCCATACGTAGACAACTTCACAAACTATACTAATTCGAGTAGTATACACTACTTCCCCCTGAGGTTGACCGTAAAACATCAAAGTACACATTTCTCCCCCATGATGGTTTCGAACTTTCGAAAGCATCATAACGTGTACAACCATTTGCACGAGAAGTTCTCGTCATAAGCAAACATCTTGAAAATCATGACTGACGCTGAAGATTCTTGAAAGATTTTGCTTAGACTATGAAGTGTCATTATCATTCAGTGGTGTGGAATATCCCCTGAGAATTGTTGATCACATCTCATCCAATAAATACTTTGGTAAACACATCTTCCAAATAATCTGTCGGCTATTGTCGTGACCACTTGGTAAAGTAAACCCGATATACCATATTTGAACATGAAGTAGAATTCCCCAGATTTGCTACTTAAGCTTGTACTAATCCTTGTGAAAATGAAACGGTGCACCCAATGTACAAAACCTCTTGACATATCCTCAACTGCGTGAGACACCAAAGTGATAGCTACGTTGTGGGTTAAGTAAGAAAGAATCACAAAAGTAACTAAATAGCCAAGCCATTATCACATCCATTAAACGTCCAAACAAGTCATCTTCGCGGAATGGTAGACAGAAAGAAGAGGAAATAAGCAAGCGTGCCCGGAAAAACCTAACTTCAAATCCCAATGAGACATATCATATAAACAATCCCGCAGTCAACTTTGTTCAACTTTCAGATTAAGCCGTGAAATAATAATCACTTTGAGAAGATGCATAATCCAAAGTATCAAACCTCATCACAACAAGTCTTATCATCAGATCTCATAATCAAATATCATTATCACATTACAATTTGCATATCTCAAATCGCATCATGATCAAATTGTATAATCATCAAAACTCATCAACACATCTCATCAGTCCATCTTCCAAGTATAATCATACCCGACGGCCCATTAGAACAAATTTCTCTTTACAAATAAACAGTAGATCCGTTCAAGCTCATGAGAAAATCAAATCTGATCCAACTCTAACCACATAATGTCCTTTAAACGTGCATCCTTGTTTAATTTATACCAAGAAACTTCGGTTAACAAAGTTTTGTTATCCAAAAATTTGAAAATTGTGTCATGAAATTTTGAAACATAAGATTTTGGGATAGCAAATAATTTCATTTTGGATAACACGAAATAATATCATTCTCGAGTCCTAATGTGAGATATTAACCGTCCAACGAACTGAAACACAAAACCCATTTCATTGAGTATCATTAGGCCCATGTTAAATCCCTTATACCATGGCCTCGTCCAAATATTAACCCGTTAAGCCCATTACCCATTTGATAATACCCACGAGTCCAATCCAGAGAACATGACACCCAATTACTGATCGTAGCCCATCAAATCCACAAAAAACCATCTGATCCATTATAATCCATAGTCACACGCTACCCTAATATACGGAAGTATAAAGGACACACATATCACATATCAACCCTAAAAATCACTTAACACATAACAAACCCTAACACATATCATAAGAAAATCCGCCCCCCTCCTCCTAATATTTCTCTCACCAAACCAAATCAGATCTCTCATCTCAAATCCACCTCCCACTTCTTATTCACATATCAAAACGCAACAAAGCTAACATATTACTTCATCAAGACGCTCCCATGAAAACCTTCTTGTTAGCTACTCATATTAACCTCGCCACAGGGATGGCTGGAGGATGGACCTAGTACGACATAGCCACAGGGATGGCCTGAGTGACACGAATCTCCTAATGTATCGGGTAAGTGTAAATATTGGAGTCGCCCTGATATTGAGAAGTTTATAATTAACGAATAAAAAAAATGAGTTAACAGTTTTGTTAAAATCACTCTTTTATATTCGGATATAATATAAAAATGTTTGATCAATGATGGTTTGATAGCTTCGTGTAATAGACTCTTGATAGTCATGGATGTTTCGTTAGAGAACCACGAACGAACAAACTGAGATCACACCTTTAATATTTTAATTTAATCGAACATGAGGAGATGATGAAATTAAATGGTTTTGTCCTTTCCTTACAATGTTCGGATATTAGCATTAAAGCTCGGATCTATGATGGAATAAGTTGTGTGAATGATCATTAATGGTTTTCCATGAGATACACACAACCTTTCTGAGCCTGATTTCATTTACCTTTAGTTATCATGTATGAGATATTGAATATGAGATGAGACATAGACATGGTAGATAAGGATGTTTATTGGATAGGTTGGTGATGGTTTTGAATTGTTGATGTTGTTGATTCTTCTCCTCAGACTTTTCTTTTATTATTTCTTATGTTTTTGAGTCGGATCAGTGATGCTTTGACTTGGGTTATGCACCTTTGAGGTTAGACTCTTTGATAACCCAACTAAATCTGAGATTTCATACATTAAGTTACCAGTTTTGAGCTTAGTAGTAGATGAGTCTATGAGTTGAAACCTTTTCATAACAGTCAAGTCGCATTTGACTTGTTGACTCAAAAGTCAAACACACAAACTCGCTTTTAAAAAAAATTTAGACAACTCGCATGATTTAACAACTTAGACAAATCGCTTTTGACATTCAAAAATGACAAATCGCTTACATATTAGCACAAATCGCTACAGGTTTAGTTTACACAACTCGTTTTTGACATTGACCACACAACTCGCATAATGACTTATACAATGAATCTGGACACTTTTGAACTACAAGTCGCATATACAATGAACTTGGACAGAAAATTGACAAATCGCATCTTGCAATTTGACCACAACCCGCAACAAAGAGCTTGACAGAAAACTGCAGTTGAGGACTTTCAAATGCAAACACAAAAAGCTATTCTTATCATTAGAAACAAAGAATGTTTATTGCAAGATTCAGGATCAGTAACAACATATTAAGACCAAAATGAGACTATTTAAAAAACTGCTTAAAAACTCATCAAAGTCACACAAACCAGATTCAAAACAGGTTAGATATTCATCATAACCACATCAAGAAGCAACCAAACCCACACATAAACCGCATGAAAACTCGGATAAAACCATGAGTCGAACCACGAGAATCAAAACAAACAACAAAACCTAGGCTCTGATGCCAATTGTAGGATCGCATAGTTATGTTGTTTGATGATTCGGGTGGTCTAGGGAGATGATTAAACAAGAATGCCATAGTTAGAGAGTGAAAGAGAAGAGAGGGAATTCTAAAGAGAGGTTTAACAAAACAAATGCAAGGTTAGCTTAGAAGTTCCAACCCTCTACCTTGGGAGGTAGAGGGTATTTATAGTTACAAACAATACAACCTCCTGACGGCCTGTTGATCAGGTATACAGTGGGTAAAGACCCGTCCTTCCTCCACGGTGTTGCACTAAATTAAACTACGTTAATAACTAACTAATAAACTAACAAATAACGTAACTAACGATATGTCTACGAGCTAACTTATGCTAGATAATATTTGGGGTGACCGACACTTCACAATGGAATTTCCAATTCCTAACAGCCTTGCCATTAAAACTAACTTAAAAGCCTAATTAAGCAACCTATTACATATTGATTACAAACACTTGAAATATAGTTTAGGAGTGATTCCAACAATATCCCCCTAAGTTTTGGTAATTAATAACTTTAGTAATCATGAAACGTTGTTGGTGCTGATGTAATAGTTGCTTTGACGTCTTCTGACATTCTTATTTCTTGTGAGAAGAAGTGCCTTGATTCCAACAATCTCCCCAGTGTTAGGATCTTGTTTTTCTTTAAAGTTTTGAGCTTTGACGTCTTCATTTATCTTTGTTCTTTGTTCTGGTGTGGATATGGTGATGATATGTTGTGGTAATCTGCATCAGGTCCGCTTCGCTTCTCAGGTGTCTCCACGTCCTTCTCCAACATGCTCACACGCTCTTTGACGTTGGATTTCAGTGTTGATGTAGTTCTCTTTAGTCTTTAAACTTTGTAGATTCTTTGGCTTTGACGAAGAATCATTTTGACTTTTGTGTTGCCTTTCGAGAGAACTTCAATTAATGTTGTTGTTGGTATGAGCATGTGGAGAATCTATACGATCATCTCCCAGGAGCATCCATAAGAAGAAAACATAAGAATTGGTTAGTGATAAACACCAATCGATCATTGTGGTCGTTTCACAAGGAATTGACCACTACGATTGCTCTTCTGATGAATGTCTTGATTCCATTCACCTTGGTCGGGCGAATCAGCCGTCCGAATCCCATAAGGGACAGTTGGCATTACATTGAACAAGTTCAAGTAATGACCCATATTTTCAGGACTCGATTCTTGAAAGGAATCTCCTTAGCGGGATTGCCAGCACTTACAAGTTCGAACTTCGAGCGTGTTAACAGCATAGTGTGAAAACACATCTCTAATTCTAGCAAAGGCTGTTCCTGAACTGGAGTCCCTCAAGTAGGATAACACGATGTACCGAAGTACACCTACAGTTCAGGTGAGTCGTTGAGGTACACCAAAGCATCACCTCATTACTGTAGACCATTTGAGACAACACTAAGCGTAACCTACAAGGAGTTACCAAAGTGACCTGCTGTCAGGGCTGTTTGATGTTGACCCTGGCAGGAGTTTCCATTCAATCACTGAGGATCACAGTTGTGAGCCCCTCATAAATGTTCTTGACAGATTGCTAAGATCTGTGTATGACTCTAGAATAGTATCACTTACGTCCTTATTGTTGAACGACAAGTGATGAAATGTCGAGTATTCCTAAGAGATCTTTTGATGAATCTCGTGGCTCTAGACTCAATAGTACGCTTTGGTCTTCCTAAGCGGAGACTAGGGAGAGGGTCTCCTTCTTCAATACCAGCAATCTCTAAGAGAAAGCCGATTGTTTACGTAGGGTTCCCTGTGAGAATGAAACAAGCTTCTGTTAAGAGAAACTTGAGTGGCTAAGAAGGTTTAGTGCATGCGTCATTGGGTCCATGACGACTTTAATCTTCAATACCGGCGTCATCGAGTGACAACCAGTAGCATATGTATTGAACCCGGTGTCTGCCCTAAGTTGAATAATTTGGAGGGCTATTTCTTTTCACCCTTTTCTTTACATTTCTTTTTAATTCTTCAACTCCTTCTTTCTCCGATGCTCATTTTCTCCTTTTTATAATCATACCTGAGGACTTCTAAATTCTAACTATTGGTGGTGTCCTTGGGTAGATCCCTCCGGCTCTGGCGGATCATAGGACGGTTATTCCTAACCTTAGTCACCTTATAACTCCATGACTATCCTATGTTGCCATAAAATCATTTTCTTGAAAATCTCTCAAAGTGGTTATGAGTAAAAAACATTTTGTACCATTGTGAGAGTTTTGTCTTCAGCAGAAATACTCCCCCTCAACACGTGCTTAAGTGTTATGACAGAAATCTGCACGGTGAGAGAGGAGCGCGCACTTTTGAATTGATCGACTCAAGATAGACAATTCCCCGCGAGACACGGTTACGTTTTATAGTTAAAGAGTTACATTGTCAGCTTTTAGGTGACAACTAGCTCTAATAAATATCTTAAGGTGTGGACAAACCTCGAAAGGTTATCAAACCCCGTCAAAGTTCATGTCTATTAGGAGTTTCTCGAATAGGTACAATCTACTTAGATAAGTCTTGGAAGACAAATCTTTTTGATGTATGATAGTTTAGATCTCGTCAATTCATGGGTTAAGTCTTAGCACGAAGATTCAATCATTTTCACAACATATTTGTATCACACAATTTTTCTCCCCCTCAAAAATGGCATATAAATGTTATTTTTTACGAAATTTTGATATCGAATATGTCCATTTCGAGTTTTGTGGGAAGATTTCCACGACAAACAATTTGTGAACAAAGTTTAAAGCAAATACTCCCCCTCAACAAGTGATATTAACTTTTTAGGTTTTGAAAACATAAGGGGAAGTACTTGTTCTTTTGAGAAAAACTTTGAAAAGTGAATTGGTAAGTTTTACTCAAAAGTAAGAAGCTTTCGCTCCTTTTATAAGATTGTGGCACTGAAGCATAGCACAGGGTCCTTTCATTACAAGTATGGGTTGTACACTGTTATGTGTGCACAAGCCATAGACAATTATAAACAGATCAGAAATATCCAAATATTAATCAAGAAAAGTATCAAGGAGTACCAGGCAGTCCGTCAATAACACCGGGAGTTCTCTCTGGACGTTGATAGCCCGTAATAGAAATACTCGATCGTTCACCCACGAAGCTCTCCAAAGTCCTTATCTGATCGCGACGAAACAACCTTTCATCAATCCTTTTGACGATTTTCTTCGCATCCCTCTTTTCCCTAGAATTCCACCGCTTCTTTGACCCGATGCCTTCATGAATCTCCTTTAACCAATATGCTAACCCGTCACGAACCTTCTTCAGAGTGTGATCACCAAACTTATGAAGCTCATTGAAAGCCATGAAGCAATTATGGTGAAGTTCACTGCGGTAAACGACGCCAAACTTTGGTCTCTTAAGGATGGTGTACTGAGAAAGTTGGTTGATATCAACGTTTTTGGTATGATTCCATGGCAAGTTGAAGGTCTTCAACACGTTCCTGGATAACGATGCTTCTGATGAATATCAGCAATGACTTGATGTACTGGAGCTGGATGTTGGTGGAGAACTGTCGCATTCGACCTTGTACCTTAGCAAGATACATGTCTTCAATGTCATTGAGTGACAATCTCAGAAAATCCGCTTCGGTAAAGTTATATTCCTGTTCGTCTTGGCGTTTGACTTTAATTGCTTTTAGGAATGAATAGTCCCACTTAGTAAAGAGGCTGACATGCATTATAGCAACGATCCGTTGGTCACTGTACACCTCTTTGTTGGATTTGAGTACCTGGCAGCTTCTGTAATAAAGTCTTCTTCATTCAGGCCAATGATGAATTCCATACAGTGCATCGAGGTCATAATTAACCACATTATCAACAAACATTCGTGTGGCTTCTTCCTCGATGGCAACATTATTAGAGAAGACTGCTGCCGGGATGGGGAAGGTGAGTGAGGTAGCATATTTTTTGCTAACATCGCTACTGTGCAGAAGAAATTCGAGGTCATTGTTGAAGAAGTACCGGTAGGGAATCTGTTGTTGATCAGGTCGGCCAATGGTGGGTAGTGGCTTGGTCCAGTCAGTGTAGTAAGGAGCCTTGTCAGATCTGGTGAAGTTGATGTTTGATTCAGGGTTGAGCCAATCAATATTGTTGGACATGGCTCGTGCTATGTTGTCGAGATGATATTCGACTTCAATGGCACTGTCGGAGCTGTCCTTTAGTAGTTGAAAAGCATCGTTCTTGATTCGTCTTAACTCTACTTTCGTCATCTTCTTCACTTTAAACTTTTCTTGAATGATCTTGACATGCTCCAAGTTTCGACCATCTACCGGTTCTTGGCCTTCTGGTAATTGAGGGGTTACATCAACAAGCTTTGAAAACCATTTGTATTCTGCAGTGTCATTTTCATCTAGCCAAGATACAACTGTTGGAGACTTTCTTCTGTGACTTGGAGGATGATGTTGAATGGTGCTTGGCTGATGTTGTTGATGAGGGCGGTTGTTGGGGCTCAGGAATCTCTTCGTCATCACCACCGGTGTATTCAAAATGATCACCAGTTTTCTCCGTTGGTGGTGGAGACTCAGAGTCCTGAGGTTTGTTGCTAGCAGGAGGACGTTGTGAAGATCTTCTGGTGGTGGTGGTCCTTTGGGGTGGTGGAGGCATAGAAGAGGATTCGCCAGTTTTCTTTTTGCCTTTTGGCTCAGAATCCTTGTATGCATCATCGTCATCTCTTGGTCGCTTTGCCCTTTCAGCTGACTCTTTACACGATGTTTTGAGTTGATATTCCAGTAATGCCTCAAAAATTTTAGCTTCGTCAAAAGTAAATGTTGAAGATCGTTGAGACATTTGCATTACTAGCTTTGAGATCGATTCAGCATCGGAGACAACCGGAGACGGGACTGGTTTGATTTCCATAACAGCAGGGGTATTTGCCAGTGTATGCTTGACCAGAGACATGAGATGTGGGAAGATTTGTCTGGCGAACATCTCTCTGGTGACTCCAGGGACAGAGTCAAGAAGGAACTTGTGAGTGTAGTCCCTTATCGTTTTGTCCATTTCCCCTTGGATATCTCGATTGAGAAACTGTTGGATCTGTTCTCTTTCCTCTGAAGACTCGTTTATCACATCCTGAAGTAGATTGACTCTTTCCGCAAGCTGATTCAGTTTCTTGTTAACAACGTTGCGTTTCCTTGCTTGTTTGACAGCTTTGACAATCTTTGTCTTGGCACGTGATGCCCAAGTATCGGTTGGTTTCTTGACAGATTTGGATGTGAATCTGGTGGTGGTGTCTTTGGACGGTGGTGGTGATGAATGAGATGAAGAATCTGATGAAGATGAGTGATGAGATGGCTCTGGGTCTTTTGGTGGCTCAGAAGTCTCTTCAGGGTTGTGATTAGGATTATCACGAATGTAACCGTCAGTTTATTTTCGAATCCTTTCTTCTTCATCAGCTTTAGCCCTGGCTTCTGCTTCAGCCTTTTCCTTAGCCTCTTCATTTGCTTTAGCTTGAGCTTCCTCTTCAGCTCTTTCCCTAGCAGCTTCCTCAATGTCTTCATCAGTAATCTTTTCATCCTTCTCCTTTTCCTCTTCTTCAAAATCAAATATGATTTCATCTTCTTGCTGCTGTTGCTCTGTTGATTCATGAGTGGTGGTACCAGTTCCCTTATCGGGCTGATTAACTACATCGAGAACTGGTGTGGTTAGTGCACCACCACTTGAACCTCCAGGGCCACGAGTTTGTTGAAGATTAAATTCCATAGCAGCATGCTGTAACCTTAGATGCTTAAGTGTCTTGTGGTAGTCTTTCTCCTCGTCCTTTGGCTCATCATCAAAACTCTCTTCTTCTTCCTGCTCTACAACTGGAGTTTTACCCTTGTCTGTTTTGGGACTAAGTGGTTTTTCAATTGTTATTGTATCATCCGTAACAGACTCTGAGTAGTGAACCTCTTCATCAGTCTCAGTATCCTCGGAGTCTTGATCCTCTAATTTAGGTGCCGGTTTAGGAGTAGGAATGGTACCTTTAGATGGAATTTTTCTTTTTCGGGGAGGATTCCTCTTTGGATACTTTAGGGTACTCCCAGTGCTTGCTATACTTCCTGCCCTACCTGATCTCCTGGTCTTCTTGACTGGGATGGCTGAAGACTTTTCATCCATGAAGCCGACTTTGCCTAATGCCACTGCTTCTTGAGGTGAGACATCATGGTTGTTGAGGAGACATCATGTTGTGTATCTGACGAAAGGAACCTTTGTGCCAGGCTTCTTGAGGTGAGACATCATGTCTTCCCAGATCAAACTTGCATAGTCAATGTGCATCTTGTTGACCATGCCCCAGAAGATTTGTTGGTGCATTAATTTAGGATGCTCATGACCGTTATCTCTTCCGGATACAGACTTGGCGATCATGATGTATAAAGTTCTCCAAGGCTGAGGAATGTTCTTTAAATCGACTGAAGAATGCTTGGTAATGATTCCTGCAGCTTCATCATAGCCAATATCGACCATGAATTGTAGTGTAGCCTCTTCAGTTGGAATTGGCACATACTCAACAGGCTGGATAGCAGGGAGCAGAAGAATTGCTCGTAAATCAGCAAGAGTGATGGTGATCTGCTTATCATTAAGAGTAACCGTGACAGCATCTTGACCATCCACCTTCTTCATTGTATGCCAAAATTGGTGAATGTAGATCTCCGGTATAGTTGCAGAGTTTGTGAGCATGTTGTTGTAGGGATGAGACTTAAGAATATCCATTGCAATTCGGCATGAAGATTCTGAGCAGGTGAAGTTATCAAAATCAACCTTGAGATTGTTCTTTCCAAGCTTCATACTATAACCAGTCAGGAATATGTCTTCTATTGTGAGCTCGTTTGGTGCGTTAACGTTTTCCATGGTGATGTCCATATCGTGATCTGAAAGATATTGAGCCAAAAGAACCAACATATCGAAAAACATTTTGTTAGTCAAAAATTTATTTTATTGTCTAATTATTGAATTTGTTATGTTAATGAATGTTACGAGTCCAAAGTCACTTGTTTGTCCAATAGTCTAAAGTTGATGTGATAAGTTACGTGAGTATTAATTTTGAATTTTAAAGTCCAAATTTTCACTCATTCACACAACATTTTAACAGTTATAGCTTATTAGTGACATTTTGGTCTTGTGATGTTATGAGTAACTTATTTACAAGTTTGTACGCGTAACATTTCATTGGTAAAGTTAAAGTTTTGGCTTAAGCATAAGAATGTAAGCGGACGAAATCATAAAAAAAACGAGAGAAAACGTAAAAAAACGGACAAAATCATGAAAAAACGAATGAAAACGTAAAAAAACAGACGGAAACGTAAAAAATGGACGAAAACGTAAAATAACGGACAAAACGTAAAATAACGGATGAAAATATAAAAAAGTGGACGAAAACGTAAAAAATGACGAAAACGTAAAACATGGGCGAAAACGTAAGTAAACGGACGAAAACGTAAGAAATGTCACAAACGTAAAAAAGCGGACAAAAACGTAGGAAAACGGATGTCAACGTAAGGAAACGTATAAAAATGGATAAAAATACATAAAAAAAAAAACGGATGAAAGCGTACTAAAACGGACGTATAAAAAGTGAGAATGTAAAAAGTGAGAAGAGTAGGAGTTTTTCAAATTTATAGTTAAGATTTAGAGAATGAGAATTTCATATTTTTTTTAAAAATTGTTGAAAAAAAATGTAACTAGCAGATTTTTAAATTTTTTCTTTTCATATGAAAAATTTTCTAGAAAAATGAAAAAAAAAATTCGCCAACTAAACAGCCTTTTGCAATTTTGTCAAAACGGCTCAAGTCTTTGGTAGTTTGGCACTTTGGTCCGACAATATCCATTAAAAGTTGACACTGTAAAACGCCATGGGTAAACAAATTAATTTTGAACTTTGATTCAAATTATATTTTAGTTCAAGTTATATTTTAGCTCTTAAAAAAGATTTCGCAAAAATATTTACTCTTAACTTTTTTATCTTTAATCAAAACAATAAACAATTATCATTTACAAACAAGCACAATGGCTAATGTGTTTTTAAGAGCAGGAGGTACGGTGGTGCCAAACTTGGTGCCAACGAGTTTGGCGCGACGCCAAGCTTGGCGCACCGATACCCCTGTCGCGCCAAAGTCCCTCGCGCCAAAACTAACAGCCAAGTTTTTTTTTTTTTTTTTTTTTTTTTTAAAAAAAAAATAGCCGTTGGAATTTAAACCAAACGGCTAGTTTTTGGTTTTTTTGAAATTTTGACCTCTTTTTTACCACTTTTACCCACTTTCAAATCCTATATAAACCTTATCACTTATACCACTTCACACACACTTCAAATACATCTCAACTTCAATATTTTTTCAAGAAAATGAATCCCAACAACACCCCTTAGATCAATCGAATGCTTAACGATCCATCGAACCAAATGATCGGTTCGTCTTCGAATCCGAATCCGAACACCCAACAACAATACTTTCCTTCGTTTTCTCAACAAAACTCATGCGTCAATCCCGACGAATACGCTTTGTTTTCTCAATGGAAAATGCAACAACAACAACAACAAAACGAATCACAACCAAGATCGTCCCACCAATCGTTCCACCTTGTTGACGAATCCGAATCCGAAGAGGAAGCGGTCATCCCGACCCCCACGTCCAAAAAACAAAAATGAAGGAACCGGCGAAGGCAAAGAAAACGAAAAAAAAGCAACCAACAACCGAAGAGGAAGCCGAGACCCAGCAACGATCGCGTAACGCATGGACCGACCAAGAAGAACTACTTTTGGCGCAAACTTACATTGAAGTATCCGAGGATCCAAAAGTCGGTGCGGATCAAGGTAATGAAACGTTTTGGTATAAAGTTTTGGAAGCTTACAACAAGGAAGCAAAAAAACAAAAGTTTGTAACTCGTACCAAGAACATGCTTACCGGAAAGTGGACTCCGATGAATCGTTGTGTCGGGAAGTTTAATTCGATTGTGAATGAAACGGCTGTTATGAGTGGGGAGAACGATATGGATTTCATGGAACGTTGCCACACTTTGTACAAACGATATCATGGCGATTTTAAACATTCGTCGGCTTGGAAGTTTTTGAAGGACAAGCATAAGTGGAAAAATCCGGACTCAACAAATGCAAGACGTAATCGTCTTCGGGTTACGGAAGAGGATCCCGAGCATTTTGGACCCGACGCATTGCCAAGGCCGGACGGGGTGTACCGGATCGCAAAGAGCCAACGTTCGTCTAACTCGACCGCAAGTTCCGGTTCAAACCCGGAAATGTTTTCACAAATGATGGAAAAACTATACGAGTTGGAGCGAAAAATGAAGCAAGATGTTCTTGAGCGGGAGTCTCGAGCGAGGGTCGATTTAATCGAAACTCAAAGGATAGCCGAAGATATGCGGGTGCTATCTATGGACACAAGCACGCTCGATCCGATGAACGCGTCAATCGTGAGGGCCCAACAAGCACGGATCCGGGCAAAATATTCACAAGAATAATTATGTTATGTTTTTTTAAGTTTATTGTTTTTTTTTATTTCTTGTAATGTTTTTTTTTATGAATAAAGTAATTTTAGGATATATTGTTTTTAAATTTTATAAAAAAATAAAAAATAAAAAAATTGAGTTTGGCACCAGAAATTCTGGTGCCAACGGATACCCCAGAAATGTGGTGCCAAACAGTTTCTGGTGCCAAACTCAAAAACTGCTGACGTGGCAGTTTGACACGAGCTTGGCACCACACTTTGGCACCACTGTACCCAGTGCTCTTAGTGTTCCGTTTTAGAGTAGTAATTATGGTACTTTTTGTTCCATTCTAGTATTCATACTTTGAGTTTATGTTGTAATTGATGACGTGCCAAATTGACTTTATTCGACAAACTTCTTATTTTTTTTCCTTGATTGCATGACATTCGAACGTTGAAGATTGTGGTAAAATCAGTTTAATGATATAGTGGAAAACGACCAGAATTTTTTTTATGAAGATATACGATCAAACTTTAATTGTGGGGAAAAAAGGTTTAGTCAAGATTTTATTAGTAATTGTTATTGGGTATGGTTAGCTTAACGGGTCGACGTTTTCAGTAAATTTAAAAAAAATGATTTGCACACTCTCTATATTGATTGAGACATTTTAAATTAGAGTGTTTGGTGTGAAAATATGTAAAAATGATTTGTGGGTATAAATATTCAAACACTTTAATTTAAAGTATCTCAATCAATTTAAAAAATGTGCAAATCACTTCCCTAAATTTAATATGCCTGGTTATTTGTCAAATCACCGTGCATATCATTTGAAAGAGTGTCAACCTAAGGGTCCGTTTGGTATAGGGTACTCACCCTTTGAATTTGGTTTTGTGTTCAACTTAAATGTTTGGTTTAGAGGGATAACTTTTATTGGGCCCACAAAACCAAATATATAACCATCTACAAAAGTAGGCATGGGAGGCTGGATTACAATAAAACAATTTGTAATTATCTGACATTGCATACGTGGAACAATATGAACCTCTTTTTGTTTTTTACTTTGCATAAAATAAGTTCTTTTTATTTTCTATTAATAGTTTAAGTTATTTTATAATATATATTCTCTCTCTTATATTAAATTCAATCTTAATCCAAATCCAAATCTAAATCCAAATCCTAATCCTAATACTAAACCCATCTACAAACCAAACGGACCCTAAGAATCCAAAAAGTCATATTATATTGTAATATACATTAATTAGACATAGACTAAAAGTATAACATTAGTGTAACAAAAAGAAAAACAAGTACTGTATTAAAAAAGGTGTAATTACTAAATTAAAACACTGGGTCTGAATTATATTTTAACTCTAATAATTTTCTTCGTAAAAATATTTACTCTAAGCTTTTTAATCTTTAATAAAAACAATAAACATTTTATACACAAACACAAGAATAAATACAAAGGTTTGTCTAATCGATCAGTGATGTCAAAGCATTAGTTTAGATGATTATATAAGGCTGCCCTCAGTAAGGGGATTCAATCCCCTTACTTTTCACTGTCACGTCAGTTTTCTCTCTCCAGCGACCTTCAAGCGATTGGGTGCCCCAGTAACGTGACCTACATTATAAAAAATATACCCCACAAAAATACCTTTTATACTAATTAACACACACACAAAACCAAAGTTTATTCGATCGCAGTAGCGACCATCATCCACAAATAAGGGGGGATTGACTTTGTGCCACATTAAGGGGATTGATGGTGATCGATCGACTATAGTCGATCCACACTCGATCGAGCCTCTCTACTGCATGCAGTCTAAGAAAATTTTAAATTTGTTAATTACAAAATTAAAAGTAATTAAGATAAATTATAAAATCAATTAATATTTGTTAAATACATTTTTTTGAATTAAAAAAAAATAAATAAATAAATAAATAATTATGGATGAATTAATGTACTTTAACAGATAGGACTTCCACAATCCTTAGATAAAATTCTTGAGAAATAATATATGGATCTAAACTTAGGCCTAATTGTATGCCTAAAAACAAATATATATGTTGTAAAATAATTGAGTCACTATTTGCAGCCATCAAAATGATAACACTTGCTTAAGTTTACGTTCATATATCAATTTTCAAAATTCTTATATCAAGTATAAAAAATAATAATTAGAATTTCAGGGAGGGAAATACTATGTCACTTTCAAATATTAAATTAATAGTTAATTAATCACACCGCTTGTGACTACATTCATACGTTATTGTATGTCTGTTTATAAATAACAAAAAACAATAATAGAATACAAACACAATTAGAATTCCTTCTATGATCTTCCTAAACACACATTCTTGGATGGTAGCTCATCAATTCTGAATTTTCTGTTACAAACTAACATTCTTATTTCCATTTTCGTTTCTTATGCTTGATATATCTTAAGTTATATTTTGTTTTATGTAATTAAGTTGATGTTCTAGAAAAAGATTGAGTCACAGTTGAACCTCCATGACTAGTCTTCTGTTTACAGGTTCTTTCTTAACTATGTTCTTGAATCTATGAGAACTTTTTTGTTCTAGTTATTTTTTGCTTTCGTTCTTTTTGCTGACTAATGTGACCTTGCTCCAAACGCTATTTGAACTTGAGATTTTATAGTTTAACGTTTTGAGGTTTTGTGGAAAGTTAGTTAAACTTTAAGTTGTTCTCGATAAACGGTATTTCAAGACTTTTTATTTGCTGTATACCCTTTGTAGCAATGATGCCATCAGTGCCCGAAAAAGGTGTGTTTATTCCGCGATCACTTGCTTTTTTATTTGTGGTGTCATTGTTGTTCCTAAGCCTTAGTTCGTTAATCCTATTTCAATTTGGTGATAATTCTTTAGTACCCAGATCAATTTACAAGCTAATTATTGTTAACAACACACCATCTTATATAAACCGTGCTAAAACCGAGCCAATTGAGCCAAAATCTTCACCGTTTGAATCGGTCCCAGTAGAACGAGCTACTTTGTGTGATCATGATCAAGCTCTCCTTAAAGTTTTTATGTATGAATTACCCCCTGAGTTTCATTTTGGGTTATTAGGATGGAAAGGTGACCGAAACCAAATTTGGCCTAATGTGAGTGATTTGAGTGGAATTCCGAAATACCCGGGTGGGTTAAACTTACAACATAGTATAGAGTATTGGCTCACTCTTGATCTTTTATCTTCGGTTACTCCAAATGTGTCTAGACCTTGTACTGCAATTCTTGTACAAAACTCGTCACAAGCGGACATTATTTTTGTGCCATTTTTCTCGTCTTTGAGTTACAATCGACATTCCAAGATTCATGGGAACGAAAAAAGTAGTATAGACAAGATTTTGCAAGAGAAATTAGTTAAGTATCTAAAGGGTAGAGGTGAGTGGAGAAGATCAGGAGGGAAGGATCATTTGATCGTGGCTCACCATCCAAATAGTATGCTTTTAGCGAGAAAACATTTAGGTTCTGCCATGTTGGTTCTTGCTGATTTTGGAAGGTACCCTGCTCAGATAGCAAATGTTGATAAAGATGTCGTTGCACCTTACAAACATGTTATAAGGCGTCTTGGTAATAGTGATTCCCCTTCATTTGAAGATCGGCCTGTCTTGGTGTATTTTCAAGGAGCGATTTTTAGAAAAGATGTGAGCTTTATTCATATTCTTGTTGTTTCCGTGTTGGTTCATTTTCGTTTCAGGTAACCAACATTGTTATCGGTCTCATAAAACACTTCAAACATTAATTTTTTTATTCAAGATGATCCGTACACATTGCCAGTTGAAAAAGCTGGCGTGTTGATACCTTTCAAAATTTTAGTAACTTTTATTTGATCTTTTTCAAGTTAGAAATTGGAGACCTGAAATAGTATTGGACTAAATTGGAGTAATGCTGGCTTATTACTAGTACTTTTTATGCAATGCATCATATGTGTATTGATGTGTTTATCTTAATAGGGTGGAATGATTCGTCTTATGCAATGCATCATATGTGTATTGATGTGTTTATCTTAATAGGGTGGAATGATTCGTCAGAAACTGTACTACCTAATGAAAGATGAAAAAGATGTACACTTCACATTTGGCACCGTGTCATCAGGTGGTGTCCGCAAGGCGTCACGAGGGATGGCTTCCTCTAAATTCTGCCTCAACATTGCAGGAGACACTCCTTCATCTAACCGCCTATTTGATGCCATTGCTAGTCATTGTGTACCAGTCATTATCAGTGATGACATCGAGCTACCATATGAAGATGTTCTTGATTACTCCAAATTTGCTATATTTGTCCGTGCATCGGATGCTGCTAAAAAGGGCTACCTTATGAAACTTCTAAGAGGAATTCAAAGAGAAAAATGGACTGAAATGTGGGAAAGATTGAAGCAAATTGCACCACATTTTGAGTACCAGTATCCGTCACAGTCTGGTGACGCTGTTGACATGATTTGGAGGGCTGTTCATCGGAAGATATCTTCTTCTGTACAAAACAAAGTTCGTACGAGAAATAGATACCAGATGTCACAAGATTTCTTAAAAGCCTAAATGAAGTCGTGAAACTTACTTCTTTTCCAAGACCAACAATGCTGCAACGACTTATACGTCATGATTCAAAGGTGGCACCTTGCTTGTAAAGTTTAGGTACATCTAGAATGAGGTTTTGTGTATACTTAATGAGTTTGTTGGAACAAAGGTACCAAATATGAAATAACCAAAAGAATAAGTTAGTTGTATCTATATACTGGGAGCATGTGCCCTTGGTTCAAGTCTAGGAATCATTTTTTTTTTTTCTCATATTAGATTAACATTTGCATAGCAAAGTCAGAAAATGATTTACATGTCAAAATTAGCACTTAATACAAGACCATCCTCTTTGGGTCAAAATGGGTAAAATGTTGGCTACCATAAGGAAATGGCTATGTGGAGTGATTGGCCCTGGTACACATAGAAATTTTGTTAAACCATATTATTAAATTTTGTTATACATATTTTTATGTCAGTACCATTTAGTTGATTTGGTTACAAAGGAAAAAGATACAACGGTTTTTTCAGATATTATGATAATACTAAATCATTTACAACACTCAGTAATGAATAGCATGACGCATGCAACTCCAAGTTGCCTACTAAACAGATGATTAATACATGACGATTACCATTTACATAAACATGAAAGTAATTATTGTTTACAACCTTTGTGCAAGCTAATCAACATCCTAAATGTATGATTGAGAATTGGTGCAGCCAATACCATGAAACGCTTAAGAAAAATTGCAATTTTGCCGAGACATGAAGGAGTATTAAGAGAAGGCATGATAGCTACTCTTTGTACCTTCCGGATGGTGAGGCAAACCTCATCGATGACAACGGAAACCCAAAAGGTCTTTGCAACACTTTTGCAAGTTACACAAATATGAAGATATTATATTCACTAATCCTGCGACTAGGGCGATAAGTTATAAAACCATTGAGCCTGATTACGACGTGCACTTGTCAGCACGTCGAAGCTATCACCACAAATATGAAGATATTATATTCACTAATCCTGCGGCTAGGGCGATAAGTTTTAAAACCATTGAGCCTGATTACGACTTGCACTTGTCAGCACGTCGAAGCTATCACCACATTGATAGAGACGTACAATCAAAGTATAAGAGACGTACAATCAAAGTATAAGGGAAGAACAAAGTAGAGAAGATGGATGTAGCGCGGCTCCATTTTAGGTTAACATAGACGCATTGAGCTCATGTTTCTGTCTGGCTTCATGAGATGATCATCAACACTTGTTATGAATAGGGTCCGACCCTCTTCGAATTCTTCTCTTGTTTGATTGATATTGATCAAACGCCACAGAAGGTGATGGCGCTATATTCAGCGGCTTATCAAGTTCTTGAACATCAATACCATCAAGAATTCGTCTTAAAGCAAGACCTACACTTCTGATTGCATAAACTCTCCCTGATCCAAACGATTGAAGCAAAATGCAAATAACAAGAATCATCACTCTGCAATTAGCACTGCCCATACTTTCAAAGATTTTGAAAATGAATGATGGTTATGGAGTCATAGTTACATATAAGGCTAAGTTCGAACTTTTATGGGAATTTGGGTAAACTAAAGATAAATAAAGCAGAAAGGGTCACAATCATAGAAGCAAAGAGAAGAATGTATATATTGAGGGGGGGCTTGAATGAAAAGCAAGGTGGGGACACCATTCATAGGATCTTTATAGAATGAACCTGTTTCTACTTCATTATTAGACCATCTATTTTTAACCAATATGTATGTCATGATTCCTAGAATGAAGAGGAAGTGCAGAAGGTCTTAATATTAAATGAGAGAAAGTACAAATTTAACTGAAATAAAAATACTAAGCCAGATGAAAGGCTGATTGGCTGCTAAGCCTGTGGAGATTCTTACAAATGCAAGAAAGTCAGTTGGTCTATCGATAGTTCAAGTCTCAACCGAGGCAGTGTGTTTGAAATAGATTATAGTGAGTTAGCCGTTCAAACAGATAAAAAGAAAAAGTAAAAGCAAAGAGAGATGTCCTTTATATGCTTAAAAACTGATTCTTGGTTTCTTGTGCTTCATGTACATTATTCCTTTATGCTTTTCTTTATATGCATAATATCTTAACATCCCTCCGAAATCTTTACATTCAAATTTCCAAATTGGGAATTTCTTTTCTCATATCCACCTTCTAGTGTGGCCCATATTGATCCTTTGTTTTTCTTTTCTTTCATGCTGGAATATAAAGCAATTATCTGTGTGAAGTATAACTAATAACATGTGTTAACAGGTATAACCAGATGGTTATAGTTGGTGCTCAAATTGAATCAATGAAGTTTAGAAACTTTTCAAAGTTACACAACAGCTACCGTTAATGTCTTAATATATGCACAACTTGACATTTAAGATTGGTTTACAACACAATTTTAGTTAACAAGATTTAGGTGACAGATTGGCAGGCAGGGAGAAGATACAAACCCTCTTGCAGCTCATCATACTGCAAATCCGTACTAAATACAACAGGACAATAAAGTCGTGTCTGCATATTTAGGGGTCCAGCCTCAGAAATCTACTACTAATATGGATGTGCAGGGCTCACTGTAGGAGTTGGTGCCACCACGGGTCCTGGTGCCACAACTGGTCCAGGTGCAATGGTGACCTGCAAGCCTCTATGTTGTCCTGCTTGCATCAAGAATGCCACGTCAGCGGCTGCTGCTAATCCGGCCAGTCTTTCGGCTTCCTGTTGTTAATAAGTAGTTTCATAACGATTGTAAATACCTTTGCTATAGAAACAAAATTAGAGGTCAGCATGCTAACTAATTTCCTTATGAACAGACCAAATTTGGATTATAATCAACTTATAACTAGTCAAACGGATAAAAAAGATTAGCTAGGGTGACCGGTCAAACAGATGAAAAGCTGACGCATAAAACCTTCTACATTAAGTAATTCAAAATCTACATGCTACTGGAATAAGTATATATTTTAGTATCATATTTGACATGGTAATAATTTGTAAGAAAATTGAAATTTATTTGGACAAAAAGTGTTTCACGTTAGACAAACCCCACCCATTTCAACTCATGCAAAAAAGATGAGTAATTTCGACCCATTACCCAACTGCCCGACCAGACAATTTTTGCCACCTGTACAGAACAGCTTTGTTGAAGCTCTTTACCTGTGCTTGTCTACGGCGCTGCAGGATACTGATAGCCCAGGCCATGATGTAGCAAGGAAGGAGGAAACCAGCTGCTCGCAGAAGGAAAAGCTGCCGATAACCAGGTGTCAAGTTGTGTATATATAGTGTTGTGTGAAAGTCGAATCTAGTATACAATAACTATTTATAGTAAACAACAAAGTTGACTTACAGCAAAAAAGGCAGAAGCATCATTATCGTCATCATCACCATCTCCAATTGTGAGAGCATGCCTCAAGAGCAGAAGAGCCATCAACTGCCACACAGAACGAACTGAATGTTAGATATTCAATGTAGTGCTGATCGTATAAGTAAAATAATCATCAGATTCCAGAAACTGGGTCATACTTATACAGCACAAAATATTTGTGAAATAACATTGGATATCAAAGTCTTACAATTAGAGCAGCAGACCGACAGAATGAAGCTCCATTGGCGCTAGTGTCCTCGTATTCATCATATTCAGCTTCCAGAAGATTGCGCTCAGCAGCTGCTATAGCCAAAAGTCGCGGATCATTCAGGTCTAGAGAAGTACCAGCAAGTGTCCAACTTCCACTGCAAGCAAAACCAACTATTAGATACCACTGCAGATGGCAATTTCAACCCCTCTACTTATGTGTCTTATCTCAGACAGGTCAAATGAATAAAAAGGTATATGGAGGATGGGTTGAAAGTCGTCCAAAGTCTAATTTTATCGATAATATGCTTTTTTTTTTTTACCATAAATAATGCATTATTTGCTAATAAACTTTGTCAAGTGGAACTACTAGACCTGTTACCCAACCCGTCCAATCCACCCATCTTGCAACTTCTAGATACCACGAAGGAAATTCTAGAAAGAGATTTAAAGAAATATATGCATATTTAAACATCAATTTTAATCAATATCATTGATGTATCAACACTGTCCATGGCCTTCAACCAAGCTTTTCAAATGGATGATAAAATAGTAAGAAGCACAGAGAGAATAAATGCCTGATATCGAGGACAGTGTCTTCTAACCGTGGAGGTGCAGTATAACCAGGTTCATAAGCCTGTATAATCAATAGTTTTCCAATAGGTCAGCGACTAAATATCTTTTATATCCCATAAAACATAAAGGAATGATGTGTATAGAGGCTACACAAGTTTTTTACTATTTTCACTAAGACCACCCATGTATTTGAGAAAACTTCGTAGGGCACCAAATTATACAGATTCAAGTCAAATTTATGTCAGAAACCTCATAAACGACAAAGATATACATAGCTTTATCTTATTAAAAGTATACGAATAATAAATTCTCCAAAAGAACCATCTTAATAAACTTTTGAAACACAAAGAGGTCAAGTTAAAGATTCAAAAGAAGGCCCAAAGTTCAGAAAACAGTGATTTGATCATAAGATACATTTTATATTAGCGCACCACAGTGATTGGACAAGTAAACCCACACCCCAGGTCACTCCCTACCAAAGATAGAGGAGAGCAATGAAAGTAATCATAAGAATTTAGGCAGTGAGATACCTTGTGACAGATTTCACAAACCGTGTCTCCCTTTTCATTGCACCATCGTTGAACACATTTTCTATGAGCAAACTGCAATAAATTCATGCTTAGTATTAATATGTAAACATGATCACGAGTTCATATGATATCTGACCAGAAAGAGCAGTATGCTTCAATGGAATGCATGTTTAGGATACTTAAAAAAACATCTACAAGAGACAGCTGTTAGAGGAAGCGTAAAACTGAAAAAACACCTTAAGGCTGCCATTACAAGCACAAGGAACCTCCAGATTTTTTATGCTATCTTCCTCTTGGCAGATACGACATTCGATTGACTGAATAAGTGGGTCATCTTCACCAGCTTCATCATATTCTCCATCTTCCTTCATGTCGGTAACAGAAATACATGTAGCAGTGTCACGACTGCATGAGGCATCTGGAGATAATCCTGGATTCTCCACTGATTTATTTGTCGCCAGCTGATCAACATGCAAAACTAGGTGGTCTTCCATCTGCAAAAGCATACTCTGATTAATAACAGATATTCCTTATTTTCTACCATACTGGAAACTATCAAATTCATTTCTTAATTGATCTGAAGTTTGACTGGTACATACTTAATATCATAGATCAGCAGTGAATGTTAGATAAGACCATATTATTGCGAGATATATATCCTTCGTAACATAACAATCACCTACACTAGTGCTGAACCAAGACTTCTACTTTTTTACCTTGATACTCATCATACAGCATTTAGTAGTCCTTAACTTTTAAAATATATGGCAGGATCAATGTCCTTAATCTCAACTTATGCATGAAACTTTTAAATATTTCTATTTTAATCATGTGAGTAGCAAAAAGTTGTGACATCAACATGTAGTAAGTTATAAGTAGCATAATAATGGATTCCCTAGATAAAAAAGAAATGCATTAGTATTTGACTTTTTGTATAGCAAATCAAGTAGAAAAACATTACAAACCAATATCAAGCAGAAAGGGAAATCATGCTAAAAGTGTTATTGGCCTCACACTTCACATAATGAAGAGTATCAAAGGAAAACGTAGCAGGCCTGATTAGAATAAAAGTGTTATACCAAAGAGACGAACAAAATTACGATCGGTAACAGCTTTGTAATTATAAACGTGAAATAAGGTACCATTTTTTGTTTAATGCTAAAGAAAGTAAGAAACTATGGCTGATATCTCGAGACATAAATCATGTCGGGGTCCTATAATTTACAAACTTATATGTATATCAAAAGTGGTAAACAGGCTCTAAAACTTTCCGATGAGGTTTTTCCCTATTCAGGTTACCGGGAGGGCGAGCCATTGATTCAGATGTAGGCAGCCTAGCCAGGGTATCCCCGTGAACGTTTCCAACCCTTCCCTGGCCACCCCCAAATGTGTAGCTAGTGAGGTTTGATCCTTGACCTCTTGTGAGTAGGTCAAGTGACTTACCATTAGGCCATTTGATGGCGGTTACTTAAGTAAAACTAATAATTAAAAAAATAACAATAATAAATAAATAAAATCGCAAAGCAAACACATGAAACATACATTGACATCTGAAAATGTCTTGTAACAATAAGTTCAACACCATAACCATCTAACTGACAACTGTAAACATCAAATGACCTCACATTAAAAAGACTTGTCCACACATCGTAACTACCTATCATATAAAAGAGCAACTCGAGCACTAATATACGCTTATAAACCTGGTTATGTACATTGATATAAACCTACACATTACAAGTTCTATTCTGTTTGTCATTCTAACAAACCTGGAACATAGTAAGAATTAACCTACCATTTTCACATAATGAAACAAGTCTAATATACAAATTAGTGGGAGACTAATGCAAATAAACCTATAATTAACAAAACATCAAAAAATAAAAAATGAATAAAAAATTAAACCTTGCTACTCCAATTTCCTAAAGATTTTCACACAAACAATAAGCAAAAAATCCCAACAAATCAAAGGGTGAAAAAGCATATAAAATGCAATGTAAGATAATTATTGAATACCTGTAAGGAACAAGTGTGGTGGGTGGGTATGATAAATCAGACGGCGGTTTTAATAAATAAAAATGAAAAAGTACTTTGAGATGAACGAGCTTGAAATTGTAAAGAGGGGTTGTTGTTGGTTGGTAATATGGTCTTTTGATGAAATACAAAGAAATGAAAATAATTGCTTTTTATTGAGTACTCTGATAAAGTCTTTATGAAGACAAAGTCCAACTTTTTTTTTTTTTTTTAATGTGAATTTCTTATTAAGTGCTTCGTGTCGCGGTTCGACAGCGGGAGGTCTAGATTACATTGTCTAAATCGGGTCCGCGTTAGAGAGCTCCCTCGAAGCGGAAATGCCTATTTCAAATACCCGATGGGGGGAAAACCCCCTACTAATCCGCCCGAAGGCACGACAATTAATAGGGGTAAACTCTTGCCTTTTCCAAGATTCGAACCTGAGGTTACCAGGCCCAAACCCCTTCATTAAAGGACTACCTTGAAGGAAAATCCCTCATTCAAACCCCTTGCAGGATTTGAACTCAAGACCTCCCTCCCCCAAGAACCCTTAAGGACTCCAAGGTGGCCAACGTTTAATAGGTCTTGTAATCTCTTATATGGAGTATTAATTACTAAAATATTCTAAACTTAAAATTTAAGCAATATAATTATAAATGCATACAATTAACTAAGGTTGCCCCAGTAATGCAAGCCAATTCTTTTATTTTCTCTGTCACGACAGTTTTTTCTCTCCAGCGACCTTCAGTCAATTAGGTGCCCCAGTAAGGGCGACCATAATTTTTTATTATTATTTTATCTTGAACATTTTTAACACAAACTCAAATTTCATTAATAATTAAAACGTTACATAATAATTCAAATAAAATTAAAACATTACGATAATAAAACGACTAAACTAGTTTTGATTACGATGCCAAATGTCTTCCACCAAATCGGCTTTGAGGCTAAGATGAGTTTTTTGTTGCATATCTCCCTGGTAATTTCCAACGATTCCACATGCGTTCTTATGGGATCATAAGAACGGTGTTGCTCCGCTGAAAAGAATACGGGGGATATCACCCGCTCTTCGTCCTGAATTATCATATTATGTAATATGATGCATGTGTACATTATATATGATAGACGCTCTTTGTGAAACCCTTTAGTCGGATGTTTAATCATTAGCCACTTCCTCTTTAGTACACCAAAAGCACGTTCCACATCTTTTCTTGCTGCTTCGTGCATCATCTTATACAATATTCGTTTGTGATCATTCGTCCCTGGATTGAGTAAAGTCCAAAATACATCCCTGTGGTTTGTCTCCTGTCTCGCTTTACATCCCTAAACTTTTTTTTGGCACAAAATCATCCATCCGTTAGTAAAGTTGGCACAAATACATCCCTCTGTTAGTAAAATCAGTCAATGAGGACTAACGGTGCAAATTTTTCTTCGTTATCTCCTAACGAAAGAGAGAATATTTGCACCATTAGTCCTTAGGACTAACTATGCAATTTATTTTCAAAAATAAATTACATCGTTAGTCCTCCACCGCCACCCGCCACCTACCACCCAACGCCGCCACCACCTACCACCCACCACGTCCACACACCACCACTTTTCAGGCACGTAAATCAACTCCCCTTGCCAACATTAACACAAATAAAGAATCATGAACCACAAGTAGTTGTTTGTAACAGCATGTCTCAACCACTCGATCAACAAATCCTTCTGAACCCATTGAAATTAAAATACTTGAATCCTCCCCAACTTTGGCAGCAGATCTTATCCCATCACTATTTTGTTTATAAACTTCATCGAAATTTATATCGTCTGCATCAAGAAATGACCAATCTTTGTCGGCAAAATCTTCAAAGTTGAGGACGGAGACTGTTCCTTCAGCTGGTGCTACTCCACAAGTAGTTGGCTTATATGAAAATGAAGTGGGTTGGATAAAGTGAAGGAAGTCGGTGATTAGTGAAAGGAGAATGAGATAGGCGTATATAGGGTGTATGACTATTGTTAGGAGATGATGGTAGGCATGACAGGGACGATGGTAATGAGATAGAATTCATGAGCCTAATATCAATTTATGAGAAAATAAAATTATGATACAAATGTGGCACACTAGAGATATCAGCTAAATTACAATTCATGGATAGAAAAGGGAAATACTTTTCAAGCAAATGGATATATTACATACAATCAACGCTTGCTCTTGATGGGATTGCATATTTTAAAGGCTTATTGGGTTTTCTTTAAAGGGAAAAAAATGAATTACTATGAGCTTATTGACTTATCTGCTCATAATTTGATAAATTAAGCACTTTTATTTTGGGTGGTGGTGGAAGTGGTGGCGGTAGGTGGCGGCGGTGGAGGTGGGGGTGGTGGCGTTGGGTGGTGGTGGGTGGAGGTGGTAGGTGGCGGTAAAGGTGGTGGAGGACTAACGATGCAATTTATTTTCGAAAATAAATTGCATAGTTAGTCCTAAGGACTAACAGTGCAAATATTCTCTCTTCCGTTAGGAGATAACAGAGAAATATTTGCACCGTTAGTCCTTATTGAATGATTTTAATAACAGAGGGATGTATGTGTGCCAACTTTACTAATGGAGGGATGATTTTGTGCCAAAAAAAAGTTTAGGGATGTAAAGCGAGACACGAGACAAACCACAGGGATGTATTTTAGACTTTACTCCCCTGGATTTTTAATGGACTTCATAATAACCGAGTATTCCGGATATATCCCATCAGCAAGATAATATCCCCGTTTATAAGGCACGCTATTAGCAACGAATTCTACATCCGGTGCTTTCCCCGTTTTGAGATCATTGAAAAGAGGTGATGCACGTAAAACATTTACGTCGTTATACATCCCGGCGACACTAAAGAACGCATGCCAAATCCATAATCTTGGGACGCGATCGCTTCTAATAAGATGAAAGGAGTTTGCCCGTGATCACCCCTACAAAATTGAGCTTTTAAAGCATGTGGGCAATTCTCCCACGGCCAATCTGTACAATCAATGCTTCCTATCATCCCAGGAAACACATGACGTTTGTTGTGTGAGCATAGAGTTTGTCAATGTCAGTAACCGTCAGCTTTCGCAAATACTCTGCACCATATAACTCCATTATGGCCTCACAAAATTTTTGGAGACACTCACGAATTGTTGACGCGCCCATTTGCACATATTCGTCTAGAGCATCAGCATTGACTCCGTATGCCAATTGATGAATTGACGAAGTACACTTTATCAATGGAGAAATACCAAGTACGCCTGCACAACTAGGAGTTTGTTGGAAATAAGGTGAATGATCGGTTATCTCTCGAACAATTCGTGTGAATAGTTTTCGGCTCATTCGGAAACGATCATGGAATGCTTGATCGTCGTATTTGGGGGTCCCGCAGAAGTAAGCAACCACTAAACGGTTATGAGCACCCAAATAATCCCTACTAACTTGGTTTCTTGAGAGTTTAGTTTGTGATGCTTGAAAAGTCTCCCAACACTCTTCCACAAACATCATAAACTCGCTACTAACTTCATTTTCATCATCCGATGACAAATCGGCAATGAATAACTCATAAGAATAAGAATTCATAGTGTGAAAAAATATAGAGAATGTGTGAAATGAGATTTGTGGTTTTAAGTGTGTAAATATGTTGTGTATTTATAGGGTAGTTTAATAGATTTTTTTTTTGTTTCAAACGGTCAATATTGCAACGTTCATTTTTTTTTTATTATTATTTTTTTTACCATTACACAACGGTTTGTATTTATTAGGTGAATTAAATTGTGTTTTGTTTCTTGTTTCAATCGATCGTCCACTCGACCAAGTAGAAGGAATATCACCCTCGATCGACACTCATCGATCACCACACTTGATCGTTACACCTTACTGGGGGCAGCCTAATGCATCAACATATATATTAACAAGTTTTTGTAAAATGTGCCGTCAAACACATGTTAAGCTATGTTTAATGTTTATTGAACAACCACTTTCCTTTTATATTAGAAAATGCATATAATTCTCATCAAATATACTCACATTACCATCAATACATGTAATTTTGAATTTAATAATCTCTGACTTTACGTTTATATAAAATCACACATTTTAGAACATACACATATTAAAACACTCATCAATGCAAAAATACAATTAATAAACTACATGGTACAAATCAAACAATTATTAGAATAAATTTTTAAATACTCTCTTTAAACACACTAAAATATTCCTAAAATAAAAAATAATGCAATCTATCAAAAAAAAGAATTAAATGGCATGTATATGTTTTTACTATCTACTTTTAACATAATATAGTTTGCTATTGTTTGAAAATATTAGAACCTAAAATTCTCGTCTTCTATAAAGTATTGTCACGAAAAATGTATTATCAAAAAACATTATTTATCAAAAAAAAAATTAAGAGTAAAATACACTGCTGGTCCCTAATCTTGTACTTACGCATCACGTGGAACCAAAACTTGGCATTTTCATCGCCGGGAGTCCTTTTTTCAAGTTTTATAGTCTAAACTGGTCCTTTGACTATTTTTCCGTTAGTCAACCATTTCAGTCGCCGTTTGCTTTGTCTTTAGTCCAAGGGCACAATTGTCATTTTCTTATTTCTATATTTTAATCAAACATTGTGTGGTATACTCTTTTCTGTGGGTGCTACAGTGATTAGTGGCTAATAAAAGCAAATCTTATTCACCACTCATCCCTAAAGTCTGCTCTCCAAAAAAAAATCTTATCCTTAATAATTCCGATCAAGTTGTAATAATGGTGTGTTGTGGTTGTGGTAGGCGGATGGTAGTAAAGACCTGCTGGAACAATGTAAACGCTGGCAGGCGTTACTTTGCTTGTCATGTTGAGGTTGTCTAGTCTTTATATAATAATGCTTGTATTTTTTTAATTTAACATGTTATATTTATAGTTTCATCTTGGTTTAAGCTTTTAAGTGGTTTCAAACGTTTTATTTCTGATTTTTAGGGATCTAGATATCCTATCAATGGATGGTTGGATCCACCATTGACAACGAGAGCAAGGGAGGTGATCCTCTACTTGCAGAGGCACATTCACTACAATGAGGCGGCATTACAAGAATTCCAAGCAGCCCTCATCGGTGAGACAATGGAGGCTATCAACGCAGTCAACAGGGCCAACGAGCTAGAGGCTAGTCAACAAGATACCCTACCTGAACTCCTTCTTGAGAAGGAGAAAATATGTCGTTTGAGGAACTTCTTTGTTTTCTCGTGGATACTGATCATTTTCGTTTGTCTATGGTTTATTTAGTGGGTTTACAATTTTGGTTGTTTTTTGCCTTTTAAATCGGTGGTAGGGTCTCTGTAATTAGTCTTGTGGTGACGATTGACTTGTAAAAAGTCATGGGTTGATGTACTTTGGTCCTTGTACAGTATAAATAGTATTACTTTTATGGTTTAGTCCTTCTAATGTTATGTCTTTAATACTTGGTCCTTGCCTCAATAAATGATCAAACCCACATCAGTTGCCACACAAATATTATCCAATTCAAACCACACCCTAGTAAAATGATCAAACTCATAACACAAATACAAGTATCAAAGATGGATGGATGATCAGAAATAGATGAGCAGACACCACCTTTGAGTATCAACATAAACTTGATATGGTGTTGTTCATCCATTTTTGATTCTTCATTGCTGTTTGTGATAATAGTTGGGTGAACAATAATTAACTTTGTAAAAGTCAACAGCTAATATGCATATGAACTTGTAACAATATGTAGAAATGGGTAAAGTGGCAAATTGATGAGTGTGTAAATACTCATCATTTTTGTACAAAATAAACTGCAAAATCATCTGAAAACACTCAGAAACACATCAAAATGATCAAAATATCACAAATCAGTGTTTTATGTGTTTTAAATGCAAAAATATCAAAATCAGATGAAAAACATATCAAATTTGCAAAAATTGCAGTTTTAGTCCCCCAAGTTTATAAAATTGTCAAAAATAGTCCCTGAGCCAAAATTTCAAAAGAAAAGTCACCAAAGGTCTTTTTAAAATCATAAATTGTCATATTTAGTCCTTTGGTGGAAAATCTAAGAGTTTTGAGAAAATTACAATTTAGTCCCTGAAAAATCCAAATTGGTCAAATTTAGTCCTTGGGAATTTCAAAAATGTCAAAATCTAACCCTTGGATTATTTGAATTGGCAAAACAAACCCTTTTGACTACTTTTCATAAGTTACAGTTCTGGTCCTTTGGTTTTGAGAAAGTGCAAATTTGGTCCCTAAGTTACTAATCCTAAACAAACCATTCGGACCTAATTTAAACCCCAAGCCCAATCTTAACACCCCTGGCCCAAATCTCTTTACCCGGTCCAACCCCTTGACCCGACCAACCCACCCAACCATTTTAAATAAACAAAACCCGCCCCTAAAAGCCTTTCCCTGTCCCCCCGACATCTATGTCTGCTCCTGCAAACCCCCACCTCTACCCACCTAAAACCACCCTACACCTCCATTTGTCTCCCCCCTCCTCACCAACCTTACAAGTGCATTAATTGCACCCCTTTCCTGTCCCAGATATCAAAAGCAAAAAATGGCGCCAAAACAAGATAGACGGCCAAGATGGCTCAAAACCCATCCAATGGCTTAGATTTATGCTGGGAATTGTACAGAGGAGAGAGACAAACACTTTGGAGCATAAAAAGAGCCATGAGGAAGCATGAAGTAGTAGTTAGTTTTAAGTTTTCAAAATTGTATGTCGAATTTCAATTACTTAGTCTAAATTAGCTTTGTACTGGTATTTTCAAGTTCATTTGTATTCAAGTTAATCATTTAAATGTATTGCAACTTAATTTCAGTCTCAATTTAAGCCTAAGTTCTATTTCCATATTTTAGCCTACTGTTGAAATTCTTAATCTCAAAACCATTGTTAAATCTGTTAGCAAGTCTGTTTTCAAGCTTAAACAAGCTCAAATAAGCTTGTTAAAGCTTTATATAAACTTACATTTACATTTCACTAATTCTTAAACACTGGTCAACAAAAGTCAAAGTTGGAGCTAGAATGGGTGCAGAAATGATATGGGTTGATTCAGCATTGGAAATGGGTTGAAATGGATGCATTGGGTGGAATTTGATAGGGTAGTGTTCTTGGTTTCATGTGTGGCAGGCCATAGTGGTCTTGGACCTTTTGTAAGTGATTCTCAAGATTCTTGCATACACTGTGTTTGTGGTTAAAATCTGTTAAAACTTGTTCATTCTGTGTTCATTAAGTTAGCATAACTTAGATTGATCAATAAAATTAGCTATATTAGAGATTGGATTAGATTTGATTAAAAATTAGAAGTTAAAGGAGTGTTTGGTTTGTAGTGTAGCTTGTTTAAAAAGTCTGTTCATTGAATGATAATTGTTGGTTTATGTTTGTGTGATTCAAAATAGTTCATATCTGTCCAAGTTTTTGCATGTGAAACACAAAAAGTCAAAATCTATATCAATCGAATCCAACAGGTCCACTGTTGGATTTTTGAAGAGCAAGTCACTTGATTTGTGTTTAAAAGTCATCAACAAAGGTTGTAATAGCTTCATTACATCATAACACATCAATATCAGTCATTGAATTGGGTCTAAACTTCACCAAAGTCAACTGTTAACTGGTTTTCAAAAAGTCAAAATGTCAAAAATTTGGTTTTCCACAGAAGTTGCAGCTGATGCACAGGATGCATTAAAGGTTTTTAAGGTCTGAATTTTTGTTTATTAGTAGTTTAATAGGTGATCTTTAAGACCTAGTACCTGTTTTTGCTTTAAGCATTATGGATAAGCTTGGGTATAAGCTCAAAACAAGCCCCAGGTGCCCTGCACCAACTCAGTGTCAGCTGAGTTTTTCTCAGCTTTACACAAGCTTGCATAGAGTTCATTAAAACTTGTTAAGGGCTAATCTTTTGGTTATCAGTAGTTGTTTAGGTCTAGTTTAAGTATTGATAGTTGGATTTTAGTTTGTAGCTCAATTGGGTGCTTATTTTTGGTCTGCAAGTTAGCACCAAAATCTGTTTTGGCACTTTAATCATAATCATCAATCTGTGTTATTTGGTTGTTCTGTAGTTATAACTTGTTGATTTTAGTTTCATTTGGTCATATTTAGTATATCATAGCCCCTGTTTTCAGTGGATAGCTTGTTTGGTCCATTTGCTTATCAAGTGCTTATTTCAATAAGCACTTGATTGGTCAGTTCCATTTTCTTTCACATAACATACTGTTTTTCCAATTTTCATAGCTTCTCAATATTATTTTAGAATTTTCCTGAAATTTTCAGATTTTTCCTAGCTGTTTTGCTATTTTTCTTAATTTTAATTAGTTTTTAGCACTTTTTAAATAGCTTTTAATACAAAAAATTCAGAAAAGGTTCAAAAAAATAAGTTTTCATTTTTCTTAGGCTTAGATAAATATAAAAAGTAAAAAAAGTAATTTTCCATAATTTTCATAGTTCATTTGGTAATTTTTAGTGATTTAATTAGTTTTTAATAGTTTAAAATTCCTAGAAAATAGAAAAATAGTCATAAAAATACAAAAATAGTTTTGAAAAGTCTATTTTGATATTTTAGACTTTTCCAAGTCTTAATCTTATTTTTCTAGCTTAATTTCCTATTTTCTTGCATTTTAGGTAATTAATTATTAGTTAAAAATAGTTTTTAATTAAATAATTAGTTATAAAAATAATTTTCTTTTTCTAAATATTTTCTTACATCATTAGGTTTATAAAAATGCCATTTTAATATTTTTAGGGTTAATATTGATTTAGTTTCACGTTTTTAGTTGTACGTCGCGTAGATTTTAAATTCAGTTTCGTAAAATCATAAAAACAAAAACATCATTTTAATTTTAGTGATAGCGTTTATTTAATAGGATTTATCTTTTTAATTTCCTCTCATTTGCATTTTAGTCTTTGTATCTGTTTGATATCTCTGTAGTTATAATCACATCATAATCCTTTTTCGTTCAAACTCCTCGATCACTATACGTAGATTGATCCATTGCATAGCTCGCTGGGACATAACGACCCGGGGAGACCCTATACTCCTCTGATCTTCATTGATTCCGTGCTTAAGCTGTTTTAAGTTTTCTTACGCTTGCGTGAGAGAACTTGACGGTTTTGCGCGCATCACAAATCAATACAATTAAAACACAATTTTACTCATAGACTAACATGACATGATTTCATACATAATGCAAATGGATATATTTCCAAATGCATAAAATTTTGTAGTCTACAAAGTTCAAAAACAGACATTGTTTAAAGACAACAAATAATGTTTAGGGGAATACATATTCGATGGAAAACATTGGCTTTCAAATGCTTAACCAACATTTTTTTGTGGTGAATACATCTTTGCTGCTATAATCTTAGTGTTAGTCCAAAATTATTTTGGAGACCCACCAGAAGCAGCATCAACTTGACTTCCAGATTGAGACTGGACCACACTTGGTTGAAAATCACCTTGAGATTGAGCACCAGTTTGACACTGAGGTTTTTCATTTCCTTCAAAGTTGTGACCTGTAACCTTTGCCTTCTTCTTTGCTGTAACTTTTGGCTGGGATGAACCTGTTTTTTGAGACTGTTGTGTACTGCCTTGACTTCCTGTTACACCTCCTTGTCCCAGACATGTTTTCTTGTTGTGTCCAGCATTGCCACATATACCACAAACCACACTCTTACTAGAATGTGACAAGTTACTGGTTTTGTCACTATTATCATTTTCAGTAAAAGCCCTAAATCTTTTCTTTCGTGGCCTACCTAATGGTTTATGATGTTTAGGTGGAAGAATGCTTGTAGACACTTGTGACTTATTCGAATGTTGAAAACCATTTATTGGCAGGATGTAGTGTTTATAAGTTTCTTCCCAAGTCTTAAGCAAGTAACATGGATGAACCCATGATTCAACAGATCCTACTTGCATTCCATTGAAGCTCATATATCGATGGGTAGCAACAACATGCTTACATGACATACCTGTAAGCTCCCATCTTCTACATGTACAAGCCCTAGCTTCAACATTCACAAAACACTTATCTCCCTATCGACTGACCTGATACTTATCTCCTTCAACCCGTAAAACGGTGTACTTATAAGCCTCTTTCTTTATCAAGTCTAACATGAGTGTTACCTTTGGTGTTAATGGTCCGACACACTTTTCAATCACATTCACAACATTCACTATTCTTTTCATACAGTATTCTCTAATGTATTCCAAAGCATTAATGATGAGTTGGTTCCTACCTCCCAATAGTTTCCCATTGAACACCTCACACATGTTATTAAGTAACACATCAGAATGAGCCCTCCCTACACATTTATACAACATGTTTCAGTTATACAAACAACAGTGTTTAACAATGTCGTAGAACAAAAGATGTACACTTAGACATAGATTTGGTTAATACCTAGAAAATGCAACCTTGACCAATGGGTTGGTGGTATCTTACTTAACCAAGCATGGACAGGTTCGCCAAAACTCTTGAATGCCAGCATGGCTGCCTCAAATTGTTGGACGGTTGTTGCTGCTGCACATCACCACAAATGTTCCTTGTATGCTTTAGCATTCCATTACAATTTCATATTATCATGGATGTGCTTCAAACAATATTTATGTGCAACACTAGGGAATACTGCTGCTAATGCTGGAATGATACCCTAAATAAATAAACATCAATTCATTACTAATAAAAGTAGCATTTATTGAAAATACAAGTGAATATAATCAACTAAAAGGTAACATCACCTTTTGTTTGTCGCTGATAAAAGTGTAGTTTGAGTTTGGTTATCATCTCCTAGACACTCAAGAAACCAAATCCATGAGTCTTTGCTTTTAGCTTCTGCAACCGCATAGGCTAAAGGGTATATTCCATTGTTGTTGTCTATACCGACTGCTGTAAGAAGCTGACCAGGAAAAGGACCCCTCATAAAAGCACCATCTAACGTCAACAACTCTCTTTGACAAGCTTTATATCCTTCCTTCAAAGCACCTAAGCATACATACATTCTCTTGAAAACTCTGGTTGGACTTGTTGCATCTGTTGCAGTTTGTACACTTATCCTAACTGTTGTATTTGGGTTTGTTTTCTGCAACTCTTCAACATAATCTCTTAAAAGGATGTATTGCTGCTTATGATCACCCCTTATCTTATTTTCTGCCTTGTTTTTTGCCCTTAATGCCTTTTGCATAGACATTTGAACTTTAAACTGTTTAGTGAACTGATCTTGAACAACTCTGATTGGAATATCTGGATTGACTTGAACTTGGTCAACTATTTCTTTTGAAAGAAACTTGTAGTCAGAAGCTTTAATCTCTCTTGATTGCAAACATTTGTGTTCATCCCTGAAAGTTCGAACACTTCATAAATCTTTAGTTGTATTTTTGGCTACATACAACAACCATGGGCAATATTTTGCTTGCTCCTTGAGTGATCACAAATATACATCCCTTCCAAGGCCTCTAGTTATCGGACCAGTTTTCCTCTTTGGGGCTGTTCCCAGCCCAACACCTTCACTTGTAGCACAAACAGGTATTTTTTTCAACGCACCTAACCCTAATTCTCTGTTTGTCATTCTTAATGAGTTACAATTTCCTCCTAGTCTTTATTGAAAGCAGGTTGATCTTATCTTTCACTTCTTTTGCAGTTACAAAAGTTTGACCACAGAAAAAGTATATTTCGTCCTCCACTTGTGCTGCCTCACTTAACTTTTGTTTCTTGAATGCCCTCATTTTTTTCTTCCTAATAACATACTCATCCTCATTCTCAGAACCACTTGCAAAATCATTATCATCTAACAGATCCAACTCACTTTTCTTAAAAAAATCATTTGGTATCTGGCTGGAGCTACCTATATATGGTAACTCTGTAGTCTCAGTCACTTTGAACAGATTAACATGAACATCAGACTCCTCAAAAGTATTTGCCTCATCAACAACTGTGTTTCCATCTCGATTGTTCTCAATATCATCATCATCACTTACATAACTATCTGTTTCAATCACATTGTCATCACTTAAAGCTTCATCAATTTCACATACCTGTACAGATTTACCTTTTTGGATATGCTCAACATGATTACATATTTCCTCCTCTTGATGACCTAACTCTTGATCATTTTGACATACCTCTTCAGGACTATCTATTTGGATATGCTCAACATATTTATCTATATGCTGGTTGACATCACTTACAACATCTTCAGTTTGACATACCTCTACAGATGAAAACAAGGGTTCTGTTTCTGGCATCTGACTAGATTGTACCAAAGTATTGACTTCCAAAGGTTGATGTGTAACCTGACATAAATCCTATACCACAGATTTATTAACAATGTTTTCTAAGAATAATTTGTTTGAGCAATATGGAACAATAGCAAGAGATGCCTTTTTCTTTGTTGCATCCACATCAGCAATAACTATCCTAATTGACTTTGGTGACATTTCATCAACATCCAGTGTTGTCTTACCATTTTCAACATAAACTTCTATCATCTTATGGTCATCAACAAGATCTTTCAATATTTCTAAATTTGCACTCTCACTTAAGCTATACAAACCATCATCTAAATTACTACTAGGCTTAACAAAGTAATAGTAATTTTTTGAACCAAGCTTGTAACCCAATTCATACATAAGAACATCCAACTCTTCAACTGACACACTATCAACATCAACCAAATCAACTAAATTTTCCATACCTCCAACGTATATTCTACCAGGCCAGTATTTAAAGAAACCGCTGTGATGAACCCTCATGCTAACATATCAGATCTATCACCTAAAAACATGTCGATATATGTTTAGGACATTCTCAAAAGTTAATTGCCAAAAAATAAATACCCCAATTAGAAATTCCAATCAATATAATCAAAATAAAAACGGTACCGTATTTCTTCTTAGCAGAGTCGTACAGGACGGTATCATCAACTGGATAGCCTAGATGTCTTCTTACTTTTCATAGAGTAAAATCCATGTTTCGTTTTTTTTGATTAATGAACACGGGTTTTGTGACATGCAATTAGGGTTTGTGAATTGTGATAATTCTTGTAACGAAAGTTCTGGGACGAAAAATAATATAGTCTATGTGTTTATGGGGCGGGAAGAGGGTTACATTACATGTGGCAATAATACAGAAATTTTTAATCGAAATAAGGAAATGACAATTGAGCCCTTGGACTAAAGACAAAGCAAACGGCGACTGAGGTGGTTGACTAACTGAAAAATGGTCAAAGGACCAGTTTAGACTATAAAACTTGGAAAAAAGACTCCCGACGATGAAAATGCCAAGTTTTGGTTCAACGTGATGCGTAAGTACAAGATTAGGGACCAACAATGTATTTTACTCAAAACTTAATTACATGGTACCCGTCGCCGAAACGCGTGGGTGCCCTACTAGTAGTATAGAATACAGAAAATGCTAAAAAGAATTTCATAAAACTCCGCCATGGTCCATGTTTAATAAAAAAAAAATAAAAAAAAAATCAAGTTTACTCTTGTGTAATTGCTAAATTATGCGACTCTATTGAAATGTTGACAAGTGTCTAAAAGTTGGTATAGTTTTATTTATTTATTTATTTATTTATTTTTTTGCTAGACTAAAATGGCATTTTCTACGAAAAATGTTATGTTTGCTAGACCGTTTTGTTTTATTCTAAAATTCAACAGCGAATCTCACTTTTATTCGGAAAATAAATAAATAAATAAATAAATAAATAAGACTCACGATTGACTTTTTGAATGGTTTAGTAAAAACATAATTTTGGTCGCACAAAATATCATTTCGGTCTAAAAAAAACCTTAGTAACTTTTGGACACTTGTCATAATGGAGTCGCATTATTTAGCAATTGCACAAGAGTAACCTTGAAAAACATTTTCTTTTACGAGGAAGTGGACCAAGGTGGAAAAACACTTATTAAAATCGAAATGTTCTCTAAAGAATATTGGTGTTAGTTGGTTTGTTGTACTATCTATTTCTTTGGATCCAGTGAGAAGATTATTATTGACATGAGAAGAGTGAAAAAAAAATTGTAGCCACATTTTCATATAATGAGACAAAAATAATAATACGGAGATGCATCTATTTTTATGGGTGCATCTAATATTTGTCGTTGTGATTTTATTCTCATTTTTTCCATCTTAATTATATTTTCATTTGATCCTAACTCACTTCTTTCGTCCTAAAAATAATTGTTAGTCGACAAAAAAACACACAACATAACAGTTATTGATTTCTAATTAATTAATGATTCTATTAAAGTACGTTTTCAATAATAATCTCAAATGAGAGTAAATTGGAACAAACCAAAAAGATAACATCCAATAAAATTTGGAATGGAATTATTAGTTTTTATGCCTTGGTATCTCTCAAATGTAAAAAAAAAGTGTAAAAAATTTTATACCTTTTATATTAAAATATCTATTTGATGTAGAGATATAGCTTGACTAATATAAAGGAAAGAAAAAGCCATTCATCTATCTTGCATTAGAGATGCTCTTATAACATAAGGTGATCTCGAGTGTAATAGGTTTAAGTTCTTGGCAAAAGTTTTGTCGCGTCAGTTTTTTTACATATAACACAAATTCAATAACATAATGATGTAGCATAATTTCACTCGGGATTGGATATTATTATTGTTGTTGTATAATGATGTAACATAATGTTAGTGTTCCCACATGACGTTGCAAATAAAATTTCATGTTGCTTTACGAGTCAATCAAGGCCCGACACTCTTTACTAGTTAAATAGTTTACATGGACAATTCTCATGTAAAAAGCCTACTTTTTAGTTCTTGATATATCCCAAGAAATTGAGCGGATTGTTGCAAAAGACTGTATTAAGTTGTGGCATGTTATTTGGAAGGAAGATGTGCCTAACAAAATCAAGTTATTTATTTGGCGAGCATAACTATGTTCATTTGTTGAAAACGTGCGGATTCGAAGGCTTAAGTCATCATTAATAAATTGACGCATTGTGGCGAGATTGGGGAAGATGTAACGCACATTTATACAAGTGCCCAACTTCCAAAGAGGTGTAGGTTAGATGTGGTCTTGATACTTTGGAAGATTTATGTCATGTGATTCTAGGAAGAAAAAAAATCCTCTGAGTTAGGAGATACTTATAATGATACTTTTGGGAGTTATGTGTGAGACGGAATGAGCGTTTTCATGGTCAACTTGATAGAAGAGAGCAACAAGTGGATGTTACCACATGGCTAACAAATAAGAAGTTGCAAGAATATCAACCAAAATAAAAGAAAGAGGCTTAGTTTGTGTGGGTGAAACCACAACTCAAACAAGTTAAAGTAAACAGTGTTGGATAGTGGCAAAAAGAAACAAGCAACGCAGGCTTTGGTTTTATTGCTCGAAATCGTAATGGGTATGTGTTATTATCTGGTGCTCGGGTACATTGTTATGCCACCTCTTTGCTGGAGGTCGAAGCCAAAGTTTTCATGTGGGCTATGACTGATGCTCAAAGTAGAAGCTTCCAAAATGTAGTTTTTGAATTAGACTCTTTGTGCCTTGTTAATGCACTACACAATCGATTACTCTTCGTCAAATAGCGTGTATTGTTTTTGCATATCTTAGTTACTTCTCTAAATTTTAGTACGTGTAATTAGTCGTTCTTTAGAAGAGGGGGAAACATGGTAGCTCATCGTCTAACTATTTGGGGCATAAAATGCAATGACAAGATCATCTTGATTGGTAGATTTCAAATTTTGCTTTTGTTCAAGTGACAAAAGATGTACTCCTATCTCATGATTGAATGTAATCTTTACTCATATATAAAAAAAAGAAAAATGATTTGAAGACCTAAGTAATGGACCCAAAAAGAGACCTACAAATGTGATTGGTCTATTTAAAAAATGATTGGTTAATATGAGGAGAGAGAAAGTGATGTATTTCAAAATTTGAATATGTAAATGAGGTAAGTCTATTTGTAGGTCTAATTAGTATGTCTATTTATCATAACTCTAAAAAAAAATATCATAATTAAATAAAAACACTACATTATACAAATAAAAATATCATAATTAAATAAAAACACTTAAGGATGGTAGTTCTAGACAGTACTTGTTGTGGACTATGGCTTTACGTATTTACTGATAGTTAACGTTTAATCTTACATGACGATATTTGCTTCCTAATTGTATACAAGGATGGTAATTCTAGACAGTACTTGCTTGGCTATGATGATTTGGTTATCTGCTGAGTTATAATTTGGGCATCGCAAAAACCGGATGGCAGAAAATGAAACTATCTAATGCAGCTGGTACGATATTTGAGCCCAAGCAAGTTGCGTTAAAAATAAATGCGAAATAGTAGGATCATAGGATTTTATATCTTGCTTCGAACATGGCATTTTATTATAAGGTGTTCCTTAAGTTACATTGCTTATTAATAATCATTTCAGACAAGGTGGAACAATAGTGACATTTGTTTTAAAGTCAGTTCGTTTCAGCTCGAAGACTATTTCCACATTCAAATGATCAACCAACACTGGCGACCAGTGGCAGTATGGCTTGAAAATAGTCATGTTGAAAATCAATTCATTTCAAAGTTGGCTCATCATTTGAACGTGGAAGTAATCCTTGAAACTGCGCTAAATGCAAAAGAATCCAAGAGGATTCATCAACAAAATTTAGTATATTCAAGTTACATGTAAAAAGCGTCGATAAACATCGTTGTTTACTGCTGGAATGGTGTCGTTTAACAGTGAAGTGTATTTTTCGGCTATTATGATTCGGTCAGTCTGTGAGCCATAAATTTGGCATGGCAAACACTAGATGGCGTAAATTGCAACCTTGTTTTGTAGCCATTACGAAATCTGAGCCAACACACAAAGATCTTGAGTCCAAATGTATGCAAAATGTGATTTTGGTAAATGATTTTATTAATTCCATTTATTTAAAAATGGGATTTGGTTAAATGGTTGGCTCTTACTAACGCTTGCTTACAGCTTAGCTTGTTGATACTCGGTTGCAGCTCAAGCAGTTGATGTTGCTTGCAACCGGTGCTTTTTTGCGGCATTTTATGAGGTATTTCTGTCTGCTGTAAAACAAATAATGTGATTGATAACATCAAATAGTGTATATATTTCACTATCAATATCCCATGATTATATGCTCATGTTTTTTGTATTTTTATTATAATTGGTACTTAATTGCTTCCTATATGTTTAATAGGGTTTATTCGAGCACTGGAATGATGAGATGCTAGTTAGACGTTATTGTTTGCACCAATAGGTGCCTGAATTCCAAGTGGCGAGATTGTTGGCGTAGATAAGTCACATAGATTAGTTGGAAGTTTAACGACTAGTTCCATGTAAAAACCCTAAGAAGGTTTATCGGTCACGATGATCATTCCAATCGATAACTTGTAATTATAGGCTAGGAATTTGATGAATACTCGGGCCTAGTGATATTAGAACCAATAATAAAAGCGAGACATAGGCATTGCACTAGGAAGTTGAATCATTGCGTTAGTTAAGTAGTAATTAGGTTATCACATTTTTTCCCATTGAATAGTTAATCAATTTCCATTTCGTACTAGTTTTATTTGATATTTCAATCTAATCTTGACAATTAAGTTTATATTATTAGTTAAACTCAAATTGATAGACCGCCCATAGCTCTTAGGAACGACCTCGGATTTGCCATAACTGTGGGAAACTAGAAGGGGGGTTGAATAGTTTCACCGCCCATAGCTCTAGGGTTAATTACGCCGTAACTTATTACGACGCAAATATCATATCTGCAAAGTTACACCGTGTTAATACAAATAAACCATAAAAACGTTTATTTATATTTTACGATCTTCTAAGGTTTTATCGATAAAAAACGTAAAATCATTTTAACGAAAAAAATAAAATACGTAAAAGGTATGAGCCAATAGTTTACTAACACACTTATACTAAAAATATTAAAACCATATCAAAACATGTTTAGTAAATAAGTTATATAAAACCAAAGACATTTTCATATAAACACAAAACAAGTAATCTTGTTTACATCTTATAGAAATGCATATATATATATATAACAACTAGTGTTTACATAATATGGAAATGTACTTATACTTTGTACATATTGTAAATGGGTAATGTAATGGGTAAAAACCAAAGTCCATGATCCATGATCTATTGAATAGGTACATTGAATGTTGTTGGGTAAAAACCAAAGTCCATAACCCATACCCATGGAGCTTGATCCATAACCCATGACCCATTGCATGACATCATGCATGAAGTCATGTTGGGTATTATCCATGATCCATGACCCATGACCTAAGACCCATGAACCAATGTCTAGGTACATTACATCTTGTTGGGTATCCATAATTTATTACCCATAACCCATGGTTCATAACCCATAACCTATAACCCGGTTTGCAACCCGAAATCCAGACTTAGCTTACCCAGCAGCCGGATCCCAAGGATCGCACTAGCCGGATCCCTCTGGGGAGGGATCCATGGGAACCGTGGAACAATAGACAATTTTGTCTATAAATAGTGAGCCATTTCTCTCTTTCTCACTACCACTTTTACACATACTCTCTCTTAGTATTGTAACATCTCTAACCTCTGATCCAAAAGATCATTCTATGTAGTTTTATGTTTGTCTGATTCTCTAGGTTCCTCTTAAAGGCGAGATCACCACCTCTTAAGACGTGCAAGCTCAAGGTCATGAGTTGCTAAGCTTCGTCATCATCAAGACCATTGAAGTGTATCTTGTTGATAGTTCTTTTCTCCTTCCATAGAAGTGTTGTGCTGAAGGCATTAGTGAAAGGTGCCGAAGGGTCTTGTCAAAGGCATTAGTGAAAGGTACCAAGGGTGTACATTCGATATGGTGCATTGATGTACAAGATAGACAGTTTGGGTTAAAGGATATTGATATCCTTATGGCGTTGTAATAAGGAGTGTGTCTCCTTTGGGATAGTTGTGTTGTGATGTAGTGTTGGGTAGTAGTTCTTCCTTTGTAATGGAACTCGGTATCTAGCCTTGTACCAGATAAAGTGTAGGTGACGTTGTGATAGGTGTGGTTCTACCTCGTGGAAGAACTCGGTGTCTAGGATAGTACCGGATAAAGAGTAGGCAACGTTGTGAAGGCTTCTCCGCCACATTAAGGAGCTTGTGTTGTGTAGTGCTTACGAACTCTCGAGTGGGGTACTCTGGGAGTGGAGTAGGGCAAGAAAGGTGTCCTTGTAGCCGGACCACTATAAATGCTCGTGTCGTGGTTTTGTGCTTCTTTACTCTTTATCTTTTCATTACTTACTTATATGCTTATCTATCATTATCCAACACACACATTAAATAGATTGACATAAGTCGATCTAAATAGTTTAAAACGAACTTTTTAATCGGTAAAACTATTCAACCCCCCTTCTAGTTTTCCACAATTTGTACCAGAGCCTCGTTACCAAGTTTCTTAGAGTATATTGTACTTTAAAAACTTGATACAATCTGTATATGGTTGAAAACTACAAAGAAGAAAATCTCCTAAAACAAATTTTTTTTTAACAAAATGTTGGATAGTGATAGATCATTCTAACAATTTCTCTTTAAGAAATCTTCTTGCTAGGAATCTTCCAAAGACTTCATTTCTATCCAAAGAAAAATGAAGCCAACACCCAAGGAAGAACCCAAAAGTAATCAAAACATACTTCTACTAAGTACAATGGATTACTTTAAAAGGTAATGAAGTATTTCGGGTCTATGGTTTCTAAAAACCATAAAAAGTGTTTAGGACAAAGGTATGTTTCCTTGCCCACAACTAGTTGATCCATACATATAGTATTCTTATGTGAATAAAATGATGATATCATATAAATATAGTCACTTAAAACTATATGAACACATGAATTAGGTCTTTAACTTCAAAGTCGCAAGTCTCTAAAAAGTCTCTCTTCGCCAATTTCCATCTTAACTCATCATCGGGAATAATATTCCTTTTTGATTCTCTTAAAAACACGAAAGATTATCAAACATACGCCGTCATCGTAAAATAGACATTTGATAGTTAATTCACCAATAATCGATAAACAATCTTCCTTCCAGTCAAAACACCTTAGCCGAACGTCTATTCAAATAGGAATCTCATTCTACAAGTTCATTTCTAAAATAAGTTATTGTATAACTTATTACAAGTAAAAAGAATAATCCAAAACACTTCATTTTCTGTCTGCAGAGCTGGATCCCACATGTTGCACTTGCCGGATCCCTAAAACAAGGGATCCAGGGGAACCGTATACACAGACATCAGTAACTCGCCTTTCAAAACCCAAAACAATCTATTTTTCCCTCTTCCCAAAAACACAAAACGTAATCTCTGCTTCAATCTCCCTAGGGCTTCATACTCTCAAGCATCTCAATCTTGAACATCATTATAAGTAATTACACTCATATGTTCTATACATCATCATCTCCATCCTAGGGTTTATGGTTTTAAAATTTTCAATTATATTCAATTTTTATCACTAATTGAAGAACTTGGGTATTATAAAATTATTTTCTTTACAAAAAGGTTCTACATAATCAAAGATTTTCAAAACAACATTGTTAATACAAATCAAACCCATAAACCCATCTTGACAAATTTTACCTATTTGGAATAGTTGTTTTCTAGGATCAAACATGCCTAAGGCTACCCAACAAGATCATCATGACACCGTTTACTACCTTTCTAGATACTATCGGAAAGAAGGGCTATCAAAAAGTAATCGCAAAATCTTTAAAAAAACTCGAAAAACGACTTATCCACGAAGGTAGTGTTGTTAAGGAATGTTTCCTTGAAAACACCGACATTCATCAAGTCTTTTCGGCAATCAACTTTAATTGTCTCTTAGAAATTAATGAACAAATTTGTTTGGTCTTTATTTTTGAATTTTACAAGCGTGTTAGGATTGTTCGAAACAATGATAAAATTATTTCAATTGCTTTCATTATAAACAACCAAAGCATTACCTTACCCCTCAGCACATTCGAACAAATCCTTCGCATACCATGTGAAGGAATTTGTATGTTTTCCCAAGATTGGTCAATAGCTACTCAATCCTTCGCACTAGACTCTAAACCTATTTATCACACTCCTCTCGATGACCCTATAGTTGTTCGAGACACCATCTTCAAGAAAAGAGTCGACCAATCTCGTTACAACCGCAACAAAGAACTCATCCATCTGATCCCTATCAAATGGAACTCTCTGAGATATTTCCCATTTACAAAAAATGGGAAGAAATCCTTAGAGAAAATGTGTTAGGAATTAGAAATTCCCAGTATTAAAGAGTCGGTCACCTCAAGTATATGTAATCGTTAGAAAGCTCGTAGTCGTAGTTCTTTTAAGTTAAGTAGCTATTTAGTTAAGTAACACCGTGGAGGACGGACGGGTCTTTACCCACTGTATGCCTGATCCACAGCCCAAAGTGTGGCGATTTGTGTAAGACTATAAATACTCTCTACCTTCCAAGGTAGAGAGTTGGAGCTCTTAATAATATCTTTCACTTTCTCTCACTAAGTTCCCTAAACCTCTAACTTTCTCTCTCTAGAATTCCATCTTATACGCCACCTTGTGTTATGGTTTGATGTGTATGTGAAAAGTTATATCTTACAATTGGTATCAAGAGCCATGGTTAGATCATATCTTGCACATCTTTGGATTTATAGTGGTTTTTAGGTGGTTTTTGAGTTTGAAAAAGTTTAGTGGTTTTTGCATCATTTGGTTGATTTCTTGTGTTAAAGTTTGAATTTTGTTGGTACTTTTGTGTTTAGAATCATCATAAGTGTTTAGGTTTTCATTTGGTAAGCTTGAATCATCTTGGTTGGGTTGTTTTTGGATTGAAAAGTGATGTTTATATGGTTTTTCATGGTAGCGAGTTAGTTCACGGATAACCTTTCTTCATAGCGACTTGCTTCATTAAATTGTAGCGAGTTACAGTGTTAAATCTAGCGAGTTAGATCTAGCGAGTTAAAGTACAAGTAGTGGAATCTCCACTACGGGTAGCGACTTGTGGTAGCGACTTGGTCAGTAGCGAGTTGCTCTTTAGCGACTTGTGTTTCTAGCGACTTGTGTAGCGAATTGCTGCCAAAATTTGGTTAGCGACTTGGTCCGTAGCGAGTTAGTACTTAGCGACTTGTTTTTCTGTTAGCGACTTGGGATTCTAGCGACTTGGCTGTCTAGCGAATTAATTGGTAGCGACTTAGTGGATTTGTTTCTAGCGACTTAGAGCTTTATCATCTAGCGACTTGAGTGATTGTTTACGGTTTTCTCTTGATTTAGTAAAATCCCGTGAAAGAATCTATTTCCCGGTTTAATCATTGAGTTATAAAATCCCGTATAATCTGATAACATGTCCACCAACGTCCCTACTGTCATCTCCACAGTTGCCGAGGATGTACAAGCAGCTGGATCAGATACTCGTCCACCCATGCTTGACAGAACTGACTACGATTCTTGGGCTCAACGAATCAGATTGTATTGCCTTGGAAAGGAAAATGGTGTCAATATTCTAAAATCCATTGATGAAGGACCATATCGAGTTGAAACGACTAGAGACATACTTGATACTAATGAAGATGGTACTCCTATTTACGGAATGGACAGACCTAAGATGTATGATGAGCTTGATGATAAGGAGAAAAAGAGATTTGATGCAGATATCAGGGCTTCAAACATTGTTCTTCAAGGTCTTCCTAAAGACATCTACAAGCTGATCAATCATAACACTGAAGCAAAGGCAGTTTGGGATAATGTTAAGATGCTTCTCTCAGGTTCAGAACTAACTATGGAAGATAGAGAATCCCAACTCTATGACGAATTTGAGCACTTCAAGATGAAACCCGATGAGAGTGTCTATGAGTACTATGTGAGATTTCATAAGTTAGTTAATGACATGAGGAACATCAGAATGACTATGCCTAACATTCAGTTGAATTCAAAATTTGTGAACAACATGAATCCCGAATGGCACAAGTTTGTTACCGCTGTGAAGCTTACTAAAGGATTGAAGAACACAAACTATGAGCAACTCTATGCCTTCCTCCTTCAGAATGAGAGACATGCCATGTTTGAAAAATTGATTCTCAATCAGTTCAAAACCAACCAGGGAGAGACAAGTTCGTCTAATGACTCAACAGCTTTCTACTCAAACATTGGAATCACAACCAAAGCATCACAAGTCATACCCTTGGGTAATGGTAATCACAAACTCATTCCTGATCCTATGTTCAAACAAGCTGATGCTGATGCACGCGTGGATAACATCGTTAATCAACTAGCTCTACTCATTAGTCAAAACATGAATTCTCTCCCACAAACCAACAACAACCTTCGAACTGCATCTAACCCACATAATCAAGCCACTGTTAAAGATGGAAGGATCGTGGTGCAACCAGTTCAGGAAAGACAGTATGATCAGGGAAGAGGTGGAGCTGGGAGAGGTTATGTTGGAAACCAGAATCGAGGAAGAAATGGTAACCAAGGTCAACCTAAGCCAATCAAATGCTACAACTGTGGTGGTGAAGGTCACATTGCAAGGAACTGCACATCTCCAAAGCGTCCTCAGAATGCTGATTACTTCAGAGATAAGATGTTGCTGGCACAAGCTCAGGACAATGGTGCTGCGTTGGATGAAGAGGAATTGCTGTTTCTTGCTGAGGGCAATGCAAAGACCTATGATGCAGATGTGGATGAGCAGCCTATTCAGGAGATAGGTCACAATCATCAGAATGCCTTTCAAGTCGCTGACTGTGATGCTTACGACTCTGATGTAGATGATGGACCTACTGCACACACAATCTTTATGGCTAGCATCTCTCCAATGGTTTCTCCCAAGATCTCTTCCTCACCACAAGCTGGCACATCCAAGGACAAACTCATCTCTGAGGTATTAAAACTATACGATGATGCTGATGTGCAACAGATGCATGACAAAGTACAACCAACTGAAACTTTTGAATCAAATATTGAAAATATGGGTAATATCAATATTGTCCCATACGATCAATACGTGAAACAAAGTGAAAGTGAAATTGTACCAAGTGATGCATCTTCTGCAGTCAACAATGACTATGTCTTTGATGAATACTCTGCATGTGCTCCTAATGATTCCATAATTTCTGAACTAAATGCCTATAAGGAACGTGTTGCTATTTATGAACAACGGGCAAAATTTGAGTTGACCACTCGTGAGCAGGAAATGGATGTCCAAGTGAGTACAGTAATTAGAAAAAGTAAGTTTAGAGAAGAAGTATTGAAACAAGAATTAAATTCCTTGCAAGAAAAACTTTCTAAAACAGCTAAGCAAAAACAAGAACTTCAAGAAAATGTGAAAATGCTTAAGCAAGAATTTAATGCAAAGGAATCAAAACTCTTGAGAGATTTTTCTAATCTGAAAACTTTGAAAAACAAACTTGAAAACAAGTTGTATTTACAAGGAAACACCATTCAGACTGCTCACATGATCACTAAACATAGAGTTCTAAGCGATAAGCATAGCGTTCCCCTTGTAGAGGAACCAAATCCAGAGGTAATTAAAAAGGCTAGAAATGCTCATAAGGTAATTTATGATGGTAATGAAGTCCTTAAACCTAGGCAGAAACCTAGTTGCGTTGAGTGCATTGAGGAAGATAAGATATTAAATGAAATCACTAGGGAAAAGATGAATAAGAAGCAAAATGATCCCAAATGCAAAGAGAAAAACATAATCTTCTCTCCTCATGATTACAAGAAGGAAAACTGGATTTCCTTGAACAAGTTTAAGCCTCAGACTTTGTTGACTCCCGAACAAGTCTTCTGGAAAATGGATTTAGATAAGCAGAAAGCTGAAAATATTGTAGAAACAAACCCTCCCCTTCGGAAAATGCCTAGAGCAACTGTGTATCCTCCTAATACACCTATGCATCTTGTACCTAGAACAATTGCCACTAAAAGCAAGACATTAATTAGCCAATACGTTATATTCCAACTATTTGTTGATTTTGAGAAAACTTGTAAGAAAAGGATCACTCCCACTGGTATAACTGAAGGTGAAAGAGGTTTTGAACAAATGAAAGAATGTTATTTAACTGAGGTCATGCCATTCTTTAAACTTCTAAAAGACCACTTTGAGAGTCTCAAAAAAGGGGTAGAAGCTGATATTAAGGGTATGGAAAAGGAATTTGATGCAATGGTTGCTGAAGTTAGTGATTATGAGCGTGCACTAAAATATAATGAGATTGAGAGAAAGAACTTGCATACACTAAATGAGAATCTTATTACTGAATGTGTTGCGCAAGATGTGTTTTTCACTGCTTCAAATTGCTCTATTAATGCTTCCAAATTTCATGAACTATCTGTGGCCCTGAAAGTCTCCCATGATCGTGTCATTGAGCTTGAAAAAACTAATTCTAAACTAAATGAGAAAATTGAACTGGATGATCATGACAATTTGGTTAAACATTTTTCTAAACTAGAAGTTGAGTATTTTAATCTACAACTAAAATATCAACATCTCAAAGAAAATGTCAAAACTTCAAATATCAAGACATCTTCAGATGCTCCAGAGTTTGATGCAGTTTTTCAAATTAACAAACGAGATGAACAGATTCATGCTCAGTGTAACACGATCAGAAAATTGAAAGCCCAAATCTCTCAATTAAAGGGTCAAACGAACAATATGACAGGCTCCCAAATGCCTCCTCCTTTAGATTCTCAGAATTCTCAAACGTTTCATCTTCAAAATCTAGTAAATGCTTTACAAAAGGAAAACGAAAGTTTTCTAGAAGAAAATGAAAAGGTTAAACGTCATTTCAATGAGTTGTTTGAATCAATTAAAGTCACTCGTAACAAAAACAACCAACAAATAACTTCATTGCAAAAGGAAATTGAGAATCTGAAGAGTCAGGTAAAAGGGAAAATGCCAATGTTCAATGAGGAAAATGTTGTATCAAAGGGTCACTCTAGTAATAAATATGCTTTACCTGTGACATATGTCCCCCCTCACCTAAGGAACAACAAACTTACCATTCAAACATATTTCTCATCCCTTAAGGAGTGCTTAGAATGCCTGCGTGAGATTGTTGAAGAGGATAAGCTAGAGAAACCTCATGATAATGCAATTGGACATGCATGCTCATATGCCAAACGATCTCAAGAAATCTTAGAATGTTTGATCACAATATGCCCAAAGACATTAGGTGAGAGAGTTAACCCTTTGATTCCATGCTCGATGCCTAAGGCCAAACATGACATGCACTCGATTCCCAATGGCTTGAATGTGAGAAGTAGTGTACCATTGAGTAGTTCAGATTCTAGATCTGTCAATGCTAAGAAAGAGAACTCAAATGTGCCTTCTAGGAGTACTAATCTCAGTACATCTAGCTTTAAGAAAGTGAACCATAGTGCACCTGCATGTAGTTCAGATCCCAGCACATCTAAACAGGTGGTGCAAAGAGTAGTAAAACAAACTAATGTTCCCATTCCCTCTACAGGAGTAATCAGTGACACTAAAGGGAGCAGGTCAAAGTCTCAAGACAATACAAGGAATGATAGGACCTCTCAAGCTATGAATGTGCACTGGAAGAGAGTAGAAGAACAATCTAGGAACCTTAAGTTTGAATCGAATAAAACGAATCGTGTTGATTCTAGTATTAGCCATAGGCGTACTGTAATTAATTCGAATTCTGATACTATTTGCAAACCTTGTACTGATGATTGCTTGAATTCTGTTTCTAATCTTGGATGTGATGTTAATGTTCTGCCTAATGATGTTAATTGCCTAGTTAATCTTGTTAATGCTAAAATTCATGCTAAAAAGGCTAATAGGCAAAAGCGAAAGAGAGTTAGAAAACAATGGAAACCCACAGGAAGAACATTCAGCAAAATAGGCTTTTATTGGATACCTGTTGGTCATAAGACTAATCAGATAATGCCCACTAGAAAATGGATGCCTACTGGTAGAACTATTCCCTTAAGAAGTGGTCACACTGTAAATAGGGCTAATATAGACACTAGTATTGCATCTATTCACAATGATTCCATTACCTCACTGTCTGATATGAATGCTTCAATTACTGATGTGGGTGGTCCAACTGTTGCTACTAACCAAATGGAACCCATTCTTGCATGGGGATCCCAATTATCCAGTTATCCATTCTTGTCTGTGTTCAACTGCAGATCGTTCAAATCGTTCTGTGGTACCTGGACTCAGGCTGTTCCAAGCATATGACTGGAGACCGGTCACGGCTCATGAACTTCGTGAGCAAATTCATCGGGACTGTTAGATTTGGTAATGATCATTTCGGTGCTATTATGGGTTATGGAGATTATGTTGTTGGTGATAGTGTCATCTCCAGAGTGTATTATGTGGAAGGTTTAGGTCATAATCTGTTCTCTGTTGGTCAATTCTGTGATTCTGATCTAGAAGTAGCCTTCAGAAAACATACCTGCTTCGTTAGAGATCTTAATGGTAAGGAACTGTTGAAAGGAACTCGTGGCTCAAACCTTTACACTATCTCTATCGATGACATGATGAGAGCTTCACCAATCTGCTTGTTATCAAAGGCTTCAAAGACAAAGTCATGGTTATGGCATCGTCGTCTCAATCACTTGAACTTCGGCACCATCAACGATCTTTCCAGAAAGGACTTAGTTGTAGGTTTACCTAGACTAAAGTATGAAAAGGATCATCTTTGTTCAGCATGTCAATTGGGAAAAAGCAAGAAGTATGCCCATAAACCCAAACCTACTAACTCTGTCACAGAAGTTCTACATATGATTCATATGGATTTATGTGGACCAATGAGGGTGCAGAATATCTTTGGGAAGAAATATGTGTTAGTTGTGGTTGATGATTATTCTAGATTCACCTGGGTCAAGTTCTTAAGGACAAAGGATGAAACTCCTGATATCATCATCAAACTCATCAAACAGCTGCAGGTTAGACTAAACAAAACTGTCAGAATTATCAGAACAGACAATGGAACTGAGTTTGTCAACAAACAACTTAGTGAATTCTATGAAAGCGTTGGAATCAGCCATCAAAGAAGTGTTCCACGAACCCCTCAACAGAACGGTGTAGTTGAAAGACGAAATCGTACTCTTGTTGAAGCTGCTAGAACAATGCTGATCTACTCAAAGGTTCCAATGTTTCTCTGGGCTGAAGCAATTGCCACTGCATGCTACACACAAAATCGTTCCCTGATTCACACCATTCATGGAAAAACTCCATATGAACTTGTCCACAACAGAAAACCTAATCTATCTTTCCTTCGTGTGTTTGGTGCCTTGTGCTATCCAACTAATGAGGGTCAAGACTTGGGCAAACTTAGAGCTAAAGCTGACATTGGAGTATTTGTAGGATATGCACCAAACAAAAAGGGATACCGGATCTACAACAAAAGAACCCGAAATATCATGGAAACAATTCACGTTACGTTTGATGAGCTGACCGGTCAAATGGCTCCTGGACACTCCAGCTCAGGACCCGCACTTCAAAACAGTCCTATTGGTTCATCCCTTGTTCCAAACTCCTCTCAAGAAACACCATATGTACCCCCATCTGAAGATGATGTAAAGAAATTGTTTGATCCAATGTTTGATGAACTGTATGAGTCTACTAATAATGAGGTGCTGATCCCTACAACAGAGGAAGCTCATATTCCAGTGAATGAAGTCAATCCATCAGTTTCAATATCTGTAAGTCAAGAAGCACCTGCTGCTGATCCTTCAGTCTCATCAACAAATCATCATTCTTCAAATGTACATCATGGTAATGTTTCTGGCATCAATGATGAAGTTAATCCCTTTGCGACTCCTGAAGATGATCCATTTGAAAACATATTTGCTACTCCTGAATCATCATCAGAACCATCTTCTTCAGGAGACATAGACTCAGCTACCTCAGTTCCTCAACAAATGCCACATGAACACCTTAGAAAATGGACTCACGATCATCCATTAGACAACATCATTGGAAATCCCTCTCGCCCTGTATCAACCCGGAAGCAACTCGCAACCGATGCCTTATGGTGCTTCTTCAACTCCGTACTATCTAAGATCGAACCAAAAGATGTTAAAACTGCTATGAATGAAGATAGCTGGTTCAATGCTATGCAAGATGAAATTCATGAGTTTGATCGTCTTGATGTATGGGAGTTAGTACCTGCTCCGGACTGTGCTATGATTATAGCTCTAAAATGGATCTTCAAAGTAAAACTTGATGAGCATGGTGATGTGTTGAAGAACAAGGCTCGATTAGTTGCTAAAGGATATCGTCAAGAGGAGGGTATATACTTTGAAGAATCTTTTGCTCCAGTTGCTCGAATCGAGGCAATCAGAATCTTTTTGGCTAATGCTGCTAGTAAGAACATGGTGGTATATCAGATGGATGTAAAGACGGCTTTTCTGAACGGAGATCTTAAGGAAGTTGTCTACGTCAGCCAACCTGAAGGATTTGTGAACCAAGAGCATCCTACTCACGTTTATCGTTTGAAGAAGGCTCTTTACGGTTTAAAGCAAGCTCCAAGGGCATGGTATGATACACTGTCAAAGTTTCTTCTATCAACCGGATTCAGCAAAGGAGCAGTTGATCCTACATTGTTCACCAGGAAGTCAGGCAAACATTTAACTCATGTTCAAATTTATGTTGATGATATTATTTTTGCCTCGACTGACCCAATGGAATGTGATCGTTTTTCAAATGAAATGAGTTCAAAGTTTCAAATGTCAATGATGGGACAAATGTCATTTTTCTTGGGATTACAAATTTCTCAAAGTCCCGGAGGCATTTTCATAAATCAATCTAAATATGCAACAGAGATTTTAAAGAAATTTGGATTTGATTCAAGTGACCCTGTTGACACCCCCATGATTGACCGAACCAAACTAGATGAGGACCTCTCAGGGATCATGATTGACCAAACGAAATATAGGAGTATGATAGGATCCCTGATGTATCTCACTGCTAGTAGACCAGACATCTTGTTCTCTGTGTGCATGTGTGCTAGATACCAAGCTAAGCCTACTAAAAAGCACCTTGAAGCAGTTAAACGGGTCTTTCGGTATCTCCAAGGAACCATCAATATGGGACTATGGTACCCGAAGGACACCGGTATGTCACTAACGGCCTATGCAGATGCTGATCATGCAGGTTGTCAAGATACACGTCGAAGTACGTCAGGAGGTGCTCAGTTTTTGGGTGATAAGCTTGTAAGCTGGTCCTCAAAGAAGCAAATGAGTACTTCTATTTCCTCTACAGAGGCTGAATACATAGCCATGTCATCTTGTTGTGCTCAAATCTTATGGATGAGATCTCAATTATCTGACTATGGCTTTGAATTCAACAAAATCCCTCTGTACTGTGATAATAAAAGTGCTATTGCTCTCTCATGCAACAACGTCCAACACTCAAGAGCAAAGCATATCGACATTCGACATCATTTCATCAGGGAACAAGTGGAAAAAGGTGTGGTGGAACTATATTTTGTGAGGTCTGAATATCAGTTAGCGGACATCTTCACCAAAGCTCTTCCAAGAGAACGTTTTGAGTTTATTCTTCCACGTCTTGGTTTGAAAAGCCTTCAACCAGAGACTCTCAAACGTCTTCAGGAGGAAGACGAGGAGTAAAGGTCTATCTTCATCTATCTCTTGTATATATCTATTCGAAAATCAAAATACAAAATTATAAAACCTTCAAAAATCAAATAGAAAAATATAAAACCTTCAAAATCCATAAAAATTTGAAAAATTCGAAAAATCTTCAAAAATATTGTCATTTTGTCATATTTCTCTCGATTCGATAATATCTACGGTCTTTGTGCTGTCATTCAAAGAATGACACGGGACTTTAGATGTTGTTCGAATTCTTTTAAAAAAAAAAAAAAAAAAAAAAAAAAAAAAAAAAATTATTTTTGGGAGAAAGAGAAAATGGTTTATTGTCATTTCAGGCAATAACCCGCTTTTAAAGAAAGAACAGAGCCATGTTTTACCATGTTTTCAAATCCTATGCTCTGATTCTATAAACTCCTATCTGCTGAAAACTAAATGCTTTGAAAAATAACTCAATCTCTATTTTTGATAATCATCAGGACTTATTTGTCAAAATCTCTATCTCTCAATCAACAACCTACGTCATTGATTGAGGGGGAGAATGATTTCAATTAAATTAAAAAGTTATTTGGCATTAAATTGTTTTCAAAAGATATACATGCATGGTTTTACAAATGGAGTTTAAAGTCTTAAAATCCGATCCTTATCAGTTCAAACGCTTTCACAATCAAGTCACAATTCTCCCTAAAAGCTTTCAAAATCAATTTAAATCTATACGAGATCACAAATCTCAAATGATTTTATAATTGTGATCGGGGGAGAATGTGTGATTTAAATTAGATTTAAACTGATATTAAGGTAAATGGTTTCACATGAATGAACATGCTGTCCCTCCCACATGTGACAAACGATTTCAATTTTTCAATGCACATGTTGAGGGGGAGCACCTATCTTAAACCTATGATTTGAAACGTGACCATTTATCCCAATGTGCAGGTTCCCTCTAGTATGTGTAAAACTCTTTTCAAACCTCAAGGCACATATTGAGGGGGAGCAAAATTCATGGAAACCTCATCCTTCCCGGAAATGTTATACCCACTTGATCTGTTGAGGGAAGTGATGTTGATATCTTTTAGAAAATTGTAATCAAAGAAGTTAATTCTTTCTCTTGCCTCCATGTGCTTAACATTTCTCAAATACTTGATGCACATGTTGAGGGGGAGTTCTCGTTCTAAAAATATCAAAAACAATTCAGGTACAAAATGCTTTGATAATATATCACAAGTATCTGAATTGATTTTCAAATGGTTTTCAATTGGATCCAATGGCAGATGAACAATACCAAATTGACCGACCAACTTTACTTTATGTACGGTGATATAAGGATGATAAGGTTAGGTATTGGTTCCCATGATCCGCCAGAACCGGAGGGATCTACCCAGGGAAAATCCACTAGTTAGTGTAGAAGTCCTTAGGTATGATGATAAAAGGAGAAAAATGAGATATGGGAAGAGTGCGGACTAAGACTGAGCTAGTACTGGAATAAACCCAACAAGGTTCTAGCTATGAAGTCTCGGTAAGCACTGAAGGGGTTGAAGAATTAAAAAGAATTGAATGAAAATAGGGTGAAAACAAATAGCCCTCCATTAATTCAACCTTAGGGCAGAAACCGGGTTCACTTCATATGCTACTGATGGTAACATCGGTATTGAAGACAAGACGTCATGGACCCAGTGACGCACTGCACTTCACCTTTCCAAACCACTCAAGTTCCTCTTAAAAGGGCTTGTTTCATTCTCACGGGGAACCGACATAATCTATCGACTGTCTCTTAGAGATGGTTGATATTGAAGAAGGAGACCCTCTCCCTAGTCTCCGTTATAGGATCCAAAAATGCACAAATTGAGTCTAGAGCCACGAGATCATCAATAAATCTCATTAGGACACTTTCAATGAAGACTCTCTGTTTCACACAATGTGGAAAGAGAGATTATATCTTGAGTCCTACGCATTATCCTTGTGGTATTGCCAGAACATCTGAGTGATGTGTTTACACACTCACAATGAAGATGGAAAGCCTTCTGGAGCCAACATCAAACAAGCTCCTGGTAGGTGGCATGTGAAATCTATTCTATAGATCAACCATGTGACAACTGAACAGAAACAATGGGACGATTCAATCTCTTGAATCAATCCTGGTTCAGGTTATGGATTGACGGATGCCTTTGAAAAACCGGTCGTTGTGCTTAATAAACTCTTTTCTTTAGCACATCGACTGTGTACTCATTTTTCAAACCAAAAGGTATTTTTATGATTGATAATTGATTTTCAATAAAACCTTCGTTGTATTGCAAAAACAATTTCTATTGAGCAATACACGATTGCTTTTCAAATCTCTTTTCATCAATCAGTGGACTTAAAATTCGCTGGTTCACTCACTCCGTGTTGTCTTCTTTGAGACGTTCCGGTTTGAGAACAGCTAGAACAGCTGCGAAACCCTGTCAAGGAGATTCTTAGGAATCCTACCTGATCACAGGCAGTACTTGTACTGATCAACGGGGAACCGTGGGCCGTGTACCTCAATTCATCGAAAGTGATCAAAGACACTTTCGTGCGATTTGTTGCTAACTGTTGTATGCAGGTACGCCCGACGTTTGCAGCTGATCAGAATGAAGCGGTCAATCCATATCCGCATGCTCACTTAACACATTCATCTCAAAAGAAATCATGATTAGTGCATCAATGACTCTGATATTTTCACACCAAGCTTCTGCTACGCTGCTGCCAATATCGTGATTCAACAAATGCTTCCGCTACTCTGATGAGAATAAATCATGATCCAGAATGTGAGCATGTCGGTCCCAAAGTCACAACACCACAATGGATGTCTCAGAGATTTTTGATAGCTGATGATCTCCAAAGATGGCTCAAACGTATCATCACGTGGATCAGTAAAAGACCTCCACTTGGAATTACCAAACATGCATTGTGAAGAATCAATGACTACGAGCCTAGGAGCAAAGGACTACATCAAGAATGCAAGATCAATTGTTAAATGTTATATTTATTTGTATTCTATGTAATTTTGGTACATTATTGAGGTGACCTCCCTTAGGGGGAGATTGTTAGGAATTAGAAATTCCCAGTATTAAAGAGTCGGTCACCTCAAGTATATGTAATCGTTAGAAAGCTCGTAGTCGTAGTTCTTTTAAGTTAAGTAGCTATTTAGTTAAGTAACACCGTGGAGGACGGACGGGTCTTTACCCACTGTATGCCTGATCCACAGCCCAAAGTGTGGCGATTTGTGTAAGACTATAAATACTCTCTACCTTCCAAGGTAGAGAGTTGAAGCTCTTAATAATATCTTTCACTTTCTCTCACTAAGTTCCCTAAACCTCTAACTTTCTCTCTCTAGAATTCCATCTTATACGCCACCTTGTGTTATGGTTTGATGTGTATGTGAAAAGTTATATCTTACAAAATGTCATTTTCTTGGTTGGAAAGAAAGACTATCCCAATGCGTGTCTTGTCCAAATGATCTATTATCTCATCCACCAAAAACCTTTCAATCTTTCCTATTACATGGTTAAAAGAATGGTAGGTGTGTTCAAAACCAATAATATGGTACTTCCCTATGGTATGCTCCTAACACGACTCCGTGAGTTTGTTAATGCAATGCAACCTTCTCCTATTACCGATGATCATTTTCTTGCTAACCATGTTATGGTACCTCTTACCAAACAACCCTCCAAACGGCTTATGATCAATGGGAAAAGGGCTCATGCTCTCTCGGACTCTTCGGATGAAGATGAAGAAGTTGAAGTCGATCCCGTTTCTAATTTTCAAATCGACCCCATGACCTACTATGAACAACTTCCCACTCTTCCAAATGAGTCTGAAGAATTCAAGCAAACAAAGGGGATGTTCAAGTGTTTAACTCACTTCATCATGAATTCGGGAAAGAAGGAGAAGTGAAGAGATTGATGAAAGAGACATTATGCTTCATGACTTTATTTATGGTTATCTTAGAAATTTTATGATTTTCAAAACATTGTATGCTCATAATTGTGCAAGACTTACTTTTTTACCGTTATCCTAATATTTGGTCTTTATCGTATTTACTCACCTTTAGGTTGTCTTTATGTGCAATATATTTTGTACTTTTACTTGTATTGATGTATGCTTCCAGTAGAAATCATTAGTTCCAGTATGCGACAACTAGAAAAAAATTTGCAGGTATTCTGTGGAGTAACCTGTCCCAGAAGCCGGATCCCTGGCTTATAACTAGTCGGATCCCTCAAGTAAGGGATTCGTGGGATCCGGGCAGACATAAATAGACTTTTAAAACATCTTCACATCAATCCAATCTTCCAGACCTTATTAGACTAGTTAAACATGATACTTTAGGATCACTTAAGTCTTCCTCAAGCTCAGTTGATCTCACATTCACTCATAGATAACTTAGGATCACATTCAAGGTGTTTTTGATTTATCACTTCATCAAAACTCACCATATTTCTGGTCCAATGTTCACACATTGTTTCTCGCATCTCAAAACACCTAGCTTGATATTTCTCTCAGTTTTAGCAAATTGATTTTAGTCATCCTTATCTCAAAATAGGCTAAAAACTAGTTTTTCATTTCTTATAATTTTTAAGGAATTTTCTAAATTTTCTTTAGATCAACATCTGATCTCTAGGATCATTTGACTCCACTTGACACTCTCAAAATTCTTGGTGTCATCTTTGATCACCCATTGGTGTTAATAAAAACCCCATTTATTTCTATAAAAAAACAAAAACATCATTAGCTACCCTCACTCATTACACTTGATCATTTAAGTCTCATATCATTTAAGACACCTGAGGAGACTAAAACAATCAAGATATGTAGGTACTAGATCTTACAAAAACATCATATTTCTTTTCCTTGGTTGCTGATAAGGATTTAAAACGTACACTTTTAAGGGGTCATTTAAGCCCTTAATCTCCCACTTTTATATCCGTTACTACTTAATTTCGTTCCTTTTCACTTTTTAGGTCTCTTGGAAGCAAAATGCTGGAATTATGCATATTTGGACGAAAAGGAGAGAAAATATGAAGAAAATGGCAAAGTTAAGATCGAAGACACTCAAGCTACTGAAATTGAACCTGACTGCGTCCCTATCAAAGGGCGACGCCGTCCCTTTATACGAATTAAAATCTCAGACGGCTAAGTAGACTTTTTGCTAAAATACACTTGACGACGTTAGGCTTTGAAGAGGAAGGGCGTCACTAAGACTTTTCATCTCAGACGGCCCGGATCAAGAATCACACGACGTCTCTACTGAAGTCTGACGGCGTCACAACTACAACGTGACGCCGTCCCAACGATGACTTGGCCAAGACGAAAACCCTAATGACGGCGATCTGACGGTGTCCCACCTATAAGGCGACGCCGTCGCAAGTGTAAAATTATATATAGAAATCGAATTTTTAGAATTTTAGGAGGTAGACTTGTGGAGTAAAAACCCTAAACGTTTGTAGTCCGACTTGGATAGTATCTTAGGGTTCCCAAACCCTATTTTACATCAAGATAAGTGTTTTACTTCATTAATTTCATTATGTCTTCCATTGAATGTGTGTATGCTTGCTTGTTTAACATGTCCGGCTAAATTTCTTGTGTGTTTGCTTAGATCTATGAAACATAGTTATTAATTATTGATTGGTTGTCTCTTATCTTAATTGTAATTGGCTTAGGAGTACAATTAGGCTATCGTTGTGTTTAAATGCTTGAGTAATATTTGTGAACCTTAGTTTATGAACAACTTAGCGGATTTCGTAGTCTAAACATCCAAAGATAACCTTAAAGTTATTTTATGATTAATCTAGAGGATTTCGTAGGCAATAACCTTAAGGTAGTTTCAAAGAGTTAGGGAAAAAGGCACACCCTACGACCTTAGAAAACACAACGCGTTAAGAATAAAGACCTGACAATTCAACCACCAATAAAAGATCACTAGGGAGTAATAGTATCTAGGTAAGCACATTTTTAATCATCATACGAGCACACATTGTTAATACAAATAAGCCGTAAAAACGTTTATTTATATTTTACGATCTTCTAATGTTTTGCCGATAACAAACGTAAAATCATTTTAACGAAACAAATAAAATACGTAAATGGTTTGAGCCAACAGTTTTCTAACACACTTACGTTTTCACATAAAACACTAAAACAAGTATAAGTGATTTTATGATTTAATAATACATATGTACAACAACTAGTGTTTACATATTGGGCAAATATATACATAACTAGTATGTATTATAATGTGTAATACAATTGGGTAGAAACTTAAGTATTTGACCCATTGACCAAATACATTGAATGTAGTTGGGTACAACCCAAAGTCCATGACCCATACCCATGGAACTTGACCCATAACCCATTGCATGACATCATACTTAAGTCATACATGGTTTTAATCCATGGCCCATAGTTTTAATCCATGAACCATGGACTAGATGTATTGCATCTTGGAGATACATTGTATCTACTTTGATCCCATGATCCATAACCCATGACCTATGACCCAAAACCCAAGGGCAAAAGGGAGCGTCCCACGGATCCCCAGTATTACACTGGACGGATCCCTCAAGCGAGGGATCTGTGGGATCCGTGAAACAGTAGATGTTTCTCTGCTATAAATAGTGAGCCATTTCTTCCTTTTGGGTGGCTACTCCCACACATACTTTCCCCAAGTATTGTAACCTTCTAACCGCATATCCTAAAGGATCTTTCTATGTATTTTGTCTTTTGTTTTTGTGTGATTCTCAAGGTTCCTCTTAAAGGCGAGATCACCACTTCTTGAATTCGAGCAAGCTTAAATCCATGAGTTGCCATGCTTTGTCATCATCAAGACTACTGAGGTTCTCTTATTGACAGTTCTTTCTTCCTCCATAGAAGTGTTGTGTTGAAGGCATTAGTGAAGGATGCCGAAAGAGTCAAGACAAAAGCATTAGTGAAAGATGCTTAACGTCCGTGTCAAAAGCATTAGTGAAGAATGCTAAAAGAGTCAAGACGAAGGCATTAGTGAAAGGTGCCAAGCGTTCGTGTCAAGGGCATTAATGAAGGATGCCAAGGTTGTATAATCGATGAGGTACATCGTAATACAAATAGTGATAGTTTGTTTCCAAGGATGTTGATATCCTTGTTGGTGTTGTAATAAGGAGTGGGTCTCCTTTGGGGTTAGGTGTTGTGTAGTGTTGGGTAGTAGTTCCTCCATTGTAATGGAACTCGGTACTTAGCCTAGCACCGGATAAAGGGTAGGCGACGTTGTGGTAGGTTTGGTTCCCCTTGGTGAAAGAACCCGGTGGTTAGCCTAGTACTAGAAAAAGAGTAGGCGACGTTGTGAAGGCTTCTACGCCATAAGGAGTTGGTGTCGTGTAGTAATTACGAACTCTCGAGTAGGTGACTCGAGGAGTGGAGTAGGGCAAGGAAGGTGTCCTTGTAGCCGAACCACTATAAATACTCGTGTCGTGGTTATGTGCTTCTTACTCTTTATCTTTCATTACACTTTTATATATCTATCTATCAATGTCCAACATACACACCTAAATAGATTGACATAAGTCGATCTAAATATTAAAATGAAGTTTTAATTGGTAAAACTATTTAACCCTCCCCCATTCTAGTTTTCCACAATTGGCATCAGAGCTTCGTTACCAAGTTTCTTAGAGTATGCTGTACTTTAAAAACTTGATACGATCCGTGTATGTTTGAAAACTACAAAGAAGGATTCTTTAAGTCATGTTTTAAAAATCATCATAGTGTTTAATGTTGGACAATGATAGAACATTCTAATATTTTCCTTGTTAAGAATTCCCCATACTTGGATTTGGGCATACCAAGAAGATCATGAAGAAATTCTATAAATATCTCTTTTCGTAAAAAGAATATTTAGCATTGTATTCCTCACACGTGGATCTGGAGATCCTAAGAAGGTCACAACAAATTTCTCTAAATACTTCTTTCCGTAAAAAGAATATTTAGCAAAGGTATTGACATTTCATCTATGTCAATGAATATCCATGTGAAATTTCTTATATTATGATAAAATAGGATTTTATCATAATCTTTGAAAAACCTCCCAAAGATTTATGACTTATTCATAAAAAGGGAACCTCGTCAAATAGGATTAGTATTAAACCGTCAAAACCCCAAACAACAAGTTATAGAGCTTAAACATCAACTCTAGGCATTTTAGAACTCCTAAACCAAAGTTATCAAGGAATGCTTAAGCTGAAATTTTGTTGTCATGTCGGATCCCTGAGTTTGAACTAGCCGGATCCCTAATGAGTGGGATCCGTGCAACAGAAGACAACATAAGTTAGAAATGATCATTGTGGAAGTTCCACTATCACTTTCCCTTCAAAGAATCACGAACAAAAACCCAATTACTGTTCACAGGAGCAATTTGATCATTTCCTTCAAGCAAAACAATCTCTTGTGTAAGTATAATCTTCACTACATTGTTAATTTAATTCCATGATTTCTAGGATTACAATTTTTTCATCTTTAGAAGTTGGGTTCAAATGGGTTTGTCATAATTTGTTACCATATTGTTTTCTAAGATAATCTAAATCAAAGAATTAACATTGTTAATACAAATTAAACTCATTTCTTGAATTCAATAAAGATAATTTGAGCAAAATTGTGATCAAACCCTTTAGGCTACTATTCACAAGTAACACCACATTGTGGTTTTGTTGTATAGGAACAATCATGCCTAGTAACCGACAACAAGACTATCAAGATACCGCCCACTACATCCCAATGTACCATAGAAAGGATGGACTTAGCCCGGAAGATAGGAAAGCTTTAAAGTTGCTCGAAAAGAGACTTTTTCATGAAGGTCGTGTGGTAGAACCATCATTCCTTGCCAACATCGACATCCGACAAGAACTATTGGCTTTGATTGTTTGTTGGACATAAATGAGCAAATTTGCCCAGTGTTCGTACTCGAGTTCTACAAAACAATAAGGATAGTTAGGAATGATAACGGGACCATCTCAATTGTCTTCATCATAAACGAGCATGAGTACACCTTTTCTCTTGTGGAATTTGGAAGAATACTACGTATTCCATATCAAGGAGTTTGCATGTTTTCCAATTAGTGGTCTTTGGCGGAGCTACACGATATGGTTGATCATCATGAAATCTATCACATGAGAATCCTGAAAGCAACCACGGTAAGGGATACCGTGTTCATGCAAAGGGCATCCCCATCGAGGGTCACTAGAAATTCGAAAGTGATCTATAGGGATCCTTTCCAAATGGAGCTCTCCGAGATGTACGCGTTGTATAGGAAATGGGAAGTCATGGTGAGGGAGAATGTGTTGTGCTTAGGAGGGAACAAGGATCACCTCAATGCGTGCCTAAGTTTCATGATCTATTGCCTTGTGACCGAGACTCGCTTCAACCTTGCATATTACATGATTAAGAGAATGGCGAGTGTAAAAAAGCATGGAAAAAATGGTGCTCCCGTATGCAATGATCCTAACTCGTCTTGCAAGGTTCATCTTTGATTTAGATCCTTCTCCGTTCTCCTATGATCATAGCTTTTGCAAAAAAGTTATGGTGTCATTGACCGAGGGAAGAACTACAAGGTTTATGGTGAAAGGCAAAAGACCTCACCCACCAACGGATTCCTTGGATGAACGGGAGAGACAAAGAGAAGGAGAAGGAAGTAGCAACCCCCTCGGCAACACCGATCTCGGCCCTTTGGATTACATCAATCAATTGCCGGACATTCCTAGCCCATCACAAGAATGGAAACAAACCAAAAGGGATCTTCAAGTGCTTCGCCAACTTCTTGAAGAAAAAGAAGTAGAGATGGTGAGATGAAGAGTGGAGGGGAGGATGAAGACGAGGAGTGATATGGAAGGAGATGGGGAAGTAAGGTAAGGTCATAGGACCTTAATTTGTGAAAACAATTTGAAGCAATGGTTTGTAACATCTAAACAATACTTATGTAGAGTAGGATGTAGTATGTAGGTATTGCCATAACTTGGCATTGAACAATCTTAACTTAGGAACGAGTAGGATGAGATTTTACGACATCTTGAAATCATTCAAGTAGTCTTCGTCACTCATCTTTAGCTACCTTTAGTTCCCCCACACTTGCTATGCGTTATACTTGATGTGTTCTTGCATTTAGTCTTGTAGAAACAACTAGGAGAAGCATTTGCTTAGTGTTAGGAATTAGAAAATTCAGTCATTAAAGAGTCGGTCACCTCAAATATATGTATTTGATAGAAAGCTCGTAGTCGTAGTCGTGTTATGTTAGTAAGTAGTTTGATAAGTAACACCGTGGAGGACGGACGGGTCTTTACCCACTGTATGCCTGATCCACAGCCCGTAGGTGGCGTTTATTTGTAAGACACTTTAAATACCCTCTACCTCCTAAGGTAGAGGGTTGGAGCTTCAATACCATTTTTCTTTGTTTCACATAGTTCCCAACTCTCTTCCCTTTCTCTCTCTAAACATCTTGAACGCCACTTGTGATTATGGTTTAATGTGTTTGTGAAATCCTATATCCTACAATTGGTATCAAGAGCCATGGTTTGATCATCTCTTTTACATATCCTTGGATTTCTAGTGGTTTTAGATGGTTTTTGAGTTTGAAAAAGTGTTGTTCCCTGTTCACTATCGTTTAAAACAGTTTAAGTATATAAAACAAGTTAATAGTGAACTATGACTGAAATTAACATAAGTAAAACACACAAAGTAATTTTCAACATCATATTCTTTATTAGAAATTAATCAAAAAGAATACGTTACCCAAGTACTTGCGGAATAGTACTTAGGATTGAAATGACAAAGTTTGGTGACTCCTCTCTAAGCTCAGGCTAAGTCTGAGCACAACTCTTAGAGCCCACTGAGCTATCTCAGGAACTAAGTTGTATTTGGAGGAGTGAAAAGATGGCTTGCGTGTATGTGTGTTTTTCTAATTCACAAGCTTAACCTTTTCACTCCATCTCTTATGCTATTTATACATATATGATTTTTAACTCTTTCCTAAGTGACAAAATGACATCAAATAGAAGACAAAAATACTGATGTATTTTGTCTCTGTTTAGAAAGACTATTCTAGGTAAGAGACAAGACTACTTTCCTAAGTTCAGTGATGACACTGAGCCTGATCTTTTGCCATTTAGGGAAAGTTGACTTTCGTTGATAAGGACTTCGTCTTATCTGATTCAAACTTATCCCGTCTTGTCCCGCTCTTTCTTCAGTCTTTACATCCATCAGTCTTCTACTTCAGTTTGTCTTCAGTGTAAGTAGTTGGAGAGGAGTCTTAGGGATTCAGTGAGTTATTGTCATCACTCACTGAATCCATCATCTTCTTCTTGACTTAGTCTTCACCCATTAAGTTCTGCCTTACTGAGTGGAGAGACTTCTTCTTCGCCTCATACTATGTATCCTGAAGATGACTCACTGAGAGACTATGCACTCAGTGACCTGTTAGTATTAACGGACTAAATACTGGCTATTTTCTATTCAAATCCTAGATTAAGGGGTTTGGGTATTTACTGAACCCAACAGTCTCCCCCTATTTGGATATACAAATAGCCTAAGTGTTTGATCAGTGTAAGTGAGCAAATGGCTTCTTCTTACACTGAATGTACTAATGAATACAATAAGGAACACTAAATATTTTAACAAAAACATACATCGTTTATTGATCAAATTACAAGGTTCCTATCACTAGTACAAAAGATAAGTCAAAATGATGTCAGTCCAGATGGATTACCAGTGCTTCAAGCTTGACTTTCTTGGTGTTGAGTGTTTCCGGGTCAGGATGGTCTCTTATCTTGGCATTCAGGTCTTGCCAGAACCTGATGTTTGCTGGGGTTTGGATTTAAGAGGCCACTGGTATGTAGCTCAGCATTGTAGCCACACCAGCCTGATCAATATCACTCCATCTTTGAAATGCTGGGTTTCCATAGACATCAATGTGGAATAGCCCTCTTTCAGGCTTCTCAATCACTAGACAGTTCACAAACTTAACACCTTCTGGCAGTTCCCTGTTGCATTCGAATCCAGGCACTTTTATCTCAGGCTGGAACTCAACCCTTTTTCTTTTGCCAGTGGATGATTGTGGTTGAGATCCTTGAGGTGCTGTTAAGGCAGGCTGAATTCCTAGTTGAGCTGGTGCATCCCTCAGCCTTTCATATCTTTTGCTGAGCATCTTCATCAGCTCCTTAACCACCTTGTTCTGCTTCTTTTCAATTATTGGACTGAGTTCATCGAGTTCACTGATCCCAAAGTCAGTGAATTTTAGGGGATCATGAACCTCGAAGTGTCTTTTATCATCCCCCCTGTAGACGTTCATAGCCAGTGGTTTAGACCTGGGAATGATTTTGACATCAGTGATCTTCTTAGGCAGCCTTCTGCTTGTCATTGACTAGTTGTAGTCGTCAATCCTTGCTTTCCTGATGGCAGCAGATCTTTTGTTCTTTTCTTCCAACAGTTTTTTCATTTCTGCCATCTTAGCTGCCTGAGCATCCTTAAACTTTAATCCTGCCTGGACCCTTTTGAAGCTTCTTTGGATCAATTCCCACATTCTCAGCTTCTTCAGCAATCACTTTAACCAGTGCTTCTTTACTCTTCTTATCTTCCTCAGCTTGTTTCAATCTCCTTTCTTCTTTAGCAAGATATTTACTTAGCTGTTGAGGTGTGAGAAGGTATTCAGTGTCACCGATTTTATAGGGAATCTTCTCAGGCTCAGTAGTTGTCATTATGCCTTTGCCTTTGACATGGCCTGAGGAAGATGATGCAACTAAGGGTGGTGTTGTTGTCATGATAGGTGTTGTGACTGTCAGTCTTGTTGTTGTTGTTGTTGTTGTTGTTGTTGTTGATGTTTGTGGTAGAAGTGATGAGATGGGTATTGCTGAGACTGGTTGTGATGATGATATTGAAGCTGCAGAGACTGATGGTGATGGCTCCCCCTCAGTGTGAAGAGGAGTTTCTTCAGCAGTATTCTCCCCCTCAACTGTTGTCGGAATGTTAGTGAAGGCAAGAGTTGGTGTTGGTGCTGAGGGGGACTGAGCTGCTTGACCCTTGAAGGCCTGATAAATTTCAGTAATCATAGCCTTAATCTCTGAAGTATCTGCCTGAATGCCAGTGACTTTTGCTTCCAAGTTAGCCTGAGATTCTTCTAAAGCAGTCATTCTGGGTCCAAGATTCCAGGCCATAGAAGACGAGGCCTGAGTCAAAGTAGCCACCTGAGTTGTCAAAGAGCCCAATGTAGCCTGAAGAGACTGGACTGATGATTGAAGACCCTGAACATTTGCAGATTTTAGGGTTTCAAGCAGTTCAGTAAGGTTGGATGATTGTTTCAAGTATGCCTTAGTAGCCTCCAGCACTCTAGAGTTGAGCGCTGGGTCTTCTTTGACAGATTCCTTGTTTTCTTCTACCTTTGTGCCAACACCCTGAAGATGTCTGAAAAGTTTAGCCAAATTTTCATCCAGTCTGTGAATGGTGTCATACATCAAGTCCCTATACTCATGAACATTTTCATCAAAGGCTTGGACCTCAGCCTTCATATCTGCATAACTTGCTCCAGCTTCAGTATGTTGTTCCCACAATGTTGCAGTGACCCCAAAGTATAATTTCCTTGAAGCTTTGGTGATCCACTGAACAAGCTACCTTTTAGTAAGTGGGAGAACATTATCAAATCTTTCAAATTCATCAGTGGAGGAAGAGGAGTCATCATTTTCAGGCTGGAATGGTGATTCAGTATGCTCCTTTGGATCAGGCTGAGGCTCTTGTTCAGATTGAACCTCAGCGTCCACTTCTTCCCTAGCTGATAAAATTTCATTATCAGTGTCAGCAAGCTCATCTTCAAAGAATAGTATTCCAGTAACATCAATAACGGTTAACAAGGGGTTGGTGATGGGTTCCATATCAGCGGGTGGTATATTTCCCTCTGAGTCTTTGTCCCCCGTTGACCCCTCAGACACTGGTGGGAGTTTCCCAGTGCCTTCTCGGGAGTCAGGATTGGTTTTGGGTTCCGTATCGGCGGTTTGTTTCTTTCCCTCCGAGTCTTTGTCCCCCAGTGACCCTTGAGACACTTGTGGGTGTTTCCCAGTGCCTTTGGCGGAGTCAGTGATAGTTGTATCCCTATCAGCGGGTTGTTTGGTTCCCTCTGAGTCTTTGGGATCGATCAGTGTGCCCTCAGACAAAGGCTTGGATTTGCTAATGTCATCACTGGGCGTTGTGGAAGGCGATCCCCTACCAGCGGGTTGTATGTTTCCCTCTAGATCTTGGGGAGTAGTGGTTGTGACCAAGAGCTCTGACTGTGATGTATCAATTTCCTTCGTTGTCATGGGGGTGGATGTTGCCTGGTCACCAATGGGTGTCTGTTCAGTCTGGGGCTTTTTGTGCCTCTTAGGCTGTGTTCCAGAAGCCTCAGGGCCCTGACAACTTGGGTTTAGTCTTAGTCCCAGTCTAAGACTTCCCCTTTATCTTTTTAGGAGCAAGGTTTGGAGACACTTATCATTCCTGGTTGTTTACAGCAACCATATGGGTCGTCAATTCAATGTTATGGACTAGGGATGGGTCTTTTTGAAAATTTGATTTGCTCAGGACGCCAGGCAAAGCACCAAATTTTTCTTCCTGAGGGTAATTGCAACCCAGTAACACTTGTAAAGCACAAGAGACAAATCTAGGATATGAGACATATTTTGCCCTAGATTTTCTCTGTAGCTTAGTTACGAGATCATTGCAAATGATCTCCCCAATGTCGACATTTACCCCATTCATCAAACAGTAAGCCATCATCAACTGAATAGAATTAACATGTTCAGTTGATGAGTGGTTCCCGCCGAGGACCTGAATCACAAAAGTGAATAAGATCCTCCAAGCCACGGGGAATGAATTTTTGGTGACTGGGGTTCTGTCCAAAAAGTTTGGCTCTAAAGCAATTCGTTTTAACCCATCCTTCACTGTTGAAGGTTCAGGATGGGCGACATAAACTCCCTTATTATAGTCTAACCCTGAAGAGGTGGAAAAGGTTTTGTAATATAGGGTAACTGATTGTTTCCCATCAAAAAGACTGAACTTAATGAGATACTCCCTTAGTGGTCGTAGGTCAGTCTCATTAGTAGCAGGTGTCGGGTCATAGGCCACGGCTGTTGCCCCAAACTCCCTGAGGAGGTTTTGGTAAACAATAGAGGGACACTGAACAAAGGCATTTTTCAGTGGACAGTTAAATAAAAATTTCATAATGTCTTTATAGGCTGGGACATTTTGTGGGTAATTAAAATTGCCTATGACATTATTGGTTTTAAATTCAACATTAGTTAGATCCCCTGCCCACTGTTGTGCATACTGAAGACATTGAGTTCTTGCCATTTCCATTTGAAATAGTTTTTAGGGTTTTGAGAAAAACTTGACAAGAACAGCCAAAATAATTTTTTGATTCTCTTAAGTTTTGATGAAAAATCTTTTGTAAATGTTTACAATGAAGGTTTTTCTGAAAGAGGTTTGAAGAACACAACGATTTCTGGGTTTGAAATAAATTTTGACAGAGTTTTGTTTGCAGAAATCAATTGTGTGTGTTTTAATGTTAATGAGAGGGGTATTTATAGAGTGGTGAGAGGGGTGATTTTTGCATAAACGTGGATATGTAAAGACGGTTTTTGAAATCTTTTGAAATTCCACATTTAATGTTACCCAGCACTACCCGCAGTAAAATCCCGTATTTTAAGGGAACAGTTATAGTGCATAGTAAAAGTGCACTTTTGCAGTAATAAAATATCCATTGGATATTTTATGTGAGAGGAGGCATTTAATGCCAAGTGGGGATGAGGTAAGTTTGTGAGGGACCTTTGATGTGGTTGACAGTAAGACAAAGAGACATATATTCCTATATTAAATTGGCATAGTTACCAACCTAGGACATTTAAGTAACTGATACTTGGATCATTTAGTTACTCATTCAATGCTCAATATTAACTGTCAGGGTCCCTAAATGAGTCTTACTCATTCAGTGAGGGGTTTATTTTGGGTGTTCAAGGAGGATGAACCATTTCATAGAACTTACTGAGATTGGTTTTCAGATACCTGACTTTCAATGTCAAGCATTCCCAATTCAGCTTTCAGTCTCCTGAAGGTAGGTTCATCCAAGGGTTTGGGGAAGATATCAGCCAGTTGATATTTAGTAGGGATGAAATGAAGTTCTATGTCTCCTTTCATTATGTGATCCCTGATGAAGTGATATCTGATATCAATGTGTTTGGTTCTTTGGTGGAGTACAGGGTTGTTGGAGATTGCAATTGCACTGGTGTTATCACAGAAGATGGGTACCATTTTGTAATGGATGTCGTAGTCACTGAGTTGACTTTTCATCCATAAAACATTAGCACAGCATCCTGCAGCAGCCACGTACTCAGCTTCAGCTGAAGACATAGCCACTGATTGTTGCTTTTTAGCACTCCAACAAACCAGTTTTCCTCCAAGAAATTGACAGGACCCTGAGGTACTTTTTCTGTCCATGTTGCAGCCAGCATAATCAGAATCAGAGTAACCTTTGAAATCGAACCCTGAGCATTTTGGATAATAGAGTCCAAGGCTTGGTGTTCCCTTTAGGTACCTGAGAATTCTCTTAGTTGTAGTGAGATGGGATTCTTTAGGATTAGACTGATATCTTGCTATTAGACAGACTGAGAATTGGATGTCTGGTCTAGAAGCAGTTAGATACATCAGTGAGCCTACAATCCCTCTGAAATGAGTTTGATTGACTGATTTGCAGTGAGATCAGGTCCAAGGTTGTTAGGTGGGACCATTGGAGTCTTCACTGAGGCATAGTCAGATATTTCATATTTCTTCAAGAGATTTCTGGTGTACTTCTCTTGACTGATGGATATTCCTTTATCAGTTTGCCTGATTTGTAGTCCAAGGAAGTATGTGAGTTCACCATCATGCTCATTTCAAACTTCTTTGTCATCAGTTTTTCAAACTGTTTGCAAAGTTTGTAGTTTGTTGAGCCAAAGATGATGTCATCAACATACACTTGGACCAGTATCACATCCTGTTGTGTTCTATAGACAAACAGTGTATTGTCTATCTTTCCTCTGACAAACTTGTTTTGTATCAGGAAGGCTGAGAGAGTTTCATACCATGCCCTGGGAGCTTGTTTAAGTCCATAAAGGGATTTGTCAAGCTTACAGAGATAGTCAGGGAATTCACTACTCTCAAAGCCTGGAGGTTGCTGAACATACACATCTTCCTTGAGATCACCATTTAAGAATGCACTTTTAACATCCATTTGGTAGACCCTGAAGTTGATGTATGTTGCATATGCAAGGAAGACCCTGATGGCTTCCATTATTGCAACAGGAGCAAATGTCTCATCATAGTCAATGCCTTCTTGTTGACTGTAACCTTTGGCTACAAGTCTGGCTTTGTTTTTAATGACAGTGCCATTTTCATCAGTTTTGTTTCTGAAAACCCACTTCATGCCTATGACTACTACATCCTAAGGACATTTGATCAAGGTCATGACCTTGTTTTTATCAAACTGTTGCAGTTCTTCTTACATAGCTTGAACCCAGCTTGGGTGTTTTAGAGCCTCAGTGACACTATGATAGGTAATCAGCATATAGACATTCATTGGCTGAAGCTGTAGTTAAATTAGCAGCCATGCTTCTAGTGAGCATGCCCTCAGTGGGTTCACCAATGATGTTTACAAGCTCAATGTCCTGATATTTTGTCCACTTACTTTGTGGTCTAGGATCTAAACTTGAGGAGGTCACTGGAGACTCAGGAGTGAGTTCTGGTACATTAGCCATAGGATCATTAAGAACATCCGTTGAGATGTCTTGTTCAGGTTGGGTTTCATGAATCACTGGTACCTGATCATTTGGAACAGTGTTGCCTATCCCAGCAGGGACTGATTGATTATCAATGAATTCACTGATAGTTGGTTGGGGTAGGTTGTGAGGTAAGACATAATATGAGATGTCAGCATCAGCTTGATATGAGGAATTGATTTCAGTGTTGAACTCATCAGGAGGATATCTTGATGAGTCATCAATTCCTATTTCCTCCACTGAGGTATTGGTGAACCTGATGCTTTCTGAACTTTCATCAAAGGTGACATGAAAGGTTTCCTCAACTTGTTGTCTTCTGGTGTTAAACACCCTGAAGGCTTTGGAGATCAGTGAGTAGCCTAAGAAATATCCATCATCAGCTTTTGCATCAAATTTGCCTAGGTGATCCTTGTGGTTATGAATAAATACAGGACACCCAAACACATGAAAGTAGCTGATGTCAGGAAGTCTACCTTTGAAAGTCTCATATGGGGTTTTATTATGTCTTTTGACAATGATTGACCTGTTTTGAGTGTAACAGGCAGTTTTGACTGCTTCAGTCCAGAAATGCTTTGAGAGGGCTGAGCCATTTAACATGGTTCTTGCTGCCTCAATGAGAGTTCTGTTTTTCCTTTCAGCAACCCTATTTTTTTCAGGGGTATAAGGAGATGATAAATTTTGAGAAATTCCTTTTTCATCACAGAAGCTTTCAAGTTCTTGATTTCTGAACTCAGTACCATTATCAGTTCTGATTTGTTTAACAATAATGTCATTCTGGTTTTCAATTTTTCTGATGAATGACATTATTGTATCAGCTGCCTGACTCTTTTTGGAAAAAAAGTATACCCAAGTGTATCTTGAAAACTCATCGACAATGACAAGTGTATACTTCTCATGCTGGATTGATCTGGGACTGACAGGTCCAAAGAGATCCATGTGCAGGAGGTGAAGGCAACTTTTGATGGAGAAATTTTGTTTGGTTTTGAAAGATGCTCTGTGGTGTTTACCTTTTTCACATGCAGAGCTTGGTTTGTCTTTTGCAAAAACCAGTGATGGTAAGCCAAGGACCTTGTTTTCTTTTGCCAGGTTGTTGATATTTTTGAAGTTTAAGTGAGAGAGTCTCTTGTGCCACAGCCAGTTGATAGATTCAGTGGCTTTGGCAAAGAGACAGGTTCCATCTTGAGAAAGTGTAGACATGTCTAAGACATAAACATCCTCTCTTCTAGGAGCTATCAAAACAACTTCTTTATTGGCATTGAAAATGGTGCCTTGTTTGTCATTGAATTGCACAATGTACTTAGCATCACATAGTTGACTGACACTGATGAGCTTGTATTTGAGACCATTGACATAAGCAATTCTAGAGAAAACTATTCCATTGCAGTTTACTGAACCATAACCTTAAGTGGGACATGATGAGTTATCACCAAATACTACCTTGGGTCCTGATTCCTTTACATACTTGTGCAGATACTCCTTCACACTAGTCATGCTTCTTGAACATCCACTGTCTAGATGCCAAATAGGCTCCCTGGCGTGTCTCTGCACAAGTAGTAAACTGAATTAGTTTTTCTTAGTGACCCACTTGCTAGTGGGCTTGGGTCTCAAGGTCTCTTTGAATTTTTGCAATCGACTCATGGTCAATGGTTGAGTGCATTGTGCTACCACGGGTTTTGCATTTAGAGACTGAGGAAGACTCAGTGATTTTGGGTTGTTTTGTACTTCTCCTTGCATGAATGACACTGTCGTGTTGGGATGTATCATGAGCTGGATTTCCACATATATCACAGCATGTGTTCATGAGACAGTCATCCTGATGATGATCATTAAACCCACAGTGAGGGCAAAGAGGAAATGGTTTTGCTCTATTCTTGAGAGCTATTTTGGAGGATGAAGCATACTGATGACCAACTTTGGTATAGTTTGCTTTACTGACAGAGCTTACATACTGTAAGTGGTCTGCAGTTCTGTGATCATCCTTATTGCAGATCATACAATAAAGGATTCTATAGCAGTTGTCAGTGGTATGACTAGTGTAATGACACAGCTCACACTTCTGCTTGGGTTTGTTGGTGGATTTTGATTTTGATGAGCTAGATGAGGCTGACTTAGTTTCCTTGATTGAATCAGGGGCTTTTTCGATGGAATCCATCTTTTCTGTCAGCTTCCTCACAAGCTCAGTAAGTTGCTGAATTTGGTCAGCTTCAGTGGGGACAGAGGATGTTGAAGTCTCAGTAGGAGTAGAATCTTGTTGGATTTGTTTTGTTTGTCTTTGCAGGATGGTTCTACCAAGTCCAGACCTTTCTTTTGGTGAGTGAGGATTGAATTTTAGAGGAGTAAGCTCAGAGCTTGGATCAGCACCCTGAAGAGGTTTCAAGGGTGGAAGCGGTGTTTGAGATTCTGCTTCAGACTCAGAGATGTGTTCAGTACCACTGGGCACATCAGGGAGTCCCAGCATGCTCTTAAGAGCTTGGCTCTCAGGCTCAAGAATCCTTCTAGAATCAAAATTTGGAAGCTTACTCTCAAGATTAACCCATTCAATCCAATCACTGGAATTTGGAGTTGTCAGCATATTGGTAATCATACCACCAGACATAAATGGTTTTGAACTTTGGTCTTTGTTGCGAGAGTTAGGGAGATGATCTTCACCTATGACTCTCTTTTTGCTACTGGGGGCACCCACAACATCAAAGACCCTGGGATTCTTAGAAGTCCAACTATCAAGAATATCTTGTTCCTTTTTAAGTTCATCTTGAAGAGCCTGATTTCTCTTAACTAGTTCAGTGTTTTGAATTTGCAAAGTGACAGCCTCAAGCTTGGCTTGTTTTAAAATAAGCAGTTCATCCCTACACTTGTTTAATTCAAAACTTAGCTTGTTGTATTTTGAAAAAAGATTCAGTCTTTGCTCTTCCACGAACTTAAGGTCAACATTAAGATAATTCATGTAAGACTGCCAATCAGAGTCATCATCCATAGAAAGTAAAATATTTACCTTCTTCATTGTGATATTGACCCATTCTCCATTCCTGGCATGATTCTTTCCAATAGCTAGCTTGTCCTCTTCTGAGAGGGCCATCAGTGCACTGACATGCACCATTTCATCATCAGATGATACTGGCTCTTCATCCCAGTCGAAGGTTTCAGAAATGAGGCCTTTGTTTTTACCTTGCATAGATTTAACACTGGTTGTTTCTAAGGGATTGGCCTCAAGCAATGCAAGCTTAGCTTTTGCTTTCTTATACTTGGTTTCATAATCAACAGCTTTGTTTTGATCAGATTTGTTTTGAAAATTTTGATGAGACTGAAAGATTTTTGGTTGAAATTTGCTAAAGCCCGAAGACTGGTTTGACCCTGATGGTTTGTAAGAGGGTTCAGAAATTGTTTTTGAAAAGCAGTCTTTTGCAAAATGACCCTTTTTGTGACACTTAAAACATTCAGTGTCTTCATTAGCTTTAGCGTTTGAAAAACTTTTGTTTCTTAGAATAAACCTTTTAGAGTTAGCGAGGAGTGCTCTTTCCAGAAACTCAATATTTAAATCGTTCAGGTACTCCTCGCTTGTCCTCTCATCAGCCTCATCATCTGAGTTTTCCTGAAAATCTTGAATCACATTGTTAGAATAGAAAGCAGTTGACACAGGATTGGAAATGGTTGTCAGGGACTTCTTGACTTCCTGAGATTTTTTCAAGTCAGGGTATCGTCTGTTGATGAGGTTTTCCTCATAGACAAATTTCCCATAAATTTCAGGAAGCTCAAGATTCTGAATGTGGTTAGCATCCTTAGTCCTTGAGAGAAATTTAGCCATTTCTCAGGGAGACTGTTTACAAAACCAACATTGATTTCATGTTTGGACAATTTTACACCATCATTTGAAGGTTCATTTAACAAAGTTTTGTACCGGGTGTAAGTTTGAGACAGAGTTTCTGATTCCTTAGCCCTGAAGGTATTATACTCAAGTTTCAGGTCCATAATCCTGTTTTCTTTGGTATCAGATGGACCTTCATGACTATGAACTAGGTCATCCCAGGTTTGTTTAGCTGTACTACAGCTAATGACTGACTCTATAATATCATCAGGAAGACATGATATGATGATACTTTTGAGTCTTTGGTCCTGGTTGACCACTCTTCCCTCATCCTGAGTCCACTGAGCTTCATGTTTAGGCAAACCTTCAGCAATCTTTGGGATAAATGGACCTTCATTTATACACTTGATATAATAAGGTTCCATCCCAATCAAATAGCAAAGCATACACTTTTTCCATTTGTTGAATTTTCCAACTTCAAGTCTAGGGGCAACGGCTGAATAAGCTCCACCTTTTTTATCGACTAGTTGGGGTACATCAATTTCAGCCATTTAGGATCCTAATTTAAAAACTTTTAGAGCGGCCTAAAAACGAGTTTTATAATTAGCCTTTCTCTGATACCACTTGTTGTTCTCCGTTCACTTTCGTTTAAAACATTTTGAGTATATAAAACAAGTTAATAGTGAACTATGACTGAAATTAACATAAGTAAAACACACAAAGTAATTTTCAACATCATATTCTTTATTAGAAATTAATCAAAAAGAATATGTTACCCAAGTACTTGCGGAATAGTACCTGGGATTGAAATGACAAAGTTTGGTGACTCCTCTCTAAGCTCAGGCTAAGTCTGAGACAACTCTTAGAGCCCACTGAGCTATCTCAGGAACTAAGTTGTATTTGGAGGAGTGAAAAGATGGCTTGCGTGTATGTGTGTTTTTACAATTCACAAGCTTAACCTTTTCACTCCATCTCTTATGCTATTTATACATGTATGATTTTTAACTCTTTCCTAAGTGACAAACTGATATCATACAGAAGACAAAAATACTGATGTATTTTGTCTCTGTTTAGAAAGACTATTCTAGGTAAGAGACAAGACTACTTTCCTAAGTTCAGTGATGACACTGAGCCTGATCTTTTTCCATTCAGGGAAAGTTGACTTTGGTTGATAAGGACTTCGTCTTATCTGATTCAAACTTATCCCACCTTGTCCCGCTCTTTCTTCAGTCTTTACATCCTTCAGTCTTCTACTTCAGTTTGTCTTCAGTGTAAGTAGTTGGAGAGGAGTCTTAGGGATTCAGTGAGTTATTGTCATCACTCACTGAATCCATCATCTTCTTCTTGACTTAGTCTTCACCCATTAAGTTCCGCCTTACTGAGTGGAGAGACTTCTTCTTCGTCTCATACTGAGTATCCTGAAGATGACTCACTGAGAGACTATGCACTCAGTGACCTGTTAGTGTTAATGGACTAAACACGGGCTATTTTCTATTCAAATCCTAGATTAAGGGGTTTGGGTATTTACTGAACCCAATAAAAAGTTTAGTGGTTTTTGCATCATTTGGATCATTTCTAGTGTTAAAGTTTGAATTTTGGGTGTACTTTTGTGTTTAGAATCATTGTAAGTGATTGGGTTTTAATTTGGTAAGCTTGAATCACTGTGGTTGAGCTTGTTTTGGATTGAAAAGTGTGTTTTTTGAAGTTTTTCTTTCTAGCGACTTGGTTCTCGTAATGTTTTTCATCATAGCGACTTGCTTCAGTAAAAGGTAGCGAGTTGTAGTGCAAATTGTTAGCGATTTGGTCCTAGCGACTTGTCTATTGAGACAAGCCGAAAAACAATACAACTTAGTGGATTCTCCACTACGGCTAGCGACTTGGTGAAGTTAGCGACTTGCTTTCAATTTTGTTAGCGACTTGTACTTAGCATTCTTAGCGACTTGGTGTTAGCGACTTGGACCTTAGCGAGTTGCTCGTTAGTGACTTGACTGTGTAGCGACTTAGTGCTTTAGCGACTTGTGTCCAGCGACTAAGGTCTTAGCGACTTGGTCTTAGCGACTTGGTTCACAGGAAATTGAGATCTTAGCGAGTTGCTACTTAGCGACTTGGTGCTTAGCGACTTGGTTCAAGAATTCTTAGCGACTTGGTTGACTTTTTGTTTGTAATACGGTTTTCTATTGTTTTAGTAAAATCCCGTGAAAGAATCTATTTCCCGGTTTAATCATAGAGTTATAAAATCCCGTGTAATCTGTTAACATGTCTACCAACGTACCTACAATTATCTCCACTGTTGCTGAGGATGTTCAAGCAGTTGGTTCAGATACTCGTCCACCTATGCTTGACAGAACTGACTACGACTCTTGGGCTCAACGAATCAGATTGTACTGTCTTGGAAAGGAAAATGGGGTCAACATTCTCAAATCCATTGATGAAGGACCTTATCAGATTGAGACTACAAGAGACTTAATTGATACAGCTGCAGATGGAACAATGATCTATGGAATAGACAGACCAAAGACGTATGATGAGCTCAATGATAAGGAGAAAAAGAGATTCGATGCTGATATCAGGGCTTCTAACATTATACTTCAGGGTCTTCCAAAAGATATCTACAAGCTTATCAATCACAACACTGAAGCCAAGGCAGTATGGGATAATGTCAAGATGATTCTCTCAGGTTCTGAATTAACCAAGGAAGATAGAGAATCACAACTGTATGATGAGTTTGAGAACTTCAAAATGAAACCAGATGAGAGTGTCTATGAGTACTACGTGAGATTCCATAAGCTTGTGAATGACATGAGGAACATCAAAATGACCATGCCAAACATTCAGCTGAACTCAAATTTTGTGAACAACATGAATCCTGAATGGCACAAGTTTGTCACCTCTGTGAAGCTAACCAAAGGATTGAAGAATACAAACTATGAACAGCTGTATGCCTTCCTTCTTCAGAATGAGAGACATGCCATGTTTGAAAAAAGGATTCTTGATCAGTTCAAAACCAACCAGGGAGAAACAAGCTCATCAAATGATTCAAGAGCTTTTTACACAAATGTTGGAATTACCACCAAAGCTTCTCAAGTCATACCCATGGGTAATGGTAATTACAAGCTCATCCCTGATCCAGCATATAAGCCTCCTGACCCAAACACATTCATGGAAAACCTCATCAATCAACTGTCTCTAATGGTTAGTCAAAACATGAACTCTCTCCCACACACCAACAATAACCTCAGAACATCATCCAACCCACACAATCAAGCTACTGTCAGAGATGGGAAGGTCATGGTGGAACCAGTTCAAGAAAGGCAGTATGAACAGGGAAGAGGTGGAGTTGGTAGAGGATATGTGGCAAATCAGAATCGTGGAAAGAATCCAAATCAGGGTCAAGCTAAGCCAATTAAGTGCTACGACTGTGGTGGTGATGGACACATAGCACGGAACTGCACTTCTCCAAAACGCCCTCAAAATGCAGAGTACTTCAAAGACAAGATGTTACTAGCGCAAGCTCAGGATAATGGAGCTGTGTTGGATGAAGAGGAGTTGTTGTTTCTTGCTGAGGGCAATGCAAAGACATATGATGCAGATGTGGATGAGCAACCAATTCTAAGATAGGTCATAATCATCAGAATGCCTTTCAAGTCGCCGACTGTGATGCATACGACTCTGACGTTGATGATGAACCTACTGCATAGACTATTTTCATGGCTAGCATTTCTCCAATGGTCTCTCCAAAGGTCCCCTCACCACAGCAAGCTGGTCCATCCAAAGAATCAATCATCTCAGAGGTATTAAAACTATACGATGATGTTGATGAGCAAAAGATACATGACAAAGTACAATCAACTGAAACTTTTGAGTCAGATATTGAAAATATGGGTAATATACATGTTGTCCCATATGATCAATATATGAAACAAAGTGAAAGCGAGACTGTACCAAGTGATGCATCTTCTGCAGTCAATGATGACTATATTTTTGATGAATACACTACATGTGCCCCTGAGGATTCTGTTATTTCTGAACTAAATGCCTATAAAGAACAAGTTGCTATTTATGAACAGCGTGCTAAGTTTGAGTTAACCACCCGTGAGCAGGAAATGGATGACCAAATGCGTACAATTATTAGAAAAAGCAATTTTAGAGAAGAAGTACTAAAACAAGAGTTAAGCTCCTTACAAGAAAAACTTTTTAAAACTGCTAAGCAAAAATAAGAACTTCAAGAAAATGTTAAAATGCTTAAGCAAGAATTCAATGCTAAGGAATCAAAACTTTTGAATGATTTTTCCAATCTAAAAACTTTGAAAAACAAGATTGAAAATAAGTTGTACGTACAAGGGAACACCATTCAGACTGCTCACATGATCACTAAGCATAGAGTTCTCAACGATAAGCATAGTATCCCCATTATAAAGGAATCAAACCCTGAGTATGGTAAGATAGCAAAAGCTGCTCAAAATATAATCTATGATGGCAATGAGATTCTTAAACTTAGAAAGAAACCTAGTTGCATTGAATGCACTGAGGAAGATAGAAAATTAGATGATGCATCTAGGGAGAAAATGAATAAGAAGCTTAACGATCCTGCGTGTAAAAAGAATAACATAACGATCAAACCCCATGATTACACTAAGGAAAATTGGATATCCTTGAACATGTTTAAGCCACAAACTCAATTAACCCCAGAACATATCTTTTGGAAGAAAGATATGGATAAGCTAAAAGTTAATGTACTTGTTGAAACAAACACTCCCCTTAGGAAAATGCCTGCAGCTACTGTGTATCCTCCAAATACAGCAATGCATCTAGTTCCTAGCTCTATTGCCACTAATAGCAAGACCTTAATCAGCCTGTATGTTGTTTATCAGCTGTTTGTTGATTTTGAGAAAACATGTAAGAAGAGAATCACACCTACAGGGATAACTGAGGGGGAAAGGGGTTTTGAGCAAACTAAAGAATGTTATTTAACTGAGGTCATGCCTTTCTTTAAACAATTAAAAGGTCAATTTGAGAGCCTTCAAAAAGGAATTAGTTCTGATATTAAAGAAATGGAAAAAGAATTTGATGCAATGATAGTTGAGGTCAATGACTATGAACAGGAACTCAAATACAATGAAGTTGAAAGAAAGAACTTGCATATTTTAAACGAGAATTTGATTTCGAGTTGTGTTGCTCAAGATATGTTTTATACTGTTACTAAGCACTCTATTACTGCTTCTCGATTTCATGAATTATCTATTGCATTGAAAGTTTCCCATGATCGTGTCATTGAGCTTGAAAACAAAAACTCAGAACTAAGTGAGAAAATTGATCAGGATGATCACGATAATTTGATAAAACATCTTTCTAAACTAGAAGTTGAACATTTAGATTTACAACTAAAATATCAACATCTTAAAGAAAATGTCAAAACCTCAAATATCAAGACATCCTCAAATGTTCCAGAGTTTGATGCAGTTTTTGAGATAAACAAACGTGACGAATAGATTCAAGCTCATTGTAACACGATCAGAAAGTTGAAAGCCAAAATCTCTCAATTAAAGGGTGAAAAGAACAATGTGACTGGCTCCCAAATGCCTCATCCTTTAGATTCTCAGTATTCTCAAACTTTTCATCTTCAAAACCTAGTTAATGCTTTAGAAAAAGAAAACGAAAGTTTTCTAGAAGAAAATGATAAAGTTAAACGACACTTTAAAGAGTTATATGATTCAATGAAAGTCACTTGTGACAAAAACAACGAAAAAATAACGTCTTTACAAAAGGAAATTGAGAATCTGAGGAGTCAGGAAAAAGGGAAACTGCCACTTGTTTTCAATGAGAATGTTGCATCAAAGTCATCCTCAGACTGCAAATATACTGTGACTGTTAAATACATTCCTCCTCATCTTAGGAATAATGAACCTGTAATTCACAACTGTTGTGCTCACCTTAAGGATAGTCTAGAATGTCTCCGTGAGATTGTGGAAGAGGATTTTATAAATAAGCCTCTTGACAGTGAAATTAGGTTTGCGTGCATTCAAGCCAAACGATCTCAAGAACTGCTAGAATGTTTAATAGCAACATGTCCTAAATCCTTAGGTGCAAAAGGAAAAGGTGTGATGCCTTCTTCTATGCCTAGTGCCAAGCATACAAACAATTCTATGCCCAGTTTTAAGAAAGTGAACACTAATGTGCCTTCAAGTAGTTCAGATCCCTGCACTTGTAGTTCAGGAATGAAAAAAGTAGCAAAACCAACTAATGTTCCAATTTCCTTTACAGGAGTAAGAAGTGACACCAAAGCAAGCAGGTGAAAGCCTGAAGGCAACACAAAGAATGATAGGACCTTGCATGCTAGGAATGTTCAGTGGAAGAGAGTAGAAGCTCACCTTAGGGAGAATTTGAATAAGACGAATCGTGTTGATTCTAGTGTTAGCTCTAAGCGTACTACAATTAATGCGAATTCTACTACTTTTGGCAAAACATGTAATGATGATTGCGTGGTTTCTGTTACTAATCTTGAATGTGGTGTGAATGATTTTTCTAATGTTGTTAAAGGCCCAACTAAAATTGTTAATGTTAAAATTCAATCTAAAAGGGCAAAAAGGCAAAGGCGAAAGAAAGTTAGAAAACAGTGGAAACCCACAGGAAGGAAATTTAGTAATATAGGTTATCAATGGATACCTACTGGCCATAAGATTAATGTGTTGTGCCCTAAATTTTCTAAGTCAATACCCACTAGAAAATGGATGCCTACTGGTAGAACTATTCCCTTAAGAAGTGAACACACTTTGAATAGGTCAAATACGGACACTAGCACTGCATTTATCTCTGATGATTCCATTGCTTCTACTTCTGATGTGGGTGTTCCAATCACTGTTACTAACCAAATGGAACCCATTCTTGCATGGGGATCCCAATTATCCAGTTATCCATTCTTGTTTGTGTTCAACTGCATATCGTTCAAATCATTCTGTGGTACCTGGACTCAGGCTGTTCCAAGCATATGACTGGAGACCGATCACGGCTCATGAACTTCGTGAGTAAATTCATCAGAACTATGAGATTCAAAAATGATCATTTTGGTGCTATTATGGGTTATGGAGATTACGTGGTCGGAGACAGTGTGATTTCCAGGGTATATTATGTTGAAGGTCTTGGACATAATCTATTTTCTGTCGAACAATTTTGTGACTCAGATTTAGAAGTGGCCTTCAGGAAACATACTTGCTTTGTTAGAGAACTTGATGGTGTGGAACTTCTCAAAGGAACTCGGGGTTCAAACCTATACACCATCTCTATCGAAGATATGATGAAATCTTTACCCATCTGCTTACTGTCAAAGGCGTCCAAAACTAAGTCATGGCTATGGCACCGTCTTCTCAATCACTTGAACTTTGGTACCATAAACAATCTTTCCAGAAAGGACTTAGTTGTAGGTTTATCTAGACTAAAGTATGAAAAGGATCATCTTTGTTCAGCATGCCAATTGGGAAAAAGCAAGAAGTATGCCCACAAACCCAAACCTACAAACTCAGTTACAGAAGTTCTTCATACAATTCACATGGATTTATGTGGACCCATGAGAGTGCAGAATATCTTTGGGAAGAAATATGTGTTAGTTGTGGTTGATGATTACTCTCGATTCACCTGGGTTAAGTTCTTAAGGACAAAGGATGAAACTCCAGATATCATCATCAAACTTATCAAACAGCTGCAGGTTCGACTTAACAAAACTGTCAGAATCATCCGAACAGACAATGGAACTGAGTTTGTTAATAAACAACTTAGTGAGTTTTATGAAAGTGTTGGAATCAGTCATCAAAGAAGTGTTCCACGAACTCCTCAACAGAACGGTGTAGTTGAAAGACGAAATCGAACTCTTGTGGAAGCCGCAAGAACAATGCTGATTTAGTCAAAGGTTCCAATGTTTCTCTGGGCTGAAGCCATTGCCACTGCATGCTACACTTAAAATCGATCCCTAATTCACACTGCTCATGGAAAAACTCCATATGAACTTGTCCACAATAGAAAACCTAATCTCTCATTCCTTCGTGTGTTTGGTTCATTGTGTTATCCAACTAATGAGGGCCAAGACTTATGCAAGCTTAAAGCTAAAGCGGACATTGGAGTTTTTGTAGGATATGCACCAAAGAAAAAGGGATACCGAATTTACAACAAAAGAACCCGAAATATTATGGAAACAATTCACGTTACTCTTGTTTACGACTCCTCACCAACAACTCCTTATGTACCTCCTTCAGAAGATGATTTGAAGAAATTATTTGATCCAATGTTTGATGAACACTTTGAGCCAAGTGCTAATGATATGTCAGTTCCATCAACTGAGGCTGCCTCTATCCTTGTCAATGAAGTTAACCCTTCAGTATCAATGTCATTAAGTCAAGAAGCGCCTGATGCTGATCACTCTGTCTCATTAATAAATCATCAATCATCGAGTGTACACAATGGAAATGTTGCTGCTGTTACAGATGATGAAAACCCTTTTGCTCCTGCAAAAGATAAACTTGTTGAAAACATATTTGCTCCTGAATCATCATCAGAACCATCGTCATCAGGAGATATAGACTCTGCTACTTCTGTTCCTCAACAACAACCACATGAACATCTTAGAAAATGGACACATGATCATCCATTGGACAACATCATTGGAAACCTCTCTCGTCCAGTATCCACACGGAAACAACTTGCAACCGATGCCTTATGGTGCTTCTTCAATTCCGTACTCTCTAAGATCGAACCGAAAGACGTGAAAACTGCCATGAATGAAGATAGCTGGTTCAATGCCATGCAAGAAGAAATTCATGAGTTTGATCGACTAGATGTATGGGAATTAGTACCTACTCCTGATTGTGCCATGATCATTGCTCTAAAGTGAATCTTCAAAGTAAAGCTTGATGAGCATGGTGATGTTTTGAAGAACAAGGCTCGATTAGTTGCAAAAGGATACCGTCAAGAGGAGGGTATTGACTTTGAAGAATAATTTGCTCCTGTTGCTCGTATCGAGGCAATCAGAATTTTCTTGGCTAATGCTGCAAGTAAGAACATGGTAGTTTATCAGATGGATGTAAAGATGGCGTTTCTTAACGAAGATCTTAAAGAAGTCGTATACGTCAGCCAACCTGAAGGCTTTGTGAATCCAGAACATCCTACTCACGTCTATCATTTGAAGAAGGCTCTTTATGGGTTAAAGCAAGCTCCAAGGGCATGGTATGATACGCTATCAAAGTTTCTTCTATCTGCTGGATTCAGCAAATGAGCAGTTGATCCGACATTGTTCACCAGAAAGTCAGGCAAGCATTTAATTCACGTTCAAATATATGTTGATGATATTATTTTTTCCTCGACTGACCCCAATGAATGTGACCGTTTTTCTAAAGAGATAGGCTCCAAATTTCAAATGTCAATGATGGGATACATGTCATTTTTCTTGGGATTACAAATTTCACAAAGTCCCGGAGGCATTTTCATTAATCAATCTAAATATGCAAATGAAATTTTAAAAAAATTTGGATTTGACACTTATGACACCAGTGACACTCCCATGGTGGAACGTACCAAACTGGATGAGGATCACTCAGGGATCATGGTAGATCAAATGAAATATCGAAGTATGATTGGATCCCTGATGTACCTCACTGCCAATAGACCTGATATTCTGTTCGCTGTATGCGTGTGTGCTAGATACCAGGCTAAGCCTACCAAAAAGCACCTTGAAGCTATTAAACGGGTCTTTCGGTATCTCCAAGGGACCAACAACATGGGACTTTGGTACCCCGAAAGACACCGGTATGTCACTAACAGCCTATGCAGATGCTGATCATGCAGGATGTCAAGATACACGTCGAAGTACGTCTGGAGGTGCTCAGTTTTTGGGTAATAAGCTTGTGAGTTGGTCTTCAAAGAAGCAAATGAGTACTTCTATTTCCTCTACAGAGGCTGAATACATAGCCATGTCATCTTGTTGTGCTCAAATCCTATGGATGAGATCCCAATTATCTGACTATGGCTTTGAATTCAACAAAATCCATCTGTATTGTGATAATAAAAGTGCTATTGCTCTCTCATGCAACAACGTACAACACTCAAGAGCAAAGCATATCGACATTCGACATCATTTCATCAGGGAGCAAGTAGAAAACGGGGTGGTAGAACTTTATTTTGTGAGGAATGAATACCAGTTAGCAGACATCTTCACCAAAGCTCTTCCTAGAGAACGTTTTGGGTTTATCCTCCCACGACTTAGTCTAAAGAGTCTTCAACCGGAAACACTCAAACGTCTTTAAGAGGAAGACGAGGAGTAAAGGTCTTTCTTCATTCATATCTTGTATATATTTATTCAAAAAGCAAAATACAAAATTTCAAAACCCACAAAAGAAAATATAAAAATATAAAATTCTCAAAAATCCATAAAAATTAAAAAATCTTGAAAAATTCCAAAAATATTGTTATTTTGTCATGTTTTTCCTTATTCGATATCATCTACGGACTTTGTGTTGACATTCAAAGAATGTCACGGGTCTTTAGATGTTCTTCGAATGTACATTAGTTTGTTTAAAAAAAAAATTGAAACAAATCTCATGCTCAAAATATATTTATCTTATTCCTTTGTTAATATATTTATAAAATATCTAATAAAATTATTTGTTTTATATGTTTTGATGCAGTGAATACATATATTATGGTGGTTATTGATTCATGGTTTAAGCTGTTTTGGTATTTTTTCTAAACATGTCTCAAAATGTGGCTTACAGTTACTTCTGACTGTAACCCGTGCTTAAGATACATGTTTGCCATTAGAGAGAGAAAGTAGATGAGAGGGTATTTTCTTGGTAGAGACTAGCTTCACAAATGTAAGGTTAGATTATGAGAAAAGCGCCACGCCTTCCATGGATGGAAGGGGTATTTATACTTGCAACTTATACGTCCTCCTAACGGACTGTGGATCAGGCATAAGGTGGGTAAAGACCAGTCCTTCCTCCACGGTGTTACACTAAACTAATCTACGCTACTAATTAAATAATTAACTACAAAACAACATAAATAACTACAAGTCTACGAGCTAAAATATGCTAGACCATAATTGGGGTGACCGACACTTTAATATGGAATTTTCAATTCCTAACAATCTCCCCCTAAGGGAGGTCACCCCATGAAATACATTTTGCATCCTACCATTCTTTCTTTGTCTTTAGTTTTCGAGCTCGTAGACTTCAATTCTTCAAGTTCCGCAATCTTTGTGCATTAGTAGCGATTCTTTAAAGTCCGCATTGATTTGTACTTTTAGTGGAGGCCTTTAACTGATCCACATCTTTGATGATCTTCGAGCTTTCTTTGAGATCATCAGCCACAGTACATCTCTGGATCACCCTTTATTGTGTTGCCATCATGTGAAGTTGTGACTTTCGGATCGACATGCTCACACCTTTTGGATCATGACATCTTTCCATCAGAGTAGCGAAAGCCTTACTAGTTCATGATATTTGCAGCAGCGTAGCAGAAACATAGTATAGAAATATCAGAGCCAGGTTCTGTAGATATGCACAAGTCATGATTTTTTCAATTAAGTGTGGATGCTGTGAGCATGCGGCTTTGGATTGACTCCTCAATTCTGATCAGCTGCAACCGTCCAAATGTACCTGCAAACAACAGTTAGCAATAAAACACACGAAAGTGTCTTTGATCACTTTCGTTGAATTGAGGTACACGGCCCACGGTTCCCCGTTGATCAGTACAAGTACTGCCTGTGATCAGGTAGGATTCCTAAGAATCTCCTTGACAGGGTTTCGCAGCTGTTCAAGCTGTTCTCAAACCAGAACGTCTCAAAGAAGACAACAGGGAGTGAGTGAACCAGCGAATTGAGATTCACTGATTGATGAAAAATTGATTTGAAAAACAATCGCGTATTGCTTAGAAGAAAGAGTTTTGCAATACGACGAAGGTTTTATGAGAAAGATCAATTTTCAATCAAAAATACTTTTTGTATTTAAAAGAATACACATTCGATGTGCTAGAGAAAAGAAGAAATTTGCACATCGAACGGTTTTTCCAAAAGCATTTTTTTTTCAATCAGAGATACTTTTGAGTTTGAAAACATAAGTACACATTCGACGTGCTTGAGAAAAGAAGGTTTTCACATCGAACGGTTTTTCCAAAAGTATTCGTCAATTCCAATCCTGGACCAAGGTTGATTCAAGATTGAATCGCCCCATCGTTTCTATCCAGTTGTCACAAGCTTGATCTTTTGCATTATTTCACATGTCACCCACCAAGAGCTTGTTTTATGTTGGCTCTAGAAGGATTTCCATCTTCATCATGAATATTTTCATATCACTCGGATGTTCTGGCAATACCACAAAGATAATGCGTAGGACTCTAAATATATACTTACTTTCCACGTTGTGTGAAACAGCAAGTCTTCATTAATTTTGTGTCCTAATGAGATATTGTGGATGATCTCTTGGCTCTAGACTCAATTGTGCAGATTTGGTTCCTATGCCGGAGACTAGGGAGAGGGTCTCCTTCTTCAATATCAACAATCTCTAAGAGAAGGTCGATAGATTATGTCGGTTCCCCGTGAGAATGAAACAAGCCCTTTTAAGAGGAACTTGAGTGGTTTGGGAAGTTGGAGTGCAGTGCGTCACTGGGTCCATGACGTCTTGTCTTCAATACCGATGTTACCTTAGTAAACACCAGTAGCATATGTATTGAACCCGATTACTGCCCTAAGGTTGAATTATTGGAGGGCTATTTCTTTTCACCCCTTTTCACATTCAATTCTTTTTCATTCTTCAACCTCTTCAGTGTTTACCAAGACTTCATTACTAGAACCATGTTGGGTTTATTCCAGTTCTAGCTCTGTCTCAGTCCACACTCTTCCCATTTATCATTTTTCTCCTTTTTCATCATACCTAAGGACTTCTACACTAACTAGTGGATTGTCCCTGGGTAGATCCCTCCGGCTCTGGCGGGATCGTGGGAACGAATACATAACCTAACCATCCTTATATCACCATGCATAAAGTAAATTGGTCGGTCTTTTGGTATAGTTCTTTTCTTTCTTGAAACCAATTGAAAAATCATTTGGAAAATCCAATCAAGGTACTTGTGATATAAAATCAAAACATTTTGTACCTTAATTGTTTTTGATCATTTAGAAATGCTCCCCCTCAACATGTGCATATGATTTTGAAATTGTTTAGCACATGGAGGCAAGAGTTCTTTAAAATAATTTCTTGATCACAATTTTCTTAGAAAAAGCCATTTGATTTTTTTGGTAAATTCTCCCCCTCAATATGTGCGTTGGTTGCAAAACTTTTATCACATAGAGGAAAGAGTTCTTTAAGTACTTTCACGATCACACATGCCATAGAATATTTGAAAACTCAATCAAGGTACTTTATGTTAAAACATAAAAGCCTTTGTACCTCGATAGTTTATTTTCCTTTGAAATGATCCCCCTCAATATGTGCTTCAAGATTCGAAAGCGTTTAACACATATGAGAGAGCAGCCTGCACAATTGAATCAAACGATCACCTTTTATCAAATTTCATTATTAAATCACAAATTCTCCCCAGATCAAAAATATCAAATCCTTTGAGATTTTGGATCTCAATTGATTTAATTAGTTTTAGAAAACATGGGAGAATATGTGCATGGTTTAAATACTCATCTTGTTTTTGGATAAATTCTCCCTCTCAACATGTGCATTATGTATATTGAAATCGTTTGGCACATGGAGGCAGGAGTGCCTTTGAAGGACTAAAACCAATTCTATTAAAACAGATTTGAGATTTAAATCACGATTTCTCCCCTGATCAAAACTTTCAAACCAATTGAGATTTGTGATCCCAATTGATTAAAATCATTTAGAAAAGTTTGGGGAAAGACGTGGCAAGATTTAATTTTGAAAAAAATGACAGATAAGGACCAATTTAAGACATTAAAGATTGTTAGTGTCAGGTATGATTGTTTTAAGAGATCTTTAAGTAAAATGAAACAATTTCACAATCAAACAAGAACATAAAAAATTTCATTTTGACAGATCCCTGAGTTTTAAAGAAAATCATACCCTGACATAACATTAAATCTTTAGATCACCACTTATTTTGTACAAACCGGACTTGTTTTGATGATATATTGTTTGAAAATATTATATTTTAAATCACTCTCCCCCTCAATCGATGACCGAAGTCGATAATTGAGTGACATAGGTTTTGATAAAAAGAAGTCCGGTGATTTTCAAAGTTTAGTCAAATTTATTTTCAAAACAATATTTTTCCATTTTCAAAAGAATTTTATTCAAAGTTTTAGAAAAATGGTATCATCCACTATTAATCCTGCACAAAGATACGTTAGGTGGTTGAGAAGCTTATGTTGTTGCTGTAGGGCTTGGAACAAAGACCGTCTGCTGATGCAGTGAGACTCCTTACGTTGCATTTTAATGCCAACTGAGGTCAAATTAAGCTGTTTTGAGCATTTTTCTAAACATTTGTTAATGTATTTTATAACAAATATATTTTATATGTTAAACAAATAATATATTATTAATATGTTAAAAAAATGAGGCAGAGAAAAATGGTGGTTTACTGTTATTTCAGGCAGTAACCCGTTTTATAAAGTAAAGAACAGAGCCATGCTTTATCTTATTTTTCAAATCTCATGCTCTGATTCTTAGAAAAAATGTTTGTCATCTAAAAGACAAATGTTTATCTTTCCAAATATTTTTCCATCTAATGATTCTTCTGAAAAATATTTGCCATCTAATGAAAACCAAATTGCTTTGAAAATATCTCGTACTCTATTATTCTTGTTAATCATATGTGCTCATCATCTGTCAAAATCTCTATCTCTCAATCAACTACTTGTGTCATTGATTGAGGGGGAGAATGATTTCAATCGAATTAAAGAGGTTATTTTGAAAGGTAATTTTTCAAAGAATTGGCATGTAAATGAGCAAGGTTATTCTTGGAAAATCAAAAAGAACAATGTCTTATACATTTGATTCAAAACCTTTGCATAAGTTTATGTTTTCAAAAGATACTCTTGCATTTTTAAACAATGCAGTTTAAAGTCTGAAAATCTGATCCTTATCAGTTAAAATGCTCTTTTCAAAAGCAAGTCACTATTCCTCCCCACATGTGCCAAACGATTTCAAATTTTCCATGCACATGTTGAGGGGGAGCATCTTTTTTAAACCACAAAGAATTGTAACGTGATTGATTTGTCTCTAAGTGCAGGTTCCCTCTAGTATGTGCAAAACTCTTTCAAACCACGAGGCACATATTGAGGGGGAGCAAACTTTTGAAAACCTCATCCTTCCCCAATATGCTTTATCTACTTGATTTAATCAGGGAAGTGATGTTGATATCTTTTAGAAAATGGTAATCAAAGAAGTTAATTCTTCCTCTTGCCTCCGTGTGCTAAAATGATTTTCAAATACATGAGGCACATGTTGAGGGGGAGCTCTTTTTCAAAAAAATATCAAAAACAATTCAGGTACAAAATGCTTTGATAATATATCACAAGTATCTGGATTGATTTTTAAATGGTTTTCAATTGGTTCCAATTACAGATGAACAATACCAAATAGACCGACCAAATTTACTTTATGTACGGTGGTATAAGGATGATAAGGTTAGATATTTGCTCCCATGATCCGCCAGAACCGGAGGGATCTACCCAAGGACAATCCACTAGGTAGTGTAGAAGTCCTTAGGTATGATGAAAAAAGGAGAAAAGTGAGATATGGGAAGAGTCCGAACTGAGACCGAGCTAGTACTGGAATAAACCCAACAAGGTTCTAGTTATGAAGTCTCGGTAAGTACTGAAGGGGTTGAAGAATGAAAAAGAATTAAATGTGAAAAAGGGTGAAAAGAAATAGCCCTCCATTTATTCAACCTTAGGGTAGAAACAGGGTTCAATTCATATGCAATTGGTGGTTACCAAGGTAACATCGGTATTGAAGACAAGACGTCATGGACCCAGTGACGCACTGCACTTCAACTTCCCAAACCACTCAAGTTCCTCTTAAAAGGGCTTGTTTCATTCTCACGGGGAACCGACACTATCTATCGACTTTCTCTTAGAGATTGTTGATATTGAAGAAGGAGACCCTCTCCCTAGTCTCCGGCATAGGAACCAAAGTATGCACAATTGAGTCTAGAGCCACGAGATCATCAAATAAATCTCATTAGGACACTGTCAATGAAGACTCTCTGTTTCACACAATGTGGAAAGAGAGATTATATCTTATGAGTCCTACGCATTATCCTTGTGGTATTGCCAGAACATCTGATTGATATGCAAACATATTCACAATGAAGATGGAAAGCCTTCTAGAGCCAACATCAAACAAGCTCCTGGTGGGTGGCATGTGAGATCTATCCAATAGATCAACCATGTGACAACTGAACAGAAACAATGGGGCGATTCAATCTTTTGAATCAATCCTGGTTCAGGTTATGGATTGACGGCTACCTTTGAAAAACCGGTCATTGTGCTTAAAAACTCTTTTCGTTAGCACATCGACTGTGTAATAATATTTCAAAATAAAAGGTGTTTAAGATTGATAATTGATTTTCATTAAAACCTTCGTTGTATTGCAAAAACAATTTCTATTGAGCAGTACACGATTGTTCTTCAAATCACTTTTCATCAATCAGCATCTCAATTCGATGGTTCAATCACTCTGTGTTGTCTTCTTTGAGACGTTCCGGTTTGAGAACAGCTAGAGCAGCTGCGAAACCCTGTCAAGGAAATTCTTCGGAATTATACCTGATCACAGGCAGTACTTGTACTGATCAACGAGGAACCATGGGCCGTATACCTCAATTCAACAAAAGTGATCAAAGACACTTTCGTGCACTTTATTGCTAACTGTTGTATGCAGGTACACCCGATGTTTGCAGCTGATCTGAATGAAGCGGTCAATCCATAGCCACATGCTCACACTACACATTCATCTCTAAAGAAATCATGATAAGTGCTTCAACAACTCTGATACTTTCACTCCATGCTTCTGCTATGCTGCTACAAATATCATGAATCAGTAAAAGCTTCCGCTACTCTGATGAGAATATATCATGATCCAGAATGTGAGCATGTCGGTCCAAATGTCACAACATCACTGAATACCAACACAACAATGGATGAGTCAGAGATTTATGATTAGCTGATGATCTCAATGCTGGCTCAAAACTCATCATCACGTGGATCAGTGAAAGAACTCCACTTGAAATTATCCAAACATGCGGAACATGAAGAATCAAAGACTATGAGCTACTGAGCAAAGAACTTAATCAAGAATCCTAGAACAATCTAATGTAATATCTGTTTGTATTCATTGTAAATTGAGGTGACCTCCCTTAGGGGGAGATTGTTAGGAATTAGAAAATTCAGTCGTTAAAGAGTCGGTCACCTCAAATATATGTATTCGATAGAAAGCTCGTAGTCGTAGTCGTGTTATGTTAGTAAGTAGTTTGATAAGTAACATCGTGGAGGACGGACGGGTCTTTACCCACTGTATGCCTGATCCACAGCCCATAAGTGGCGTTTATTTGTAAGACACTATAAATACCCTCTACCTCCCAAGGTAGAGGGTTGGAGCTTCAATACCATTTTTCTTTGTTTCACATAGTTCCCAACTCTCTTCCCTTTCTCTCTCAAGAACTTTCTCTCTCTAAACATCTTGAACGCCACTTGTGATTATGGTTTAATGTGTTTGTGAAATCCTATATCCTACACTAAGAGTGCAAGAATTGCACATTTTCTGAAACCCTTCTGATCTGCAGTAGCCGGATCCTAGTATTATAACTAGTCGGATCCCTCCCAAAAGGGAACTGTGGGATCCGGGAAGACAGTTATCAGATAAAGATCACCATACATCCAAGTTATCCCCTTAATCACATCATGATGGCTAAACATGATTCTTTAATACCACTTGAGGCTTCCTAATGCACAGTAGGTCTCACATTCACCCGTAGGTAACTTAGAATCAAATTCAAAGTGCCTTTGATTTATCAAACTCACCAATATCCACCATATTTCCGCTCCAACGCTCACACATTATTCTTCACATCTCAAAACACTTTGTTTGATATTTCTATCAATTTTAGCAAATTGATTTTAGTCACTCTTACCTCAAAATAGGCTTAAAACTAGCTTTTTATTTTTCTTTATTTTTTAGGATTTTCTCAATTTTGTCTTGAGTCGTCATCTGATTTCTAAGACTAAGTGTCATCATTTTCCCATTTCAAATCAAATCCTTCTCAAGCACTTAGTTAGACTCTCTAAAAGTCCACTTTCCTACCCAAAACCATCATTAAGCATCCTCACTCCTTATGGTTGAGCATTTAAGACATCCACCACTCAAGACATTTAAGGAAAGTCAAATCCTCAAGATTCATAGGTACTAGACCTTACAAAAAGCATAATCATTTCATCACATATCTGTCTGACAGACGGATCCCTGGTTTATAACCAGACGGATCCCTGGTGAGAGGGATCCGTGGGATTCGTGTCTACAGAAAGACTTTAATCATATTTTCTCTTCAAATTTAAGCCACCTTTGGTAATCTAAACACTTTTAGTTACCATTTAATGTTTTCCTAGAGCTAAACAATATCTTAGTTGACCTTAGTGCATGCCTAATCCCTTTAGTGGTCATGAATTTAATTCCTTAATTCAAATTCATCCTTTATAAACCAAACACTCTTGAGGTTAAGTCATCACTCTTACCTAGTCCTAAAAAAAATCAGTAGTTAGAAGCTCATATTGCATCCTCACCATCATCATGACTAAAGCACTTAGCAACAACTCTTCAACCAAAGGTTCATCCGAAAGGAATGGTTATATGATTCATGAGATTTCATCTACCGAATCATCTCCCGTAAGAGATAATAGTGATAGAATCCCACCTCAACAAACCCAATCAACAATTGCTAACAGAACCGCAAGAATTAGCATTAGACCTTTTGGGCTAGAAAAGGGTTCATCAAGCTCTAGACCAAACGTAGCTAGTTCTAGCAAGCCGTCTAAGCCTTCATTCATAGAGCATAGACTACACTCTTTCACCGAGCCTCTCTCTCACCCAAATCTCTATTCATTAGAGCATTCACCACCGAGAACTTCCCACTCACCCTTTCTCGCTAAATAGGGAACCACCTACAACACCAACTAGTCCATCATTAGAAACAAGGAACCACCAAGGACTTGATCATATGGAGTAATTTCCATTACCACCACCCTCATTCTTAGTAGAACCTCATCCTACATTACTCAATGTAAACCCATCATCATTTGAAGAGGCTCCTCAAAACATCTAATCTTCTCCGATTCCTAATCAAGACAATAATTGCTCTAATTGTCTAATCACCCAAGGACTTGTTCAAGAAGTACGAAATGAGTTGCATTTCATGTTTAATCATCTTCTTGAAAGATTGGACCAAATCAACAAGTCTACTCATCCTTAGACTCAAACACATTGTTGCTTCTTAAGTTTTTAGTCATTTATTAGTATTAGTAGAATATGGCTATATCATTCTCTTAGTTTTAGAGATTTGTTGATTATCTCCTTGTTTTATTGAATGATAGTTTATATGCTATATTGCTTTGAGTATATGTTTGTTGCTTAAGTACATATCTCACTTTGATATTAACATTATTCGTTATATCACCATTGCTGAATACTGTCATCAGATAGACGGATCCCTGAAATTTGCCTAGACGGATCCCTCCAAGGAGGGAACCGTGGGATCCGTGCAACAGAAGACCAATTTTCTACTAACTTGAGTATTATTTGCAGGACATTATGCACTATATACTTGTTTTCTAACCTTTGTTATATAGATTTTCAAAATACACATGAAGATTTTGACACCCTAAGCTAGGGGAGCTTTGTGTCAAACCATAAATTGCAAAATCATTTGCAATATAATCCTCATATGGATTACATTTTGTTACGTCCCCTTGCAAAGTTGCAATCATAAAGGGGGAGCATTATCGTCACTAAGACGAAACCATTTGCAAACATAGTTGTAATGCATTAGTTTAATAGTTTTTACTTGACGCCCTCACAAAGGGATAGACTCGTCAAGGAGGAGTTAAGACGAGAACTTTTCCCGTCACTTGTTTTTTTTTATTTTTTTTTCTTATACATGTTTTTCTTAAAACATTGTGTTAGTTTCTTTTCGACGCTCTTTTTGTTTCGACAAAAAGGAGGAGAAGAGAGTAAAAACTCCAATTCGAACTTTTAAGAATTTTAGTTTTTTCCTTAAAATAATTTTATGTTTTGTCATCAACAAAAATGGGGAGATTGTTAATACAAATAAGCCGTAAAAATGTTTATTTATATTTTACGATCTTCTAATGTTTTGTCGATAACAAACGTAAAATCATTTTAACGAAACAAATAAAATACGTAAATGGTTTGAGCCAACAGTTTTCTAACACACTTACGTTTTCACATAAAACACTAAAATAAATATAAGTGATTTTATGATTTAATAATACATATGCACAACAACTAGTGTTTACATATTGGACAAATATATACATAACTAGTATGTATTATAATGGGTAATACAATTGGGTAGAAACTTAAGTATTTGACCAATTGACCAAATACATTGAATGTAGTTGGGTATAACCCAAAGTCCATGACCCATACCTATGGAACTTGACCCATAACCCATTGCATGACATCATGCTTAAGTCATACATGGTTTTAATCCATGGCCCATTGTTTTAATCCATGAACCATGGACTAGATGCATTGCATCTTGGAGATACATTGTATCTACTTTGATACCATGATCCATAACCCATGACCCATGACCCATGACCCAAAACCCATGGGCAAAAGGGAGCGTCCCACGGATCCCCAGTATTACACTGGACGGATCCCTCAAGTGAGGGATCCGTGGAACAGTAAATGTTTCTCTTCTATAAATAGTGAGCCATTTCTTCCTTTTGGGTGGCTACTCCCACACATACTTTCCCCAAGTATTGTAACCTTCTAACCACAGATCCTAAAGGATCTTTCTATGTAGTTTGTCTTTTGTTTTTGTGTGATTCTCTAGGTTCCTCTTAAAGGCGAGATCACCACTTCTTGAAGTCGAGCAAGCTCAAGTCCATGAGTTGCCATGCTTCGTCATCATCAAGACTACTGAGGTTCTCTTGTTGATAGTTCTTTCTTCCTCCATAGAAGTGTTGTGTTGAAGGCATTAGTGAAGGATGCCGAAAGAGTCAAGACAAAAGCATTAGTGAAAGATGCTTAACGTCCGTGTCAAAAGCATTAGTGAAGAATGCTAAAAGAATCAAGACGAAGGCATTAGTGAAAGGTGCCAATCGTTCGTGTCAAGGGCATTAGTGAAGGATTCCAAGGTCGTATAATCGATGAGGTGCATCGTAATACAAATAGTGATAGTTTGTTTCCAAGGATGCTGATATCCTTGATGGTGTTGTAATAAGGAGTGGGTCTCCTTTGAGGGTTAGGTGTTGTGTAGTGTTGGGTAGTAGTTCCTCCATTGTAATGGAACTCGGTACTTATCCTAGTACCGAATAAAGGGTAGGCGACGTTGTGGTAGGTGTGGTTCCCCTTGGTGAAAGAACCCGGTGGTTAGCCTAGTACCTGAAAAATAGTAGGCGACGTTGTGAAGGCTTCTCCGCCATAAGGAGTTGGTGTCGTGTAGTGATTACGAACTCTCGAGTAGGTGACTCGGGGAGTGGAGTAGGGCAAGGAAGGTGTCCTTGTAGCCGAACCACTATAAATACTCGTGTCGTGGTTATGTGCTCCTAACTCTTTATCTTTCATTACACTTTTATATATCTATCTATCAATGTCCAACATACACACCTAAATAGATTGACATAAGTCGATCTAAATATTTTAAAACGAAGTTTTAATTGGTAAAACTATTCAACCCCCCCTTCTAGTTTTCCACACACATAAAAAAGACATAGACTTCCCATAGTTTTAGATAATTAGAATATTAGAGTAATCGGTAAAAATACCACCCCCAAAATCCAAGCTTCGAGATTTTACCCTTAGCTTTCTAAAAAAATATAAAAATATAAAAAAGAATCTTCCTCAATCTTAACCTTAGCGTAGTACACTTCTTACTAGCATTCATATTCCCCTAGAGAACAATATCAATACCCAAGGCTTACCCAATACTACACTACAACGATTAGGTTTACTGCCTAGTGTGTTGAAAAACTTGCTTGACGAAAAGGAGGTTCCTTTGACCCCGAACACGCCTTGTACGCGCATCAAGTTTTTGGCGCCTCTGCCGGGGAATAGAATAGCTAGTTATATTTTTATCTCGTTTAGGTTCCCTTGCTTGATTCCTATCAAGTAAGATTTTTTTCTCATTTTTTAGCTTCCTCGTAGTCTATCCCCCTTCTTCGTGAATTTGTTCGTAGCCCCGTCACTTTTCATCATGAAAGGTGATAACCCGCCACCACATCCACCACTTCCCATCGACCCACCACTCATTGACCCGCCAAGAGGCCGTACTCTTGGTGAATACTCTAGACCAAGCCACCAAGGCTATAGGAACACCATTGACCTCCCCGATCAAGCTCAAACTACGGCCCTACGATCCGACACCATCCGGTTGGTGCAAAACGGATGTGCATTCCATGGACTTCGTTCCGAAGATCCTAATCAGCATCTCAAGGACTTCCTGAAAATCATTGATTCCATCGACCTTGATGCTACCACACGGGAGACCACGCGCTTGCGTCTGCTCCAATTCTCTCTACGGGACCAAGCTAGTAATTGGCTTGAGCGAATTCCCGCCGGATCCATCTCAAGTTGGAATGATCTCACCACTCGTTTCCTTGCCCAATTTTTCCCACCAGGGAGAACTACTAAACTTAGGAATGAAATCTTGATGTTCCAACAACGTCAAGGTGAATCTCTCTACGAGGCATGGACTCGATTCAAGGACTTGCTCCGTAAAGTCCCTCATCACAACATCGATCTTTGGCTACAAGTCCAAATCTTTTACGATCATGTCAATTTCTCAACTAAGAAATCCATCAACCAAGCGGCCGGTGGCAAACTTAGTGATCTCATCACGGAAGAATCGTGGGGTACAATAGAGGACCTTGCCCTCTACGACAACGAAAGTTGGAATGACCCCCGTGAGTTACCCAAAACCGTCAAGGCAATATCCTTGCCTCCCATTGACTTACAAACATCCAATCGTAGGATGCTCGAGCTTGAAGATCAAGTCAAATTCCTAATGAGCTCTGATACGCGTACAACGCGCGTTCGGGGTCAAAGGAAACTTCCTTTTCTTCGAGCAAGTTTTTCAACCACCTTGGCAGTGAACCTAATCGTTGTAGTGTAGTATTAGGGTAAGCCTCGGGAGTGATATCGTTCTCTATTGGAATATGAATGCTAGGGAGAAATTACTACGCTAAGGTTGGGGTTGAGGAAGATTATTTTTTATCTTTTTTATATTTTTTAGAAAATTAAAGGTACGATCTCGGGGTATTGGATTTGGGGGTGGTACTTCTACCAGTTACTCTACTATTCTACTATAGGATCGATATATTATTGTGTTGATGATTCGGGTGGTCTTGGATGATGGAAATACATGGTAGCCATTATAGAGAGAAAGTAGAGAGATGGGTGTTTTCTTGGTAGAGACTTGTAGCACAAAATGTGAATGTTAGATTATGAAAAGCACCACCCCTTCTATGGATGGAAGGGGTATTTATAGTTACAATGAAACCGTCCTCCTATCGGACTGTGGATCAGGGATACAGTGGGTAAAGACCCGTCCTTCCTCCACGGTGTTGCACTACGCTAAACTACGCTACAAACTAACTAATTAACTACTTAATAACGTAAATAACGACAAGTCTACGAGCTAACATATGCTAGACCATAATTGGGGTGACCGACACTTTAACATGGAATTTCCAATTCCTAACAATCTCCCCCTAAGGGAGGTCACCCCATGAAATACATTTTGCATCCTAGCATTCTTTCTTTGTCTTTAGTTCTCGAGCTCGTAGACTTCAATTCTTCAAATTCCGCAATCTTTGTGCTTTTGTAGCGATTCTTCAAAGTCCGCATAGATTTGTACTTTTAGTGGAGGTCTTTAACTTATCCACATCTTTGATGATCTTCGAGCTTTCTTTGAGATCATCAGCAACAGTAAATCTCTGGATCACCCTTTATTGTGTTGCCATCATGTGAAGTTGTGACTTTCGGACCGACATGCTCACACTTTTGAATCATGACATCTTTCCATCAGAGTAGCGGAAGCTTTACTGGTTCATGATATTTGCAGCAGCATAGCAGAAGCATAGTATAAAAATATCAGAACCAGGTTATGTAGATATGCACCAGTCATGATTTCTTCAATTAAGTGTGGATGCTGTGAGCATGCGGCTTTTGATTGACGTCTCAATTCTGATTAGCTGCAACCGTCCAAATGTACCTGCAAACAACAGTTAGCAATAAAACACACGAAAGTGTCTTTGATCACTTTCGTTGAATTGAGGTACACGACCCACGGTTCCCCGTTGATCAGTACAAGTACTGCCTGTGATCAGGTAGGATTCCTAAGAATCTTCTTGACAGGGTTTCGCAGCTGTTCTAGCTGTTCTCAAACCAGAACGTCTCAAAGAAGACAACACAGAGTGAGTGAACCAGCGAATTGAGATTCACTGATTGATGAAAAATGATTTGAAAAACAATCGCGTATTGCTTAGAAGAAAGAGTTTTGCAATACGACGAAGGTTTTATGAGAAAGATCAATTTTCAATCATAAATGCTTTTTATATTTGAAAAGAGTACACATTCGATATGCTAGATAAAAGAAGAGATTCGCACATCGAACGGTTTTTTCAAAAGTATTTTTTTCAATCAGAGATACTTTTTGTATTTGAAAACATAAATACACATTTGATGTGCTAGAGAAAAGAAGATTTGCACATCCAATGGTTTTTCCAAAAGTATTCGTCAATTCCATTCCTGGACCAAGGTTGATTCAAGATTAAATCTCCCCATCGTTTCTATCCAGTTGTCACAAGTTTGATATTACAAGAAGATCTCAAATGTCACCCACCAAGAGCTTGTTTGATGTTAGCTCTAGAAGATCTCACAAGTTTGATATTCATCGTGAATACTTTTACATATCACTCGGATGTTCTGGCAATACCACAAGGATAATGCGTAGGACTCTTAATTATATACTCACTTTCCACATTGTGTGAAACAGCAAGTCTTCATTAACTTTGTGTCCTAATGAGATATTGTGGATGATCTCTAGGCTCTAGACTTAATAGTGCACATTTTTGGTTCCTATGCCGGAGACTAGGGAGAGGGTCTCCTTTATCAATATCAACAATCTCTAAAAGAAAGTCGATAGATAATGTCGGTTCCCCGTGAGAATGAAACAAGCCCTTTTAAGAGGAACTTGAGTGGTTTGGGAAGTTGTAGTGCAGTGCATCACTGGGTCCATGACGTCTTGTCTTCAATACCGATGTTACCTTAGTAAACACCAGTAGCATATGTATTGAACCCGGTTACTGCCCTAAGGTTGAATTATTGGAGGGCTATTTCTTTTCACCCCTTTTCACATTCAATTCTTTTCCATTCTTCAACCTCTTCAGTGCTTACCGAGATTTCATAACTAGAACCTTGTTGGGTTTATTCCAGTTCTAGCTCTATCTCAGTCCGCACTCTTCCCATATCTCACTTTTCTCCTTTTTTCAATATTCCTAAGGACTCTACACTATCTAGTGGATTGTCCCTGGGAAGATCCCTCCGGCTCTGGCGGGATCGTGGGAACGAATACCTAACCTAACCATCCTTATAACACCATGCATAAAATAAATTAGTCGGTCTTTTGGTATTGTTCTTTCCTTCTCGAAACCAATTGAAAAATCATTTGGAAAATCAATCAAGGTACTTGTGATATAAAATCAAAACATTTTATACCTTAATTGTTTTGATCATTTTAGAAATTCTCCCCCTCAACATGTGCATATGATATTGAAATTGTTTGGCACATGGAGGCAAGAGTTCTTTGAAATAATTTCTTTGAAATAATTCCGTGATCACAATTTCCTTAGAAAAAGCCTTTTGATTTTCTTTGGTAAATTCTCTCCCTCAATATGTGCATAGGATATTTGAAATCATTTTATCACATAGAGGCAAGAGTTCTTTTGAAGTACATCCACGATTACAAAAGCCAATATAAACCATTCGCTCCCCCTCAATATGTGCATCGATATACGAAAGAGTTTGGCACATATTAGAGAGAACCTGCACTTTGAATCAAAACGATCATCATTTATCAAATTTCATTATTAAATCACAAATTCTCCCCCGATCAAAAATATCAAACCCTTTGAGATTTTGGATCCCAAGTGATTTAATACGGTTTGAAAAACATGGGAGAATATGTGCCTGATTTAAATACTCTTCTAGTTTTTAGTTAAATGCTCCTCCTCAACATGTGCATTGTATATTTGAAATCGTTTGGCACAGGGACGCAGGAGTGCCTTTAAAGGACTAAAACCAATTCCATTAAAACAGACAAGAGATTTAAATCACGATCTCTCCCCCGATCAAAAATTTCAAACCAATTGAGATTTGTGATCCCAGTTGATTTAAATTATTTAGAAAATTTTAGGGAAAGACGTGGCAAGATTTGATTTTGAAAAATGACAGATAAGGAACAGATTAAGACATTAAAGATTGTTAGTGTCAGGTATGATTGTTTTAAGAGATCTTTAAGTAAAATAAAACAATTTCACAATCAAACAAGAACAGAAAAAATTTCATTTTGAGAGACCTTGATTCAAAAGAAAAATCATACCATGACATAACATTAAATCTTTAGTTCACCACTTATTATCGTACAAAACGGACTTTTAAGAAGAAATATTGTTTGAAAATAATTTATTTTAAATCACTCTCCCCCTCAATCGATGACCGTAGTCGTTGATTGAGTGACTTAGGTTTTGATAAAAATGAAGTCCGGTGATTTTCAAAATTAAGTCCAATTTATTTTCAAAACAAATATTTTTCCATTTTCAAAACAATATTAGTTAAAAATTGTTTAAAGAAAATGGTATAATCACTATTTTCCTGCACAAAGAAACGTTAGGTGGTTGAGCTGCTTTTGTTGTTGTTGTTGAGGGTTTGGAAGAAAAACCGTCTGGTGATGCGGTGAGACTTCTTACGTTGCATTTTAATGCCAACTGAGGTCAAATTAAGCTCCGTTTCTTCAATCACTTAGAAGAAAACCATCTGCTGATGCAGTGAGACCTCTTACGTTGCATTTATGCCAACTCTCCATTGAAGTCAGATTAACCTCCGTTTCTTCATTTGTCGACCCAAGATATAGTTACCCTTTCCTTTCGGCATCCAATCATCATATTATGTGGGATCCGGATCGGGAACATTCTTATACCAAAATACCTGCATACGTTAGTGAACACACATACAGATATATGGTGGTCGACATCACCCAAACAGCAATCGACTAATTAAAAGTCAGTGCAACATATCAATCAGTTCATATAAGGTATGGGAATTATGTGTTTATCAAACTCCAATCATCTAATCCTAGCAGTCATATCCTAGGCACCTAGTCCTTCAACATAGGTTAACAACATTTTTAATTAAGCATATTAGGATAATTAGAAAAGCCCGATAGATGATATAAATTTGAAAACATTCTCCCCCTCAATCAATGACTTATTTTCTGAAAAGTTTAAAAGCGCAGAAGTCATTGATTGAGTTTTAAATTATTACGAAAAACTCTGAATCTGATTGATTTTCAAGCAACTCATTTACCACCACTTTTTGAAAACAACAAATATTTTTCTGAAGAAATTTTAGACGGAAAAACATTTGTGTAGGAACAGCAGTCCTTCGACATACTTTCCTCAAATAGTTTTTAGGATAAGTGCACGAAATATTTTTGAAAATAGTTTTAGCGCAGCACTTTCCTTTCTTTAAGAACGGGTTGCTATCGGAAATAATAGCAAACCATGGTTTTAGCATGGGTTACAGTCAGAAGTAACTGCAAGCCATTTGATTTGTGACATGTTTTGAAAAAGAATATTTACACATCCTGTTCGAACTTCATCTATGGTCTCGTGCCATTATTGAATGATATTTCTAAGACCGCAGATGTTATCGATACCAGAAGACATGTCATGTGAAAACATATTTTTGGTATTTTCTGATTTTTCAAATTTTTATGGATTTTTGTTGATTTTATATTTTTCTATTTTGCTTTGCTGGTTTTATATTTTTGTATTTAGTTTTTAGATAGATATATACATAGATAGAGTAGATGATATAGTTTAAGAAGATGATGATACGAGTACCGAGATAAGGATATCGAGCAACCCCGTTGTAGAAGATAGAAGTCATCATCTCTTAAACATTCACCACCAAAGCTTTCGAGGCTCCTGACTTGATAGAAATTGAACCGTCTGAAAGTGAGACTTTGGCAGCTTCCCCCAAACCGAAAATCCTTTAGCCGAGCAGATTCACAGCTTTCTTACAAGCTTCCCTTAGCCAGGTGCACAAAGAAGCACACCATTATCATCGATCTTGCTGCTCCTTTTAAGAATAATCACCGTGATTCTTTGTTAGAGGTTATATCATCCATAAGAAGAACAGCAACATATCATCCCACATATGAATATCTCTTCTCAAATTTCATTCCACTGAAGTCAGAAGAAATCCATTCCAAAAGGTGTCAAGAGACCACTTCCCCCACGTAGTTGAATTGATGCAGTCAGTCTCTTAGACTAGAGCTCACGAACCCGAATACACATATACCCGAAGACAGAGAAACTTATACAATCGAAATAGCAGATTAAGTCCGATAGCCAAAGAATAACCCCGATGTATACTTTTCTCTCCCCTTAAAGAAAGTGTATGAAGCTCAAGAACCCGAAGTACCCGAATGCCCAAAGAGAGAATAACCGATAACATTGAAGAAGCAGGCCGAATCAGTGATTATATCTCTGAATCACTGATTAAGCCCTCAAGTAAAACAGCTGAGCATCCCCAATGTACACAATCTCTCTCCCCTGATGATTGTGATAACATCAAAATCATTACACACTTGTGTACCTCTTTCATCTTCAGAAACTAACTCTTCCATCTCTTCCCCCACATAGTTGGAATAAGAACACTAAACGCCATGAGTCAAACCTTTAGTTTCTCTGCGGTAATGACATTTGTCTTCCCGGGATATCTTCAATCACTTAGAAGAATTAAGCTCATCAAGTTTACTCGCCATGAGTCAAACCTTGAGTTTCTCTGCGGTAATAACATTTGTCTTCCCGGGATATCTTGAATCACTTAGAAGAGTTAAGTTCATCAAGTTTACTCGCGTTTAGGTACGTGTCTCCTTCTCCCTTGCTGGTTTTGACACTTCAGAATCAGCAATCATATTATAAGCCCAAATACTTGAAATCTTTTGAGAAGAACACTTATAAGCTCAGATGTATCTGTGAGAATCAACTTGCTAGAGAATAACGTGAGCAAATCTAATTGGGGATTATCATTCGCTTTTCACTCTCCCCCAATTAGTGCTCTCCCCTAAACCGTCAATCTGTATGATAAGAGCCCAGATTAAGAAGAAGTCTTTAGATCGTTAAATGCAACTCGTCTTTAGTCTTTTAACATGCAACAGAAAATGTAGAACCGACTGTAGACTCGACCTTCTTCAAGATTGTCCAATTGGGGAATAGATAGTTAACATCTTCATATCTCCAAAAAACAAGAACATCACCAAAAAGCAACCTAATTAACTTACATCTTGCAAGTCCCCTTAACTAAAATATCTCCCAATCAAACAAGAACAGAAAGATGTTCATCAAGGAAATCAGCAATCAGCCCGCAGCGAACACACAAGATGGTAACACCAAACTACAAATCACATCAAACAAGAACAGAGAGATTTTTCGGAATCATCATGTTGATGTATACGTGAAGCATTAACCGGAAGCACTTTGTCGATAAACTCATCAATTAGAGTGAAGATGTCAACCAACGACTCTTAGAAGAAACTCCATGTAAAGATGATCCGATAAGAAGAAGCTCGGTTCTTACATTAGTTTGGAGCCGTTTGACCATTTATTCTCATATAACAATCAACCATGCGGTAAATTCACACTTCTTCTCCCCCTCAAGAATTGCATACGGAGTTGCCATTCTTGATTAAATAAGTGAAATCATCCAAATGTAGTCTATTCACACTTCTCCCCCGCAAAATTAGCACATGATGTCCCCATCGACATTATAGTTGAGCAAGTGGAATAAGAAAACAATCAACAATAGTCCGGTTCACTTGATGACTGAAGCGCATGGAAAAAGCATGAAGCATGTTGATGAGAATGGTCATAATAAGAAGATTTCTCTTCTTCCAAAGATAATGCGCACTGAAGCGTACACATTTCTTTTCTTTAGAGGAACGAGGCTTGAACTGTTGTGTTCAAACGTCATAATCTCTCTCTTTTCTACCTCTCTTGGCAAAACATGTAATCAACCCCATTATCATTCTGTAGGCTCTTTGTCGTGACAGCTGATGGAGAAAAACCCAATATGATGAATTTGACCCTGAAGTAAACTATCCCGAACTCGTGACTTAAACTTGCACATACGTAACAAAGAACGGTGTCGAGACTTCATCCACCATTGAATCTCTAAGTACTCTATACTCTTCAACCAACCAACCATCAAGTATAAGACGTACATTACCTCTTGAAAATCCACAATTGAATGTGACACTGAGCACTACAACGTAACTCCTTAAAGTGATAGTTATTTTGAGATGATAAGAGCCCAATTCCCCCAAGTGGTAAAAAGAAAAGGTAAAAGTCACCCAACAATAACTAGATTTCCAAGTCTTCATTTTTTATAATAAGCTCGAACAAGGATCATGAAGAATCTTCATCCATCCATCCCCGATACCTTCAGATACTAAGTACACTTGCCCGTGATAATTCACTTCAACCTCAAATAAATAATATTGAATTAACTCCGTTGTCACATCTTCTGATTAAAAGCTCAAATCTAGCCTTCTTTGTCATTTAAACGAACTTTGATAATGGTTTCATCCCGACCATGGTTAAATGCACATAACCCCGTAAGACCTTGTAATAACCAAACTGCCATGACAAATATCCAAACACACATCCAATTCATGAAGTACACCCATTTATCCTTTCTTCGAAACAGAAAATGTAGCACCAGCATCAAATAAGATCCCGAAATACACTTTCCTTTCTCCAAGATGGTTCCATCAATACGGGATTTTACAATTCTATGGTTTAAACCGAGAAATAGGTTCTTTCACGAGATTTTGCAAAACCAAGAATAAACCGTAAGATAGATCCGGAAATGTACTTTACTTTCACCGGGATGTTTCCATTGTTACGGGATTTTACAAGTCTATGATTTAAACCGAGAAATAGTTTCTTTCGCGGGATTTTACAAAATCAAGACAAAACCGTAAACATGTCAGCTTGAATGTGTTATGACAACTTTGGTTTCGGTGAATGTCTGTTTTAGGAGAACATGCAGTGGTTCGTCAACGTTTCATTCTCCAACAACCACACATTGGTAAACACATCTTCCTCATATTCTGACGGCTATTGTTGTGACCACTTGGTGAAGTAAACCCGATATACCAAACTTGATTATGAAGAAGAATTCCCCAGATTTGTCACTTAAGCTTGTACTAATCCTTGTGAAAAGAAACGATGTACCCAATGTACAAAACCTCTTGACGTATTCTCAACTGCGTGAGACACCAAAGTGATAATTACGTTGTGGGTTAAGTGAGAAAGAATCACAAACGCAACTAAATAGCCAAGTCTTTATCACCCTCTATAAACGCCTAAACAAGTCATCTTCGCGGAAGGGTAGAAAGAAAGAAGATGAAATAAGTAAACGTGTCCGGAAAACCTCACTTCAAATCCAAATAAGAAATACCGAATACAAACAACCCAGTAGTCAACAATTTTAGTAAACACTTCAACCCGTGACATACAATTCATCGTGAAAATGTGTAGACCAACGTATCAACCCGCACAGCACTACAAATCTCAGCATTTCACCAAAATTCTCATCAAATCTCATTATCACAAATTTCATCGACAAACTCTTCAACAAATCCATCAAATTCAAATCTCATAAAATCATAAATTATCAAGTCAAGCCCATGTCAATTCAAACCCGATCCAACTTCAGCCGATTAATGACTCATGTCAAAATATGTCCACGCAAACTTAGCTCAAGAAGTTCATGATATGAATGACGCAAATAGGTCCATTGACAACTTAATTTCGGTTCATGGTAACGGCCCATGAAAGCAAATCAATATATCCCATGCAACTCATAGTATATCACGTGATTTATAACTTCACCTTATATAAATTGTTTTGCTCATAAATGAATCATAATTAATTCCCACACATTTGGTATTCACGTGATTAGAAAAGATAGCTAACTCTATTTAAGTTAGACCATACACGATCGTGAATACATAACATCACCTGATCCCTTTAACACACCATGAGGCCCACCACATGATCCAATTAATACATAACAAAGCCCATCTGTCGAATATAACACAAGGCCCAAGAGTCAATTTTAAACGGGTTCATGATATCACACGGTCCAGTGTCCAGCTATTGTACACCCTAAATTCACGGGTATAAAAACACACAAGTCTCACACTTACCCTAAAAATTACTCCTGTAAAACAAACCCTATTCTTATCACCAAACGCCTCCCTCTTCATGACATTCACAGAAAACAAATCCGCCTCCCAACTTACAAAGTTATATTCCTCCAATCCAAATCATTCTCACAAGACGCCTCACCAAGATTTTCAGATTATGAACCCAACAACCCAACCATATCATCCTGTAATCATGTGCATCGTTCACTCACCACAGTGATGGTTAGAGTATAAAAGCCACAGGGATGGTTTTGATCTGTTGAGATGGCAACGAGATTAATCAATGAATCAAGGTAGGTTTTCCATTTTTTGTTTTGATTTGATTGGAAATAAAAAATTGCCATAGAACATGTCTTATGAGTCTTAAACGAATTAAGAAAAAGGAGTTAACATCTTTGTTACACCCCCTTTTCTGAAATCGTATATAACCACTTCGATTTGATTCTTTTTCTTATTAACGACACAAGGAAGAGATTCAACAATATTGTTGCGATAACTTCTTTAAGGTCGAAAATTATCAAAGGCTTTTTTGATCAATGATGGTTAACATTCGTGTTTGAGGACCCAGAGTCACGGCATCTTGAATATCACACGAATAACGCTGAGATCACTTTGACATAATCATGTATCGAAACATGTTGTAGCAATAGATATTGATGTTTCCTAATGATGTGTCTGATGAAGTTGTTAGATTGGGGTTGTGGTCATTGTTTGTAGTATGTGGTCAAAGTCATCACAGTTTAAGTATTGTTGTTGATATGGACTGATGATGGTCTAAAACTAAGGTCTAATGAAGTTATATTTGGTACTTGGTATTTGGTTTTTGATAAAGTGGTCGTGGTCAATGTGCATATTTGGTTCTTCTACTACTCTTCTTCTACTCTTCACACAAGTCGCTAGACTCAATAGTCAAAGCGGTTTAGTCAAGTCGCTAACCATGCTTGAGTAAAGTCGCTTCATTTTCTGTCACAAGTCGCTAGTCTTATAAACAATAGTCGAATCAACAAGTCGCTAACTTGTTAAATAACAAGTCGCTACATGATGGACAACTCGCTACCATATTCCATGAGTCTAGACAACTTGTAAATACAAGTTGCCACCAGTCAAAACTGTATTTTTATAAAACAAGTCGCCACCAGTCAAAACTGTATTTTTATAAAACAAGTCGCCACCAGTCAAAACTGTATTTTTATAAAACAAGTCGCTAGCCAAAAGTGAAGGACAAAACTACTATCCTGAAAACAGGGACAAGACATTAGTCTTACACCAAATCGCTACCAAGAAAACCATTAAAAAGCCCAGAAAACAGCTTTAAAGTACATCAAATTAGACCATTTTTGACCACAAAACTCTTTGAAGAACATCATTCTGTTTAACCAAAACCGCAGCGAAGAACAATATTCGACAACAGCATTCTATATGTTAACAACTGTTTGACCATATCAAATATTAGAACCACTATAGAAACTGTTGTTTTTAAACAAATAATTTATGCAACACATGAAAGTTAAGACCAGGGGACTTAAAACTTAAGACGAAAATGGATAGCACTTGATAACCACTAGTTTCTACAGCAGCAACATCGACATCAAACATATTAAACCTACAAACCAGATTCAAACACCAAGAATTGTACCAACCGCATACACAAACCGCTGAAAAACCATACGAGTCATCAAAAACAACAAAAACCTAGGCTCTTGTACCATTTGTAGGATCGATATATTATTGTGTTGATGATTCGGGTGGTCTTGGATGATGGAAATACATGGTAGCCATTATAGAGAGAAAGTAGAGAGATGGGTGTTTTCTTGGTAGAGACTTGTAGCACAAAATGTGAATGTTAGATTATGAAAAGCACCACCCCTTCCATGGATGGAAGGGGTATTTATAGTTACAATGAAACCGTCCTCCTATCGGACTGTGGATCAGGGATACAGTGGGTACAGACCCGTCCTTCCTCCACGGTGTTGCACTACGCTAAACTACGCTACAAACTAACTAATTAACTACTTAATAACATAAATAACGACAAGTCTACGAGCTAACATATGCTAGACCATAATTGGGGTGACCGACAATTTAACATGGAATTTCTAATTCCTAACATCTAATTATCTAATTAACTAAGCTAAGGGGTAGTCTATGTCTATTGATGTGTGCTCGTATGATGATTAAAAATGTGTTTACCTAGATACTATTACTCCCTAGTTATCTTTTATTGATGGTTGAATTGTCACGTCCTTATTCTTAACGCGTTGTATCTTCTAAGGTCGTAGGGTATGCTTTTCTCCCTAACTCTTTGAGAATCACTTAAGGTTATTTCCTACAAAATCAATAGGATTCATAAACTAACTCTAAGGTTATCTTTAGATTTTTAGCCTACAATAACTCTAGGCGATTATAAACTAATGTTCACAAAGATTACTCAAGCATTAAAAACACAACGATGGCCTATTGTAATCCTAAGCCAATTACAATTAAGATAAGAGACAACCAATCAATATTCAATAACTAGGTTTCATAGATCTAAGCAAACACACAAGTAAATTAGCCGGACATGGTGAACATGCAAGCATACACACATACAATAGAAGACATAATGAAATCAATGAAGTAAATTACTTATCTTGTTGTAAAATAGGGTATGAGAACCCTAAGATACTGCCCAAGACAAACCAAAATCATTTTAGGTTTTTACTCCACAATTCTACCTCCTTAAAAGTCCAAAAATTCGAATTCTATATATAGAGTTACAACTGCGACGGCGTCACCTTTTAATTATGATGCCGTGAGATCGCCGCCATTAGGGTTTTGTCTTGGCCAAGTCAACTTTGGGACGGCGTCATGTTGTGGTTGTGACGCCGTCAGCTTCAGCTTCTGACACCGTCTGAGTCTGGATCTAGGCCTTCTGGGGTGAGAAATCTTCATGACGCCCTACTCTTTAAAGCCTGACGCCGTCAGGTACAAAATAGCAATTTAACTCCTGAGCCGTCGCAAATAAAGGAACGTCATCGCCCTTTGTCTGTGACGCCGTCGGGTGCACTTCCAGCAGCTTGAGTGTCTTGATCTTGACTTTAGCCATTTTCTTCACATATTCACGCCTTTTCGTCTAAATAAGTTTCATTCCAGCATTTTGCCTTCAAGAGACCTAAAAAGTGAAAAGGAACGAAATTAAGCAGTAACCGATATAAAAGTGGTCGATTAAGGGCTTAAATGACCCCTCAAAAGTGTACCTTTTAAATCCTTATCAAGCTCCTACGAGAATCCTAAGTCTTCGTACCAAGTGAGCAAAATCACTCTACCTTGTGAGTTATGTAGTGGTCCCCACGGCACTCGTGATTGCTCAAGACTCCCCGAACAAGCTTTTGCGGACTACGCCTCCACGTGTACCGACAGAGCGGGAGAGAAGTGGTAAACTTTCAAGCCCGAGCAAAACAACTTAGAAAATTCCTACAACCCCTCATGGAGAAATCACCCTAACCTTAGGTGGAGTCAAAACTCAAACCCGCCCCAAAACTCATCTAGCCCACCTAATAGGTCCAACCCTCCAAATACCGAGAATTCTACTAGTCTTGAGGCGATGGTATCTAGGTTTATGTCATCTCAAGAGGCTCGATTGACTAAGCTTGAAGCCGATTTCAAGCAACGGCAAGGCGAGATGACAACCAAGCTCGACGCCCTCTTAAAAGCCTTCAATGATCAGGAAATTGGAGCACTCCCGAGTGACACTATAAATATCCCAAAAGTAAATTCAATTTCATCGACTTCATGTTCTTGCTCACCTTGAGAGAGTGCATATCCATGCCCTTCACACCCGAAAGTTTACCCGGTCAACGCCATCAACACGAGTTCCGAGCGATCCCTCATGAGGTACCAAGGACCCAAACCGTTGGTCCAACCGACTTTTGAGAAACCCATCAACCAAGAACCCAAACCTAATCTAGAAGAGGAGTACAAGGAACTCCACCAAGAAAAACCGGTTCTTGAAGCCTTGACTCATGCACCTTATTATAATGCATTAAAAGAAAAATATGAGCAAGAACTTAAATTAGGAGAAAGTGGGTCCGCAATTGTGCGAAATAAGTTACCTAAGAAAATAGATGATCACGGGCTATTCATTCTTCCGTGTAGGCTTTGAAATTCCAAACCTTTCGACACTTTAGCCGACTTAGGATCAAGCATCAATCTTCTTTCATTGTCCCTCCATAGAAACCTTAACCTAGGTAAAATAGAACCAACGGAAACCATCTTAGGTCTAACGGATGGAAGTATTGCATATCCGTTAGGGATAATAAAAGACATGGTAGTACACGTAGGTCAATTGACGCTTTTGGCAGATTTCCATGTGCTAGACATGAATAAAGACCCGACATGCTCATTGTTAGTAGGAAGAGGATTCTTAGCTACCACTAGTGCCATAATTGATTGTAAGATGTCTAAGATAGTGGTAGGAGAAGGGAGTGCTAGGTCAATTTATGATGTCAAGAAGCATATCTACTACAAAGAGGAAGAAATACCCTACGAGATCATGTTGGATAGAAAATCATCTAGATACGGACCTTGGACTAATAACGATTTTGTAGGTCCTCAACGACCTTTCTATCTAGAGGAGGCCTTTGTAAGTGACTCAACTTTCCATGAGCAACAATTGGCTAGGGATATTGAAGTGAACCTGTTCGAGGATGCCTTAGTGTTTAGGAAGATGACCGAGTTCCTAGGAACCTTGCATGTTAATCTTAACATGAATAAGTGGAAAGTTGAAGTGAGAAGCCTAAGCATAATTGGAATTGGGATATACCACCTAGTGATGGGAATGTAGAATGGCACATTAGGATGACAATCTATGATCCCGATGGAGAAAAGTTTGAAAAGACGTACCAAAGTAAGTGTACTACTAGGAATAGTTTGATCCCTATGACATTCTTGAGGAAAAACTTACTTACATAGGTACGTAGGAGCACGACTTCGAGTCTAGCTATAAGACTCATAAATAAAAAAGAGCGCTTCGTGGGAGGCAACCCATGCTTAATTGTTTGCTTGTTTGTGTGTCATATATCTTTTCATTATTGTATGCTCTCATGTTTGAATTTGTGAAAATGCTTTATTTGGTCTTTAACCTCGTCTTAATAACATATAAAAGTATTTTACAATAAGATAATTGTAGGGAGGATTACACACGGTTTTAAAAGAATGTGAACATGAGAACTACGATTAGTGAAATTGATATATATGTGTGTTTGTTAGAGTCAAATGCTTGTATTGAGTCATAATGGATGTTTTGCAGGATTTTTCCAAATTTTAAAGGTGTAATTTTTCCAGAATTTTTCCAGGAAACCGCAGCAGACCAGTTTCTGTCAGGACAACCTGACGGTGTTAGGATTAGAACCTGACAACGTCAGGAGGAGCAGAAACAGCTTATAAAATTTTTCTCGTTTTCCGTGCTAAGTATATGTAGGACCTTAGATATATCAACCTTATCACAAACCCACTTAACGAACATAAGTATCACCACGTGAAACCACGCTACGCGTAGAACACGTTCAACACAAACACAAATGTTATGCTTAGAAAGAATAAGAAGAAAGGAAAGATGGTGACTTGAAGATGTAAACCGTGTATGTGAAGAGAGAAAGATGAACCCAATATGTTGTATATTCCAAAGAAAACACACACACGCACACTTTCAAGTACACCCCTCAAATGACCATTTGAGGGGTATTTATACTCTAAATACAAGATGCCCTAAAGGGCTTTCTATGGGCTTCGTGGGTTGGACATGGGTTGGATTGGATAAAAGGCAAGCTTAACATAACTAGTACCCATTTAGCTTAGTCCAATCCACGAGCCCGTTGACTATTCTATCACGATATCTAACACACGATATAAAGTTCCTAAATGTGAATGACCATCACTTTTAATAAAAACTATTAAGGCTAACAATCTCCCCCTAAGGGGTGGTCATTCAAAAGATGCTCCACTTGATTTGGTCTTTACTTTTCTCGAGCTTGAACTTTGTGCGTAGATATAGAATAGTCTTGATTCTTTGTTCCTTCATGCTTTGTGATCAGTTAATGTGGTTGTCTGCCATTGTCAACTTCGTTGGTTTGGTGACTCCACGTCTTTCTCCACCATGCTCACACTTCTATTTGTCTTTTGGTTACCAATGATGTGGTTCTCGAGTCTTTAAACTTTGTAGATTCTTTGATATTGACAAAGAATCATCTTTAACTTTGAGTAGCCTTTGATTATGATGAGAACTTTCATGTGTTGTTGGTTTGAGCATGTGGAAAATCTGCACGATCAATCCGCTCCGGAGCTTCCATAAGAAGAAAACATAAAAACAGGTTAGTAATAAGCGGATTCCGGCACTTACAAGTTTGAATTTTGAGGGTGTGAACAGCATAGTGTGAAAACACGTCTCTAATTCTCACAGAGGCCGTTCTTGAACTGGAGTCCCACAAGTGAGATAACGCGATGTACCGAAATACACCTACAGTTCAGATGAGTCATTGAGGTACACCGAAGCATCACCCCATGACTGTAGACCGTTTGAGACACACTAAGCGTAATCCACGGGGAGTTACCGAAGTGACTTGCTGTCAGGGCTGCTTGATGTTGACCCTGGCAGGAGTTTCCATTCAATCACTGAAGATCACATAAGTGAAACTTCTCATAAATGTTCTGGCAAATTGCTAAGATCTGCGTAGGACTCTAGAATATATCACTTGTGTCCTTATAGATGAACAACAAGTAATGTCATGTCAAGTGTTCCTATGAGATCTTTTGATGAATCTCGTGGCTCTAGACTCAATAGTGCATTTTGGTTTTCCTGAGCGGAGACTAGGGAGAGGGTCTCCTTCTTCAATACCAACGATCTCTAAGAGAAAGCCGATAGTTTACGTAGGGTTCCCAGTGAGAATGAAACAAATCCTTTTGAGAGGAATTGAGTGGCAAGAAGGTTTAGTGCAGTGCGCCACTGGGTCCATGACGTCTTTGTCTTCAATACCAGTGTCATCTAGTGACAACCAGTAGCAGATGAATTGAACCCGGTTTCTGCCCTAAGGTTGAATATGGAGGGCTATTTCTTTTCACCCTTTCCTTTACTTTTCTTTTTAATTCTTCAACCCATTCTTTTTCCTTTCTCACATTACTCCTTTTTTCAATCCTTCCTAAGGACTTCTAATACTAACTATTTGTGATGTCCTTGGGTAGATCCCTCCGGCTCTAGCGGATCATAGGACGAATTTCCTAACCTTGGTCACCTTATAACTCCATGATTGTCCTATTGTTGCCATAAAACCAATTTTCTTGAAAATCTCTCAGAGTGTTTATGATAGAAAACATGTTTGAGACACTCGAAGAGTTTTATATTTTCATAAACACTCCCCCTTCACATGTGCTTATGAGTTTTAACAGAAATCTGCACATAGAGGGTAGAGTTCGCACGTTTTGAATTGATCGACTTTAAATGAGCTAGACCGATTCGAGACACGTTTACATTACTAGAGAACTAGCTTGAAATTATTACCCGTCCTGGTCAAGTTCATAGAAAGTTTCTCGAGATGGTACATGATTCCCCGTCAATTCAATTGTTTCAACTGAGTCGAGCTCTTTTTAGATTCAAACAACGATCATTAAACTTTTTGATCACATTTTAATCACGTCTCCTCCCCCTCAAAAATAGCATATTCGTGATATTTTTGATATCAACGGATTAAACAACATTTTAGAATCTTTTGGGGAGACAAACGGATTTGAGTTAAGCATGAATTTGGAACATTTTAGTTTTATACTCCCCCTTTAATAAAGCATAATCAATTAAAGGGTTTTAGAGGGAGTTATCTTGAGCACAAAATATTTTGAAAGATTTTGAAAAATCTTTTTGAACAATCTTGAAAAGGTGCTCAAGATGATGATGATTTCTCACCAGTTTTAAATGTAGTGCACTGAAGCGTACACTAGTGATTTTTTATATAAAAGCACGAGTTTTGATTTGAAAAATAATCAAAAGTCATCATTTCGGTCCGGGTTTCGTACTGATGTATACGAAAGCCATTATTATGAAGAAATTTTTAGGAACGACATGTTTTGGAAAACATTTAAAGAACTCTCGCTCAAGCATCCGTACATACCCGTATCATTGTTGAATGACATTTCTAGAAACGTACAGAATATCTATTATACGAGAGACATGTCGTGAGAAGAATATTTTTGGATTTTTGATTTTATATTGTTTTTGTATTTTTGAAAGTTTTATATTTTTATATTTTGCTTTTGTTGGTTTTTCAAATTTTGTATTTTGTTTTTCAAAAATATTTACAGCGAAGCTTTTTGGAAAAACATTTTCACGAAGATTCGAGAAGACGTTCTAACTCCTCAGGGGTTAGGCTTCGTATTCCAATTCGTCGAACTAAATCGTCAAACCTTTCTTTTGGAAGGGCTTTAGTAAATATATCGGCGAGTTGGTAATCTGTCTTCACGAAAAATAATTCAACAGTACCTTCTTCCACATGTTCTTTTATGAAGTGATAGCGTACTCTGATTTGCTTAGTCTTTGAGTGATGAACAGGATTGCATGATATGGCTATGGCACTTTTCGAGTCACAATACATAGGTATTTTATCGAAAGTAAAGCCATAATCTGTGAGTTGTGTTCTCATCCATAGAACTTGAGCACAACACGCAGATAGAGACACATACTCAGCTTCAGCGGTTGAAAGTGCAGTGCAATCTTGTTTCTTTGAAGACCAGCTGACTAACTTTTCACCCAAAAATTGTGCTCCTCTTGATGTACTTTTTGCTGTAACTTGATCACCTGCGTGGTCTGCATCTGAAAAGGCAATTAGATCAAATCTGGATTCCTTCGGATACCAAAGTCCCATGTGAATGGATGTCTTCAGGTACCGAAAGATCCTTTTAACCTCTTTGAGGTGCAGTTCGGTAGGCTTTGCCTGAAACCGTGCTAATAAGCAAACAACAAAATGAATATCTGGTCGACTAGCAGTGAGGTACATGAGAGAACCAATCATGCTCTGATATTTCTTCGGATCAATAGGTTTCCCAAACAAATCGGCTCCAATTTTTGGCGAAGCTACCATTGGTGTTCCGACCGAATCACAATTATCCATACCATGATTTTTCAAAATCTCAATTATGTATTTAGCTTGATTTATAAAAATTCCACGAGGGGACTGATGTATTTGTAAACCAAGAAAGAATTTTAGTTTCCCCATCATGGACATTTCAAATTTGCTTTTCATGAGATTTTCAAAATGTCGTTTTTGCATTTTTGTGTAAACAAGGTAGGATCAACCGTTTCTTTGGTGAAGTTGTTTAGAATAAGGAAAGAGGACAGTTCGTCATACCACGCTCTCGGAGCTTGTTTCAATCCATAGATTGCCTTTTTGAGTTTGTAGACGTAGTCTAGATGTTCCAAATCGATGAAGCCTTCTGGCTGACTCACATACACTTCTTCTTTCAGAGTTCCATTCAAGAACGCGGTCTTAATGTCCATCTGATAAACCGTGATGTTTTTGTGAGCTGCATAGGCTAAGAACATCCTGACTGCTTCTAGTCTGGCTACCGGCGCGAATGACTCCTCGAAATCTATCCCTTCATCTTTTTTGTATCCTTTGGCCACAAGACGAGCTTTGTTGCAAATTACAGTCATCTCTTCATCCCTTTTGTTCTTCCATAACCATTTGAGATCAATGACGCGAATGTCAATTGGTCTTGGAACCATTTCCCAAGAGTCATGAAGACGGTATTGGAGAAGTTCCTCCTGCATCGCTTCTATCCATGCGGGTTCTGCCATTGCCTCGCGAATGTTCTTTGGCTCTATATTGCTAATTGAGCAAAGGTAAATGCATAAGTCGCAATCGGTGGCAAGTTGGCATCTCGCCTAAATTGGCCTTGAAGGTTCACCAATAACTTGTTTAATTGGGTGGTCTTTTGTCCACTTCAGAGTAGAAGGATACCGTTGGTTATACGTATGCGAGTTAGATGGTTCTCGTAAGCTTCAAGAAGATTCAGCTGATTCCGTAGCAAACGGGTTTTCGAATAAGTCTTCATCTAATGTTGCATCGTTCTGGTTTTGGTTTTGCTCATCAACTGCTGGTAGAACGGGTGCAAGACCTGGAGTAGATGTATATGATGTTGATGGAGTTGGTGCATTGGTTTCAACCATTGTAGATGCATCTTCTGTTGGTGGTGGTGGATGATTTTGAGTAGGTGCAGCGGAATGATGGTTTGATGCATTTTTCGAAGTTCCACCATAGTATTCATCGAACATTAACTCAAAGAATTTCTCCCATTCTTGTTCATGAGGAGTGTCAGCAAAATTTGATGGAGCTCTTTGATGTACGAGTCCTGAACTGATGTGTCCAAAAGTCTGCGGGTTTAGTGCGGGTTCTAGAGCGAGTCTCTCAGAAGCCATCTGTCAAAGTTCATCAAATTTCACATTCATCGTCTCCATGATCCTCCTAGTTCTCCTGTTATACACAATGAATGCCCTCGAGTTATCTGAATATCCAATGAAGATTCCAATATCACCTTTAGCTTTCAATTTACCTAGATCTTCTCTGTCGTTCGTCGGATAGCACAAAGCGCCAAACACGTGAAACAAGCAGTGAAACAAGCAGTGGCAACAGCATCAGCCCATAGAAATAACGGTGCACTAGAATAAATTAGCATTGTGCGAGCAGCTTCCATAAGAGTACGATTTCTTCTTTCAACTACCCCATTTTGCTGTGGAGTTCAACAACTGATGTCTGATGTGTGATTCCAACATCTTCAAAATAAGTTCTTAACTCCTGATTAGTGAATTCAGTGCCGTTGTCTGTTCTTACAACCCTTACTGGAGTTTGAAGAAGTACTTGAACACGTTTCAGAAAGGTGATGATGATGCCTGGTGCTTCGTCTTTTGATCTCAGAAACTTAACCCATGTATATCTCGAATAATCATCGACGATAACAAGAATATACTTTTTCCCATTAAAGCTTTCAACTCTCATTGGGCCACATAAGTCCATGTGCAACATATGCAACTTTGCTTCCGAACTAGGTACGGATTTGGGTTTTTATGATGCTCTTTTGCTTTTTCCTTGTTCGCATGATGGACATAAGTGATCCTTGGTGTATTTGAACTTTGGAAGTCCGTTGACGATGTTGTCTTTGGCAATTTTGTTGATGGTGTCGAAATTGAGATGGGATAACCTTCTATGCCACAGCCAGGACTGTGTTCCAGATGCTCGTGTCATAAGACATATTGGTGATGAAGAGGCCATTTGATTGATGTCGATAGCATACAAGTTTGTATCACAATTCCCAGTTAAGAGATTAGTGCCATCCAAGTTTCTAACGAAGCAAGCATTTTTCCTAAAAGCAACCTCTAAATCTGCATCACATAACTGCCTGACTGAAAACAAATTGTGTCCCAACCCTTCGACATGGTAAACCCGAGTGATCAAATAATTTCCAAAAAGTAGATCTCCATAACCCATGATAGCTGCTACATGATCATTTCCGAAACGTACGGTTCCCATGAATTTCCAGACGAAATTGATCAGCAGCTTCAGATTCCCAGTCATGTGCTTGGAGCAACCCGAGTCGACGATCCAAAGACATATTTCGATAACCTGCCAATAACAGAAGAAGAAGATTTTGGAAACCGTTTCGATTTTGGTTCCTTTGGGTTAGAGGTAAAATCCTGATCACACTCATAGAAGTCATCTACTGGTAAGACAGGTGCATCACTCATTCTACCATTCTCGAGTGTGAAAGTTCTACCTGTGGGTTTCCAAATGTCATCCCTAAAGTAAACATTATGCTCCCTATCAGTAGTGTAAAGCCTAAGTCTCGCGACTAGTCTTCCTATTCGTTTAGCATACGTTCTTTTGGGAACATTCTTCTTAACAGGCTTAACAATCTCATTCTTAGAAACACAATCAACATGAACATTAGTTAAAGATTTCTTGCAAGTTAAGCAAACAGATTCATTAAACTTAGCAGATTTCATAGGTTCATTACATTCAGATGAGACGTCTTTCTTATTACAAAGCGGTAAATTCCTAGGGTGTTCTTCTACTTTCTTCTCTTTATTCAAGCGACTACTCTTAGAGGCAAGCGAGACTTTATTGTTCCTTGTATTGCTCTTAGGCTTTAGTCTGCTACTCCTAGAGGTGCTTCCTAGTCCTGTAGAAGGTAAGGCACACTCATTAGGATTCACAATCTTATCTAGAGAAGTGGTTTCAGCTTTCCTAGTCTCTTTGGAGTGCTTTTCTAAACTTATGTCGTTTGTTCCATGCGTTTTAGATGTGGAGGCAGACGCATTAGTGGTACTCATCTTAAAAAGGCCAGGTGTTAAAACTTTTGGTTTCTCGATAACCGCTTTTCCTTTATCAACAATTAGTTTAGGCAAGTCAGGTGGAGTGATTGGTTTTGATGAGACATTTTTCTCATTGACTTTTGGAGGAGGCATAGAAACAGACATTTTTGGTTTGGAAACCGGTTTGGGATCATTTGCTTTCTCCTCAGTCAATGGTTTTGTAATCACAGTTTCCACTACCTTTCCTTTTTGACTTTCCAGCTGAGCCCTCAAAAGATCAATTTTCGCTTTCATGTCATTGTAGGCACGCTCATACGACAATTTGTCATATTTGCATTCCTCAGTTTTTTGATCAAGTTGTTTAAAATATGACACATTTTCTTTTTCAAGTTTCTCAAGTGCTTTTTCATATTTTGAAACAATTTTGGAGGTCTCAGACTGGAGTCTTTCATGATCTTCAACAGAATATGTTTGCAAAATGATGGACATAATATCGGTAGTCAGAACATCTTCGAAGAGAGAGTCATTTAAATTTTCCAAAACTTTGATTTGTTCAACACAGTCATTAGCTTGCTTTACCAGGGATTTATGGTCCTTGACAAAGTCAACTGTTTCTTTCAAAAATGCTTGTACAAAATGAATTACCCTTGCACTGATGGCATTCAGCTGAGGGGCAATTTGAGTTTCAAAAAACTTTCTTTGTTCGATGTCAAAACTAGAGAACCAGTTGTTAGGTGTAATATTGGTTTTAGTTTTAACAGTGTCTTGAAGATCCGCAATTCTAGTTTTCACATTTTCTAAAATACTTCTCGCATCACTTGTGTTAAAAGGATTGTTTGAAGACATTTGTTCAATGTTCGAAAGAGAATTTGAGACAACAACTGGTTTTGAAACAGATTTTGAGACAGGTGTTGACTCTTTGTTTGAAAGACTTGGTGTGATGGAAAACTTTGACTTTTCTTTTTGATTAACAAAAGTAATTCCGTTAATTTTGTTCCATTTGTTATAATCAATTGGTTTGATTTCCGGATTTTTTTGTTTCATTTTTGATCTACTCTCCTCAGATAGTTCTAACGTTTCAAGAGAATCACGAACAATAATGGGTTCATGTAAAGCATTGCCATTGTTTAACACATTATGAGGTTTCTGAGCTTTCTTGAGAAACGAAGAAGGGTCGTTACCAAGTGTCATTATATTATTAGTATGAAAACGCGGATTTACTTGATTAGAAAGCATCTTGATCGTTTGAGCAGAATGACCCGTTTTAAGAAGCAAATTTTCCAAAGTTTGGATTTTTTCATATTCATCAAGAATTTCATCAAGAAGAGAATCTTCTCGTTTTGAAAAATCAGTAATCAACTGCTTCTTCTCTTTTTCCAGATTAGAAAACATTTCTTTTTGTTTAGAAAGTTGGTTATTTAAATCAGAAATTTCCTTGTTTAAAGATTTAATTTTTAAGTTCAAATTCACATCAAGTGTGTTATACTTGATTTGCAAAAGTTGTTCTTTAGAAACCAAATTTCGATAACCAATTTCTAATTCTGATTTTTTGTTTTTATGAAATTCAAAGGCTTTTGCGTTCTCCTTGTAACTCTCAAGCTCAGCGGTCAATTTAGCATTCGCGGCCTTAACTTCGCGATTGACCGTTCTAACTTTCTCAAATTCAATGCCACAGTTATTGATTAATGATTCAAAATAAGCACGTGTTTCCTCATCAGTCTCAGTATTTTGTGCCACACAGTCTCCACTAGGATCCACATCTGGAGTCTCAGAGTTAGTATTGCTACAACTCGGATTGTCCAGGTATGTATCATAAGTAGGCGCTGATGTCACAAAATGATGTTCGTCATGAGTAAACACATCAAATATGACATTGTTATAGCATAGATCAGTGATTGGTACCTCAGATACTGCGTTGGCGTCATAGACAGGAGGTGCGTCAGAGTCAGTGTCGTACTTAGTCTCCTGAAGATTTGCCATGAAGATGCAGTTTGCATTGAGTTCCTCGAGGTCTTCCAAATCATCCATAATAGCCATGAAGTCATGTTCCTCAGCACTCAATTGAAGTCCAGATTGTTCCTTTTGTACCAACATGATAGCTTTCTGAAGATACGCAAGATCCTTCTTTTTCGGCTTAGTAGGACAATTCCTTGCCATGTGACCCACTCCTTGACAGTTATAACACGTAACCTGATTACCCTGATTCACATTTCCATAATTCCCAATGACTGGAGCTGCAACATTCCCATTCTGATTACCCACTGCTCTATTCCCAACATTCTGACCCAACTGATTACCCTGATTCGGAACCGCCTGATTACCCATACGAAATCCAGTAGCATATCCCTGCTGATTCCCAATAACTCCAACATTTGTCTTTGATTACCTATGTTCACACCCGGCTGTGCAATTTTCCTGTTGCGAGTGTTTGATGAAATCCTTTGGTTGTTGTTAGTTGGTGTGGAATAGCGACCTCTGAATGCTTTACCCAAGAATGCAAATGCTTGTGACAAAGCTTCTTCTGGTTCCATTTCAAGATCAGTGATTCCTTGTTCCTGGTAATGTTGTTGTTCAGGTGGATAGTTTTGTTGTTGAGTGATGTATAGCTGCAAGTTGTTGTTAGTGGAAGATGATGAAGCTTGTTGTTGTGTATTCACTGGAGTTTGAGTCTTTGCAATGAGTGCCAATGGATCTTGATTATTTGCTAATCTTTCTTGCCTGACTTCATTCACTTCATTTTGGTTTTGTTTCAGAAAATCGTTGAGTTGATCAAAGTTCACTTGATGTAAGTCTTTTGTTAGGTTGACAATAGTGACATATCGTCCCCATTCTTCTGGTAGATTGTTCAGGAACTTGATGTTGCTCATGATAGTTCTGGGTGTCAACTTTTTTCTGATCAGCTCATTCATTAAAGTGCAGAACCTTCCATAGTAGGATTCAATGGATTCTCCTAGAGTAGATGTAAACTTCTCCCAAGCAGTTAGCAGCTTGTTCTCCGTATCTTGTTGACCAATTTCAGTTCCATGACAATGCCGTCTAACACGTTCCCACATATCAAAAGCAGTTTCACAACTGTCTACAGCAGCAAAGATGTCTCTTGGTAAACCCAGTTGGACAATATGAATTGCCATGTCATCTGCTTCGACTTGCTTCTGATCCTCTTCAGAGTATTCCGATTCTTTTTTAAGACGAAAAAATGGTGGGACGGGAGGTGTTGCATCAGCATTTCCAGGGTCTTGGACTTGTCGAGGTATGAAGGGTCCATCCTGAATGGATTTGATCATCAATTTTCCATTAGGTTTTGTCTTGATGTAACGAAGCATTCGACTTGTCCATTGAAGATAACCACCTTTTTCCAACATAGGAGGACGGTTTTCGGCACCGGCTGCATGAATGTCTTGTTGAGTTGTCATTGATGAAGGTATGATATGATAAAGTTGATGTAGGATCGATTCAACGATAAAGGAGTTGTGTTGGATGAAGATTAAGCTCGGTTGTTGTAGTGAAAATTTGGTCTAAAAACTTAAAAAACTCAATAAGTTCTTTTTGGAGCGTTTTTAGGACTTGAAGGTTGACCCGAATGAACTTTATAGCCGTTTGAATTTTTGCTCAAAATCTTACACGTAAACCAGTTCTTATGCGTAGAAATGAATGCTTATGCGTAGGATTGCTTTTGCGTAGGAGTCCTTATGCGTAAAGAGCTTAGGCATAGGATTCTTATGCGTAAACCTAAGGTTAAACGTAAGTCTTATGCGTAAACTTTAAGCGTAGAAGTAAAGTACCTTACGCGTAAGAGTTAACTTATGCGTAGATTGCTTACTCGTAAGCTTTCTGCTTATGCGTAAGAGTTGGTTTAAAACCAAAAATCCTTTACACTGTGACAGCGTAAAAGATATCCGAAAGTCGAAGTGTTCCACACACTTATCCAAGTGAGGGAAGCACTGAGTAACCGTTGTTGCATGAAGATTCTTCACCAAAAAGTTATGCGTAGAAAACTAGGGATTTGACTTTTCTTACGCGTAAAAATAGGGTTTTGACTTACGTGTAAGAAATTTCCAGTGATTCAAACGATTTCTGATGCACAAACAGCTTCCAAAACACTCAAATACCAAGAAATTTTTGACCAAAAACACCCAAAATGCCTTTTATGCTTATGCGTAGAAATGAACTACGAACCAAAAACAAGTTTAAAACTGAACCAAAACACGTAAAGCTTCGAACTTTTTGCAAAAAACAGAAACTTTAACACTATATAAACCTTAGACCATAAGAATCTTGAAGATTTAAGTGCAAAAATTAATGTTTTATGTGTGACAACTTTGAGAACGAAGACTACGCGTACACTACAAAAAATTTCAACCAAAACACTCCTAAACCATTGTTAGGCTCTGATACCAATTGTAGGACCTTAGATATATCAACCTTATCACAAACACACTTAACAAACACAAGTATCACCACGTGAAACCACGTTACGCGTAGAACACGTTCAACACAAACACAAACGTTATGCTTAGAAAGAATAAGAAGAAAGGAAAGATGGTGACTTGAAGATGTAAACCGTGTATGTGAAGAGAGAAAGATGAACACAATATGTTGTATATTCCAAAGAAAACATGCACACACACACTTTCAAGCACACCCCTCAAATGACCATTTGAGGGGTATTTATACTCTAAATACAAGATGCCCTAAAGGGCTTTCTATGGGCTTCGTGGGTTGGACATGGGTTGGATTGGATAAAAGGCAAGCTTAACATAACTAGTACCCATTTAGCTTAGTCTAATTCACGAGCCCGTTGACTATTCTATCACGATATCTAACACACGATATAAAGTTCCTAAATGTGAATGACCATCACTTCTAATAAAAACTATTAAGGCTAACAGTATAAATTTTTTAAAATTCTCAGATCTTAATTTTCCAGAAAAACTGCAAACATCTATTCTACAAACATTATATCCTAGTGTAGTTGAGTCATATATAGTTTTACCGCCGATTTTACGTGAAGGTTTTGTCTATTTTCTTAAAGTGTGCAGGTTTTATTTATCAAAAAGAAGAAACATAATATTGGACGGAGCTTATCACGTATACATTTTTCTTGGAAAAGAATTTAACCACTACTTCACACGGATCCTACCGAGCTAATCAGGGGAGTACTAGTTTCTTTCTCTTTTAATTACCTTCCTTTATCATAACTTTGATACTTTCGGGGAACATTGGGGACAATGTTCAGTTTAAATGTAGGGAGGGAGAATAAAACGGGAACTTTGAAACTATGCTTATCCTTGAATATTTGTCTTGTCCTATTTCATTTGTGTAATAAGCTATGAGAAATATTTGTTAGGGCAATTTTAGCGCCAAATTTAAAATTTTTCATGACATGTACTAGTGGGACTTTAGTCTTAATAAATCGTCTCATGGATAGGAGTTATATGACTAGCACAAAAACCGTTTACCACTCAAATTCCACCCAAAAAATGTGAGGTTCGCCCCTAGATCTATAGGAATTAAAGCATTCACCTTTAATGTTTCGAGAGTGTACCGGTAGTATAATAGATTCTAGAACTTGTTTTGTGATGCATTCCAAGATCGCTAGTAAGACTACACTTGTTTCAAGTTATCTAGAGTTTATTGAGTCGAGTCTTGGCTTAGCAACATCATTCTTTTCATGATTGTAACATAAGATTTTTGACTTGCCACCACTAAATCGCCTATCCAACTAAACCCTTTGTTTCCCTACCGTAAGCTTAACGTTACAACCCTTTAAAAGACCTCTTAGATAGTTTTTCCTAGGTTCTTACGCCAAAGCGGTGGAGATTTGATCTAGTCTCAAGCCTATGGTAATCTATGTACTATGACCAGGTAATGAGTGTTTATCTTCCATTTCCATTTACTATATTTCATATACACCCGAGAGATGAGAGAATCCAAACACCCCTTGTGAGATGCTAGTATATAATTTCCGTGCTTGTTATGACTATTGCGGTGCTTTTACTTGTTGTGAATTATGTTAAACCATTGCTTCATTTCCCCTAACTTATAAATTGATTGGCCAAAAAGCACATTTGCTTGAGGACAAGCAAATACCAAGTGTAGGGATATTTGATAAGGATTTAAAACGTACACTTTTAAGGGGTCATTTAAGCCCTTAATCGCCCACTTTTATATTAGTGATGCATATTTGGACGAAAAGGAGTGAAAATATGACGAAAATGGCAAAGTCAATATCGAAGACACTCAAGCTGCTGAAATTGAACCTGGCGGCGTCCCAATCAAAGGGCGACGCCGTCCCTTTATACGAATTAAAATCTCAGAAGGCTCAGTAGACTTTTTGCTAAAATACACCTGACGGCGTTAGGCTTTGAAGAGGAAGGGCGTCACTAATACTTTTCATCTTAGACGGCCCGGATCCAGAATCAGACGACGTCTCTACTGAAGCCCGACGGCGTCACAACTACAACGTGACGCCGTCCCAACGATGACTTGGCCAAAACGAAAACCCTAATAACGGCGATCTGACTGTGTCCCACCTATAAGGCGACGTCGTCTCAAGTGTAAAATTATATATAGAAATCGAATTTTTAGAATTTTAGGAGGTAGACTTGTGGAGTAAAAACCCTAAACGTTTGTAGTCCGACTTGGACAGTATTTTAGGGTTCCCAAACCCTATTTTACATCAAGATAAGTGTTTTACTTCATTAATTTCATTATGTCTTTCATTGAATGTGTGTATGCTTGCTTGTTTAACATGTCCAACTAAATTTCTTGTGTGTTTGCTTAGATATATGAAACCTAGTTATTAGTTATTGATTGGTTGTCTCTTATCTTAATTGTAGTTGGCTTAGGAGTGCAATTAGGCTATCGTTGTGTTTAAATGCTTGAGTAATCTTTGTGAACCTTAGTTTATGAATCACTTAGCGGATTACGTAGTCTAAACATCCAAAGATAACGTTAAAGTTAGTTTATGATTAATCTAGAGGATTTCGTAGGCAATAACCTTAAGGTAGTCTTAAAGAGTTAGAGAAAAAGGCACACCCTACGACCTTAGAAAACACAACGCGTTAAGAATAAGGACGTGACAATTCAACCACCAATAAAAGATGACTAGGGAGTAATAGTATCTAAGTAAGCACATTTTTAATCATCATACGAGCACACATCAAAAAGACATAGACTACCTGTAGTTTTAGATAATTAGAATATTAGAGTAATCGGTAGAAATACCACCCCCAAATTCAAGCCCCGAGATTTTACCCTTAGCTTTATAAAAAAACATAAAAAGATAAAAAAGAATATTCCTCAACCTTAACCTTAGCGTAGTACACTTCTTACTAGCATTTCTATTCCCCTAGAGAACGATATCAATACCCGAGGCTTACCCAATACTACACTACAACGATTAGGTTCACTGCCTAGGGTGTTGAAAAACTTGCTCGACGAAAAGGAAGTTCCTTTGACCCCGAACGCGCCTTGTACGCGCATCAGCTGCTGAGAGCTGGATCCCTAGATTTAGCCTAGACGGATCCCTCATTTAAGGGATCCGTGGGAACCGGCTGCACAGACTAAGTTCTTCCTACTTAATACAATCATTTCAAACCTTCTTTGTTAATTTGAACACTCCACATTATCTTAAATAACTTCCTAGATCAGTACAAATATGTAGTTGACTCTTATGCATGCAAATCATTGCAATTTGAAGGATTTTAGTGGTTTAAGCCTTAACTCACTTACCAATCCTTTCCCCTTATAAACATCTTTGTTAGAACTTCCAAATCACCATTCACACACTCATTCTCAGTAGCTAAAACTCTCTTTTTCTAGCATTTCACCATGAGGAAAGCCCCTAGTGTTAAATCATCCACTAAAGGACCTCCCAAGAAACTAGCTCGGGTTGTTCACGAAATCTCTTCAACCGAATCATCACCCGTTAAAACCTCAAACACTAGAATTCCCTCACAACCAAATCTACCAATCAAACCAATTCCCAAAAGGATTGTACCCACAAGACAACCCTTGACAAATACTACTATACCTCCTAACCCATCACCTCTAGTACCTAGAGATATCTCTTTCACCACTCCACTCTTATCTCCACACCTCTACAACTTAGAGGACTTGCCTTCTAGGCCATCTCATCCACCACCATTGCCGACATTTTCCTCAATTGAGAAAATGGCACAAAAATCAAACTTTGGTGTTGAAACGACACTAGCACCAGTATCCTTTTCTTCATCACCCTCAAATGGTCCATTTTGGATTATGAGGAATCAACAAAATCAACAACCGGATCACATGGAAGTAGATACCTCTCTACCACCATCATTAATACATATTCCACCACCTTCATCCTTAGTTGAACCACCTCCAGCCTCATCAAACGTGCCACCACAAATCCCTCCATATTTTGTGGAACCTCCACCTTCTTCATCCAACCTTCCACCTCAAACCACTCCATTCCTACCACCACCGTTCCCTAGCCATGACAAAGATTGTTATCATTGTCAACATGTTGAAGGCTTAGTACAAGAAGTACGTGACGAGCTATGTTTTATGTTCTATCACCTCCTCGAACGTTTCGATGAGGTCAAAAAATCTAATCATCCTTAAGCATAGGAATTCAAGTGGTGTTCTCATCTTAGGCGTAACTTAGACTTGCTAGGAATCATACTTCGTGTTTGGATCATTTTCTTAGTTTTAGAGTTATGTACATCATTTCTCTCATTTTATTGAATGATATTACATGTTGTGTGCTATATGGTTATGAGAATATGTTTGGTGCTATAATACATAACTTGTTTTGATGTTAACATCACATTTTTCATCCACATTGCTGTCATAAGAATGCAGGTACACGGATCCCTCATTTTTGCATAGACGGATCCCTCACAGGGAGGATCCGTGGGATCCGTGCAACAGAAGCTCATTTTATCACTAATATGAATCTCATTAGCAGGAAATTATGCACCATATACTTGCTTTCTAGCATTTGTTTTGTAGATTTTTATAATACACATGAAGACTTTGACACCCTCAACAAGGGGGAGCTTTTCGTGAAAGCAAAGCAATTGCAAAAAACACTTGCAATACTTTCACTTGGGATTTCTTCACTACTTGACGTCCTCCTCTAACGGAAGCACTCGTTAAGGGGGAGCATTTCGTCAAACACGAAACCATTTGCAAACATAATTGCAACACACTCGCTTAGTCTTCCTAATTACTTGACACCCTCAACAAAGGGAAGCATCCGTCAAGGGGGAGCTAAGATGAGAATTCTTCTCTCCTCTTACTCTCTATTTTACATATTATTAGTTTTAACATGTTTTTCTCAAAACAATGTGTTAGTTTCTTTTTTACGCTCTTTTTGTTTCGACAAAAAGGGGGAGAAGAGAGTAAAAACTCAAATTCAAATTTTTACGAATTTCTCAAATTCAAATGTTTTGTCATCAACAAAAAGGGGGAGATTGTTAATACAAATAAACCATAAAAACGTTTATTTATATTTTACGACCTTCTAATGTTTTGTCGATAACAAACGTAAAATTATTTTAGCAAAACAAATAAAATACGTAAAAGGTTTGAGCCAATAGTTTACTAACAAACATATACTAAACATATTAAAACCATATCAAAACATGTTTAGTAAATAAGTTATATAAAACCAAAGACATTTTCATATAAACACTAAACAAGTAATCTTGTTTACATCTTATAGAAATGCATATGTATAACAACTAGTGTTTACATAATATGGAAATGTACTTAGACTTTGTACATATTGTAGTGGGTAATGTAATGGGTAAAAACCAAAGTCCATGACCCATGACCCATAACCCATGATCCATTGACTAGGTACATTGAATGTTGTTGTGTAAAAACCAAAGTCCATAACCCATACCCATGGAGCTTGATCCATAACCCATAACCCATTGCATGACATCATGCATGAAGTCATGTTGGGTATTATCCATGATCCATGACCCAATGTCTAGGTACATTGCATCTTGTTGGGTATCCATAATTTATTACCTATAACCCATTACCCATTACCCGGTTTGCAACCCGAAATCTAGACTTAGCTGACCCAGCAGCCGGATCCCAAGGATTGAACTAGCCGGATCCCTCTGGGGAGGGATCCGTGGGAATCGTGGAACAGTAGACAATTTTGTCTATAAATATTGAGCCATTTCTCTCTTTCTCACCACCACTTTTACACATACTCTCTCTTAGTATTGTAACATCTCTAACCTTTGATCCAAAGGATCATTCTATGTAGTTTTATGTTTGTGTGATTCTCTAGGTTCCTCTTAAGGGCGAGATCACCACCTCTTGAAGATGTGCAAGCTCAAGGTCATGAGTTGCTAAGCTTCGTCATCATCAAGACCATTGAAGTGTATCTTGTTGATAGTTCTTTTCTCCCTCTATAGAAGTGTTGTGTTGAAGGCATTAGTGAAAGGTGCCGAAGGGTCGTGTCAAAGGCATTAGTGAAAGGTGCCAAGGGTGTACATTCGATATGGTGCATTGATGTACAAGATAGATAGTTTAGGTGAAAGGATATTAATATCCTTATGGTGTTGTAATAAGGAGTGTGTCTCCTTTGGTATAGTTGTGTTGTGGTGTAGTGTTGGGTAGTAGTTCCTCCTTTGTAATGGAACTCGGTATCTAGCCTTGTACCAGATAAAGTGTAGGCGATGTTGTGATAGGTGTGGTTCTACCTCGTGGAAGAAATCGGTGTCTAGCCTAGTACTGGATAAAGAGTAGGCGACGTTGTGAAGGCTTCTCCACCACAATAAGGAGCTTGTGTTGTGTAGTGCTTACGAACTCTCGAGTGGGGTACTCGGGGAGTGGAGTAGGGCAAGGAAGGTGTCCTTGTAGCCGAACTACTATAAATACTCGTGTCGTTGTTTTGTGCTTCTTTACTCTTTATCTTTGCATTACTTACTTATATGCTTATCTATCATTATCCAACACACACATTAAATAGATTGACATAAGTCGATCTAAATAGTTTAAAACGAACTTTTTAATCGGTAAAACTATTCAACCCCCTTCTAGTTTCCACACACCGTAACCAAATCGATTCGGTTACGACGTAATTCTAATTATGGCGTGACTAATCTTCATAAATTAATATGATTGGTTCTTTGAAACACCATCGACATGTACGGATTTACCCCCCTGAAGTAGCGCCTAGTTTTCACTCAAGGTCCTTATGCCATTATAAGTGTAATACTTATAAAATATGTATGGTTTCATCCCCTCATTGCTCTTGATATTTTTATGCTTGGTCCTTTTGACATATTTAAACTTTATTTGAATTGTCACCTTTAGTCCCTGATCGTCTTTGTTATTTTTATAACAAGTCCTTGTGATAACTAATTCTTCACATGATTCACCCAGCTTTAGTCCTCTATCGTACTTGTTATTTTTACTTTTGGTCCTCATAATCATTATATATTAATATCATTTCGCCGCTTTTAGCCCCTGGACATAAACTCCTTTGCGCCCAAGTTATTAATTACGGCGTAACTAAATCACTAAGTTACGCCGTAAGTCTTTGTCAGCCTGTACTTATCCACTCTTTAAATCTCTCTACGGCGTAACTAAATTACCAAGTTACGCCGTAACCTTCATACATGGTCAGTACGACGTAACCTCATGAGTGGGTTACTTCGTAATCTTTTATTTGCGTTGACTTGGTCTTCGTCCATAAATCCTTAGCTACGGCGTAAGTGGAGAGTGGAACTATGTCGTAACTTCTTCAAAGTTAGCACACTAAAGTGTGTATAATCGTAAGTACTTTTCCAATTCCGCGTCTCTTTTGCTCATATGCTCATTTATAACCGGGAAACGAAATATAAAGAAATCAAAACATATATCCATATAAACCAATACAATAATGAGCATATTAGGGGGAAATTTATAGTTTTGTTGGGACTAATATATATAAATTGGGGTTTCAAAAAAATTATTATCTTATTTTATCGATTGGGGTCAAAATTTTGTATTAGTCTCAAGTTAGTACTTGACAAATTATTAATTTATCGATTATTATATAAACTAATCCATCAATATCATGCAATAAATGTTAGAATGACTACAAAAATATGATTACGTGATATATAATAATTAAGTTCTATGAAATAAATGTTAGAATTTTGATTTAAAAATTGCATTTGATCATTGAAATGTTGTTGTTTATTAAATGTTAATTAAATAGTTACAGAATGCTTACAAAGTAATAATAATAAATAAAGACATTTTGATTTTGATTTTTTAGTATGGTCATTCGGATAAAAATGAAACACATATATGTTCAAGTGGTGTCACGTAATAAATGCTATAATTACGGGAAGAAAAATGAAACATTAAGCAAATAAAAATATTAATTACGATAAAGATGAGGAGTTTTTTAGATGAATATGGTATTTTAAAAAGTTATTTAACAAAGTATGTATTTTTAAAAATAATTAAAATATTGAGTTATTTTCTTTTTCTTTGTATAAAAATCATAAAAACTTATGAAAGGTAGCGTTATTACTTATTAGTAGCTATCTTCATCATCTCCATCTATATGATCATCTCATTTATCCTCATCGTTGCCAAGTCCATCATGAGCGACAGTGATGATATACGCTTTGATTCGGATGTCACCACTCGAAAAAGTTTTATGTGCTTTTCTATATTATGATCCCGCGTCAACACAATTTCGGCATCATCCCCTCCAAGAACAATGACATAAACAAACAATGAGGCTGCTATTAACACGAATAATATGATCAACAAAACCAACTTTGAACAACATCGTCACATCGTTTACATAATTAGAATAATATGTTTTCTTTTACTTGTTATTGTTACTTTCAATTCGAGTGATCACAATCATGTCGTGCAGACATACATCATTATCGTTGCCGATAAGGGAGTCGGCATTGACGAAACATAGGAAACATGGACGATGGCTAATTCTTTTGTTTTACTTACGCAGACAAAGACATTGAAAAGGTTGATAAACACATTGACGATCATGTATACGATAGTTGCTAGATGCAAAGAACTCATTATATTGTTTTATAATTTCATTAAAGAAAAAGAAATTATATATTTTGTAAAATATTTTCAGGAACACGTACTTTGATAAATAATTTTCTAAAATTCCATGGTCATAAAAAAAAGCTCTAAAGATGAGTGTCACGTAATAAATGCTATAATTATAGATTCAATTGCATGCAACATTGTGATAATCAATGATTAATTAGATAAATCATAAGGGGGAGGGAGTGATACCCTAGTATCCGAATTGTCACATCACCTCTATCCAATAAAAACCCTCCAACTCAAAACTACTCAATTCTACCCTAACACTACCCTAAGTGGAAGGAGTGGTACCCTAGTACCCGAATTTCCTTTTTTTTTTTTTTTTTTTTTTTTTTTTTTAATACATAAAATCACATACAATATTAAAATAAAAACATACCATTTCATTAAAAATAAAAACATTATATAATACTTAAAAAAAATTCTTCATCAAGAAATTATTAAGCTAAAATTAGTAAGCTAAAATTTTGTGTGATGGTCCATAAATTAGTAAGCTAAAATTTTGTGTTGGGCTTTGTTTACGAATGTCAAGCCCAATTGGCCACAAGAAACAAAGAAAAGGTGTTGTCTGTTGCTGTTTCTTCAGTCCAACCTTCAGTCCTTCACCTTCTTCTTCATCGCCATAGCAGACAAAACAAAGAAAAGGTTTTTTCAGCTTGTCAAACCCAAAAGGTCGTTGGGTTTAATCCCAAACGGTCGTGTTGATCCCAGTTGAGCAAACGATCTAATATAGAAACTGACTTAGAACAAAAACTTATTAAGTATTACTCGAAATTTAACACTTAATCTTAAGAAGAAGATCAATAAACATTCAACACCTCAATATTATTGATAATACGAATACTTTTACAGTATTAGGGTTTTGCAACCTTGAAGTGTATCGACCTTAGATATAAAACATACGTTTTTCTAACCTAACCTAGGATCTCCTTTTATAGGCTAAGGAGTCCTATACATTATACAAAACGTAACCTACAACATAAATATCTTTTCCATATTTATCTAATACAATAAACTAAACTGACTATTACAAGACTAGCAACGGTTACATATCATCATTCGTGGTTATACTCTTCTACTAGCCGCGGTTTGTCTTCATCCGTGGTTACATCCTTCTGTCCGTGGTTATATTAACCTTGTCCGCAGTTCCAGCACTTAAAGTAATTCTTGATCCAAGGAACCTAAAACCCAACAATCCTCCCCTAAACTTGATACATTCCAACAGAATTCTCAAGTTTCCTTTAAGCTCAAAACATCTGAATTGGAGGATGTAGCCAAACACTTACTAGCCTTAAGAATGTTCTCATACTTCAGCAGCAAATTGTAAGCTTGACCATCATAAGCTACTAACATCTTGATACAACAAGGCTTCAACATCTGAGCAATTATTCCTGGATACTTATTCAATTGAGGATAATCACCTTCTACAAGCATATGAATAACCTTTCCAGAAACAGTTAAAACATGAACTCCACAAGTTTGATATAAAAACCATCTAGTAACTTGACCATTGTAGAGTCCTTGCCATTCAGGTTCATCATGAGTAGGTTCAAATAGTATCTTCAAATGATGATAAACCAGTCTTTCATGATAATCATTTGGATGTATTTCACCAAACTTATTCTTGTAAAGTATCCGAAGATTCATCAAATCATCTCTATCAAAATACTGAAGCATCTGTGAAAATTTATTATACTCAGAAACTTCATTGTTGAGTCTTTGAATTTTCCAAACTCTTTCACTTCCAATTATAAGCTTAAACTCATAAGAAATAATTTGATTTTCATCTTCAACAACTTTCAATCTTTTAAAATCAGATATCTCCTGAACCTCAGATTTTCTCTTTCTTTTACTTTGAATCCACTCTTCATCTTTTTTAATCCACTCTTCTTTCTTTTTAGAATTCATTGGACATAAATCATCTTTATTAATCCTCATACATCTCTCATAAATTTCCAAAATTCTTTCAAATGAACATCTACTAAGATTATCAGAAACATGTATGCCTGAATTCTTAATAATCTTCATCAATACATTCCTCATCTGAGCAATTGAAGGAGGTTTCTTTCTTACAACTTGCTTCCTGTTTTTACCAACCTTCCTTGCCTATGCACCCAAAAGTCTAGCTTTTTCCTCATCATCCAACAAATCTCATTCTTGTACAGTATATTCATCATTGATTTGTTGAGAAGCTTCAAGATAGTTTTGTGATTCATACCATGTAGCTAACCATCTCTGACTAGCTTCCTCTTCATCTTGCTTCCTTTTCTCTAAAGCTGCTTGATCATCAGCTACAAGACTCTTTGCATACTCTGCATCATAAGCTTCTTGTTCTGCTTTATTTTTAAACTTCAGCTCTGGTACAGCAACCTCTTTACCTTTCCCAACATCAGATTGAACCACTTTCTTCTTCAAAGGTTCACCAATAACTAAACTTTTAACTCTGGGTTTGGTTGCAGTAGACTGAACAGATAGAACAGGTGCAATGATAGGTGTAGAAATAGATGAGGTTTTGCTTAGATTTATCAAGGTACTTGCAGCTTCTTTCTCAACTTCTTTAGACTTAGGTGGTGATACAGAGAGAGTTGTGACAATAGTGGAAGTGGTTATGATAGCAGTGGGTATGATAGTAGTGGGTATGATTGTAGTGGGTATAATTGCCATATCTGAAACTTTAGCAGTGGTTTCAGACATACCATCAGTGTTTGTGTCCTGCACTACATCTTCTGCAACATTCTTCACATTTTCAAGAACTGCTTCATTCCCATCTTTATCAGATACCAAAAATTCATTATCTCCACTATCAACATCTTCATCCATAGGTACATCAACAGATATATCACCAGCCTCCCCTGAATTCATGCCTTCACTCCTCCCCTGTTTGGATACATCTTCCACATTCAGAGCCGGAGAGGAGTCCACCATCTTTTTCTTTCTTCTCATAGCTTTCAAAACAGCAACCCCAGGTCTTCGTACTTTTTCCAAAACTAACACTCTGTGCTTCAATCTCCGAATATCCTTACCCTGAAACACAGCCAATTCCTGTAGACCTGAAATTGTATTCTCCATTTTAGCACATTTAGCCGTCAATTCATTTAAACGTTCAAGAATATCCTCCCCACTTCGACCTGTGTTAACTGGTCCGAGAGGTGGTTCATTGGAAAAGTCATCATGTACAAACTCAGGATCTGTCAATTCAGTTTCATGTTTCAATCTATCCTCATCACTTCGAGCTGTGTTAACTGCTCCGAGAGGTGAATCCTTGGATATAGTAAACATAGCATCAGACCTTGCCTGATCATCTATGCACCCTGTAGCAGCCAGTTGGCTAGGGATTCCTCCACCTTTGTTAAGTTCCGAGGAACTCTCCACATTAGGAGTTGCCAATGGTTGGGTCTTATTTATGTTTCCACTATCCTGACCAGCATCTAAGCATGAATCAGTAGTGGAAGCCCTTCCAATCATGTCACCTCCACTCCATGTGACAGCCTCATTAACAACACCACTAACACTAGCCTGAGGTAGCTTAGTGCCCTTCTGTCTCCTAGTCCATACTATAGGTGTAACAGTGGTTTGGATATGACTATCAGTGGTTTAAGGTGTACTAGCAGTGGATACAGTGACAATAGGTTGAGACACAAGACCTTCATCAAACTCAGGATCAACAGACAAAGTAAGCATGTGAGGAAATAAAGGAACATCTCTAATGTGTACATTATGTGGCTGATTCCTCATATGAGCAAAAACCTTAGGAAGCATATGATGTACTTCATACTCCCTATTATGTTCAACAGGTTCCTCTATTTGATGTTCCACAATCAGTTGAACAAACCTAGGATACAAATAGTATTTACCCTTCTTCCTAATGTTTTGTACTAACCCCTCATAAATCATCCTAGACCAATTAAACTTCCTTCCATCAGATAAACAAATAATAGCAGTAGCAATTTTTGAAGGAAAGTCATTAAAACCTGTGGTCTTGTTACTCATACACATCAACAAGGTGTGAATCAAAAACTTCCATTGTTGTGAAAACAAACTCTTAAAGAATTGTACCTTTTCACCCCTGTGTGTATATCCTAATCTCTCTAAACCAGCAACAATCTCAACATCCGAAAGATTATCAACACCATCAGCATCATCAAACTTCAAAACTTCCCTAATGATTTCCTCAGTAACAGAAATAGACATAAACCTCTTCATCAATTGTGCCATACAAAAATGCACTTTTAACATCCATCTGATACACAACAAAATTCTTGAATGAAGCATAAGCCAAAAATAATCTGATAGCCTCTATTCTTGCAACTGGAGCAAACACTTCATCATAATCCAAACCTTCAGTTTGTGTGTATCCTTGAGCAACCAACCTTGACTTGTTCCTCACAACAATACCTCTTTCATCCCTCTTGTTTCTGAACACCCATTTAGTTCCAATTGCCCTTTTTCCATTTGGAAGATCAACCAATGTCCAAACCTCTTGAAGCTTAAACTGTAAAAGCTCCTCTTGCATTGATTCTACCCAGCCTTCTTCTGATAAAGCTTCTTCCACTCTCTTGGGCTCCTTTTGAGACAGAAAACAAGCAAACAGGCAATTTTGCAGATCTTTATGACTGTTTCTTTTGTGAAGTGATTATGCAAAGAACCCATGTTCAAGAAAGGGTTTGGTGTTCTTAACCCTGCTTCTTGTTTGAACTGGAGTATTCAAGTTTCCAAGTATTTGTTCCTTGGGATGAATCTTGTGAATCCTTGTAGTGGTGATTGGACTTTCATGAATGACAGTTTCCAAATTAGACAAATCAGCATTGAAGAAATCATACATGTCTTCATCATCAGTAGGAGTATCAATTTCTATCAAACCAGGCATGGTAGGATCATGTGGATACTCCTCATCACCAAATAATGAATTTCCAGTTGGTCCAAAGAAAGTACTATCACCAGTACTTTTAGCCGAGGTTTCACTTGGACTATTAGTGGTAGAAGATGGCTTGTCAGCGGTTACAGTTGGCCTATCAGTGCTTTCAGTAGGCTTAGCAGTGCTTGCAGACTGCTTTTTCTTCTTTTCAATTTCTTCTACCGACACTGAGTTATCTATCAACAACTCATCCTTATCTTGATGATGATCAACATTGCCTCCAGTATTCAGTACATCATCATCAGTGGGACCTTGCTTGTGAATGATGGAGGGAACAGAACCAGCTTTCCACTTTTCAACCAAATAAAACTCCTTTGGAGAATCAGCTTCCTTGGAAGGTATCTCTGCCTCAGAATTCTTTTGTGTACCTGCATAAACATTAGTGGAAGTTCCTACAATGATAGGCTCATAATTCATAGATTTGGTTAACATATCAATGTTAAACAGCCAATCTGGTCCTTTGGTCTCAACACTAGGAGTCTTTTCACTGAATTGAACATGTAGGTTCTCTTCAACAAGTCTAGTCCTCCTATTGTATACTCTAAAGGCTTTGCTATTAGTAGAATAGCCTAAAAGTAGATTACCTTTACCTTATGATTTACTAGATTTTCTATCTTAGTAATGAAACTCTTGAGGATCTCACTAGTCTCACTCTTAGCAGCCAAAAAGTATACCCAAGAAAATCTACTATAATCATCAGTGATAGCTAGGGAGTACTGCTTATGGTTCAAACTTCTAACAAAGGTAGGTCCAAATAAGTCCATATGAAGCATAAACAGTGGTTGTGTGATGGTGTTTACAGATTTGGTCTTACAAGAAGCTCTATGTTGTTTACCTTTTTGACAGGCCACACACAGTTCCTTACACTCAAAAACCTTTGAAGGTAACCCTCTCACTAAGTTTCCTTTTACCAGTTTATTGATTGTTTTGTAATTGAGATGACCTAGCCTTCTATGCCACAATTTTGACTCATCAACAGATGCTTTAGCAAACAAACATAAGGACCTATTAGGAAGAACATATTTAAGATCAAAACAATATATATTTTCCTTCCTAGGTACCCTAAGTTGTATAAACTTCTCATCAGGCATCTTAAACTCAGGAGACAACACCACACACTCAGTTTCCCCAAAAAGTACCCAGTTTTTCTTATCACACATTTGAGAAACACTGAATAAATTGTACTTAAGTCCCTGTACCAAATAGACCTTTTCAAAGTCTAAATTGCCAGTTCTGATTGTTCCTCTGCCAAGTATCTTTCCTCCCTTTGGATTATTGCCAAATGCCACATATCCTCCATCAAAAGCTTCAAAATCTTCCAGGTTGCTCCCATCCCAAGTCATGTGCCCAGAGCAACCACTATCAAAATCACCTTTATCTTTTAGCTCAGTTTGTAGATTGCCCTGCACATGAAATTAAACATATTAGTTCCTTTTGTGGACCCAAGCCAATACTGACTTGGGTCTGCCCTGTGCATCAAAATATTCAAATTTTTGTAGGTCCATTGATGCACAGTTGACATGTGGTAAAACCTTGGTCTTAGGCTTCCATTGCCAACTAGTTGAGGCCTTAACAGCATAAAAATGATTTCCAACCACTGTGTCAGTTATCACCTTTGGAATTTTTAAAACTTCTTTTGAATCAGTGGTAATATTTTGCTTAACAGTGGTTTGATTCTGCTTAGCCGTGTTTACATTTTGCTTATCAGTGGTTGGAACCCATTTAGGTGCAGCAGTGACTATAGATTTTGTATTCCCATTCCTCATCAACACTGCTCTTGGAATCATGTTTTTGTTTGGATGAGGGTTTGTTTTCTTTGAAAAGTTTTGATGATTTACCCTCCTCCAATGATTCCAAGCTGGTGGTCTGTTTTTATGACAATTTCTCTGTAAGTGCTCAAAACTACCACAGTTATAACAAGCTTTCTTGACACATTGAAACTCATCACCTAATCTGTTAGAAATTAGACCATTTAAGCTTCTTTGATTACCCCTAGGTTTATATTGTTTCATCTGTTCCCTAGGTATTTCCCTGTACTCTACTACTTTCTTGGTAACCTTAGCTCCAAATCTAGGTACAAGATTGACTTGCTGAGAATCAACTTTCTTAACTTTCTCTATCTCTTCAGACTTAGTTGATTCAGTTCTATCTTCCTCAGAGTCTGATTCCCAATCTTCTATTATGGGAGCATCAGATGACTTATCAGAACTTATCTTAGGTGTTTCAGTCTTATTTATCTCTTCTACAGGTTTGTTAAAACTGAATTCACTACTAAATGACAGTTCTTTAGCAGGTGGTGCATGTTTCATCAAAGAGGGTGGTGGCATATTATTGTATCCAAGACCAGAACCATCTTTGAACAGTTTTTGACCTATTGGCTTATTTACTAGATCAGAAGCATATTGTGTTTTGGCAACCCTAACAACATGTTTTTCTTTTTCATCTAGGGCTTTTTGTTTTACACTCTCTGCCTCTACTAGTTTACCTTTAAGCATTTTAATCTCTCTATCTTTAAGATCAATTTCACCACCTAGTATATTGATCTTTTCTACATACTCAAACTCACATTTAATACAGTATTTTAGCTTCTCTTCCACACCCTCTAGACCAACTCTATAACCTAAGTTATCTAGAGTCAATCTTTCTACTTCTTTCCTCATACTCTCAGTGATAGATTTTTGAGATTCTAAGTTATCATAACATGATTTAAAAGAACAAGTAGATGTTTTAGAATCATTAGATACCTCAGAATCTGAACCAGAAGATGAAGCATAGGCCATTAGAGCAAAGTTATGCTCTTTAGAAGCTTCACTAGCAAGAAAAGCTGCATTTGGACCTTCTTCAATCTGATCACTCCAATCATAATCACCAATCCCATCCTGAGCAACCAAAGCTGAAGAAGCAGCAGGCTCTTCTGTTGTCTTCTTAATGCCTTCAATTCTTTTAGGAGCTCGACATTCCCTAGCAAAGTGACCTTTCTTCTTGCAGTTAAAGCACTCCATCTTGCTTTTGTCGAATCCAGCTCTCCTTTGACCATCATACTTAACCTGTCTTCCAGTCCTCCTCAGAAACTTTCTTGCTTGGAGAGTCAACATTGCCATTTGCCATTGAAGATTAATCTCTTCAAGATCATCAGGATCAATTTGATCCAGATCTTGATTCAGCACAGTAACACTGGTAGTTAAATCAGCCAGAAAAGCACAGATTGCACCATCACTGACATTATCACTAACAGTGGTATTGTTTGCAATAGCCGTGGTTATACCATAGGCAGCAGTGGATACATCTTGTGGGCTTTTGTGATTAGTGGATACAAAAGCAATGTTTTGATTAGCAGAAGATGTGTTAGTAAAGTTATTCTCAGACTCATAAACCTTCAAGTTGTTAAAGAGATTGTCAAGAGTCATGTTAGGAAAATCCTCCTTATTTCTCCACACAATTGTATGAATAGCCCATTCAGATGATAAACTCCTAATGAACTTCAAATTAATATCTTCTTGAAGAAACTTGTAATTCACTGACTTCAGTTGGCTGATAAGTTTTTGAAGTCTATTGTATGTGCCATCAATCTTTTCTCCACTAAGAGCAGTGAAGGTTTCAAATTGATGCTTGAGCATATTCATCCTTGACTTCTTAGTAGCTTCATTACCAGCAAACCTTAATTCAAGAGCATCCAATAAATCTTTAGCAGACTCATATTGATCAAAGTCCAAGGCAAACTCATTAGGTATTCCCATAGAGAGAATACTGTGAGCTTTGATCTCCATTTTCCTTTTAGCTTTATCAGGTTCACTAACAATAGCTATCTCTAGTCCATCCTCACCCTTCTTAGGAAGAGTGTCTCCTTTTTCAACAACATCCCAGAGAGCATAATCAATCATTCGAATGTATTGCCTCATTCGCATCCTCCAGATTTGGTACTCACCATGTTTGAGCATGGGCACTTTTGAAGCAGTAACCATGTGTGTTTCGTCAGACATCTTATCTTACTTGAACAAAACTTAACTTGACCTCTTCTTGTTTACAGTTTCTAGATCACAAGCTCTGATACCACTTGTTGATCCCAGTTGAGCAAACGATCTAATATAGAAACTGACTTAGAACAAAAACTTATTAAGTATTACGCGGAATTTAACACTTAATCTTAAGAAGAAGATCAATAAACATTCAACACCTCAATATTATTGATAATACGAATACTCTTACAGTATTAGGGTTTTGCAACCTTGAAGTGTATCGACCTTAGATATAAACCATACGTTTTTCTAACCTAACCTAGGATCTCCTTTTATAGGCTAAGGAGTCCTATACATTATACAAAACGTAACCTACAAGATAAATATCTTTTCCATATTTATCTAATACAATAAACTAAACCGACTATTACAAGACTAGAAGCGGTTACATATCATCATCCGTGGTTATACTCTTCTACTAGCCGCGGTTTGTCTTCATCCGTGGTTACATCCTTCTGTCCGTGGTTATATTAACCTTGTCCGCAGTTCCAGCACTTAAAGTAATTCTTGATCCAAGGAACCTAAAACCCAACAGGTCGTTTTTTTCAAACTTTATCACCTCCCATACTCGGGCTCACAAGCCGAATTTGCTACTCGATCCAAGTACCCGATTTGGTCGGGGCGGTGTACCCGCTCGGCTTCGAGTACTCGATGGCACTACCTGTGCCCACTCCCTCCTCCCTAAGTGCAATGGCAACCATGATCCCATACATCACTCATATTTCACCATCCACCAATAATATTATTCCACCTCATCTCATACATCACCCATACCTCACCATACTTTTCTAGTAGCAACCATGATTTCATACCTCAACTAATTTTAGTTTTTATACTTATAATTATATTAAATAATTTAATAAAAACATAATATTTCATTAATAATTAAAAGAAAATTACATAAAACTTAGAAAAAAAAAGAAAATTACATCACCGGTGAAATAAAATAACTATGCGTAAACTGTAATTTTAAATGGGTTAGGCACTTGGGCTTGGTGACTAAATGGATGGACTCAGAGTTTATTAGCAATAGGCCAAGAAAACACAAAAAAACCCATTAACCCTTTGAGATTTCTTCTTCTTCATCAAGACAACGATTGACCTACTAAATATTTGAAGGCCACGTTTTTCTTTCTTCTTTCCCTTTTCCTTTGGTATATATTGGTATGCACTTCTAATTTTCTAGCACTTCATAACGGTTACTATTTCTTCCAAGATCCTCCAAACCGAATCGGTAATCTTTGTCGTGCACCCTTGAAACCGAGCGATGCCGAATGGGTTGCGCCGGTGTTGCCGAATGGGTTGCGCCGGTGTTGCCGAGCGGTATGAGGGCATACTGAGGGCATACCGAGCCCACTGCCAGTGCCCTAAACTTTAGTAGCAATTATTTATTTATTTATTTATTAGAACAAAAAAACAACATACAAAGAAAAGGCATCCCGCCCCAATTAATCAAGAAAATTAAAAAGAAGAAGGTACCCAAAGTTCAAAATATAAAAAGAACCACCAAAACCAAACATGATTCAACCACAAAACTAAATCCTAAACTAAACTTGATATATGATGCAACTTACACCAACCATAAAATCAATCTCACACTTTGACAAAACTAACTGACACAAGACATATCCTATTCAATATTAACGCTAGCCTGTCACTTGCTTTCCATTTTTCAAAATTGACATTGCAAACAAGCCTTGTAGAGAATCCTTCACGAACCAATTAAAACTTGTATAAAAAATATTTCCCGAACCAATTAAAACCGGTAGCCTTCCTCTTAACGCCCTCCACACGAATATGTTTACTTTCTTATGTGCCAACTTGTTCCAATTCATTTCATGATATCCATTATCCGACACTAGAATGTTTTCATCGATCAATCTTGATAGCTCGTTGACCTTGAACTCACCATCTTCACCAATCGACCACTTCCATTGATCCCTACAATTATTTGATATAACAACATGTTGCAAAGCGTCAAGAAAATCTTTAAACTCCCTACTTTCCCTCCCTCTAATACTCCTAACCCAATCCCATACCCAAACCCACCTATTATCTACCCACGCCCCTCTCTCCATCACACTACTCTCCTTCCTTCTATCCAAATGATATAATCTAGGAAATCTATCACAAAGCCACCGATTATCCACCCAACGATCCACCCAAAACCTAATATCCCTCCCATCACCCACCACCCCAACACAAGAAGACGTGAACTCTACCCCTAACCCATCAATCTCGTCTCTAATCTTTACAATATCACACCAAATCCCTCCCCCTTTTACCCCCACCCATTGCCCTAACATCCCCCAAGCCCCCATTCGCCCCATGAATACTTTTCATCACCCTAACCTACAAATTCTCGCCTTCCCTTCTAAACCTCCATCACCATTTACCTAATAATGCCAAATTTTTTGCCCGTAAAGACCCAACATTAAGTCCCCCCCCCCTCCCTAAACGAAGATAGAACCACATCCCATTTGACCCAAGAAAGCTTTTTACCCTCCCCCGACCTACCCCAAATGAAATTCTTTCTAATTCTCTCAATATTTTTTATGACACTCATAGGCACGCGGAACATCGAGAAATAATACAAAGGCAAGCTAACAAGAACCGATTTAACCAGTGCTAGACGACCCCCGTACGATAACGTTTTAGCTTTCCAATCACCCAATTTCTTTTTCAATTTTTCCACCACGGGGTTCCAAGCATTTACCCGCCTCATGTTCTCCCCAATTGGCAACCCCAAATAAGTAAACGGAAATTACCCAATGTCACACCCCATCCACCTTGCCATATCCGTCATTTCCTCCTCAGTTATACTAATACCGTACAATTTACTTTTTTTATAATTGACCCTTAGACCGGAGACTTCTTCAAAACATTTAAGGATACACATTAACGATTTAGCATTCTCTTTATTCCATTCTCCAAAAAAATGGTATCATCCGCGTATTGAAGATGAGAAACCGTGACGTTATTTGCACCTACCGTCATGCCTCCGAAAATGCCTTTTTCCACCGCTTCCTTAACAATCACGTTTAACCCCTCCACCGCCAATATAAATAGAAAAGGCGATAAGGGATCGCCTTGTCTAACGCCCCTCTCTAACCCAAATTCTTCATATGGCGAGCTATTTACAAGAACTGACATAGACCGAAAGTCGCCAAGTTCAATAGGGTCCGCCAATTTAGGGATAATAGTGACAAACGACGCGTTACATCATTTAGGCCATTCTTAAAAAAGAAATCTTAAAAAAATAAGCCTACACACTTCTTATCTTAACTATATATAAAGCATTTAGGACTTTTATTTTTTGAAGTCTTAAAAATTTTAAGCTTACACACTTGCTATTATTAGTAATTTTTAAAACTAAAACTTTAAAAACACACTAATTGCACATTAAAACTATGACATTAAATTGGATGCATGTTACAATAATAAAATATAACTAATATAATGAATTTAATATGTTTAAATAGTTAAAATTAATAACTTTTTGAATTTGCATATATAATAATGGCATATTATTTCTTCATTCCTATAACACAAAAACACAATTTCTATAAGCTATTATCTTTCATTTCTAGAAATTGTTAAACAATATTCGGCAAAAAAACATAAAATCAGAAAATCGTTAAGCACAATTCGCCTCCGAACCGCTGCTTTGCGCGGGTACCATGCTAGTATTATAAAAGGAAGGCTTAAAAGTTCAATACATCTCATTATTAAAATTTAATGCAAATGTTTTAATTAAATTAAATACGGTTCTCAAATCATTTATAGCCTATTATTAAAAACGTGTGACCACTAAAAATAATAATTATCGATAACGATTATTAAAAACATATAACCGCATCCATTATATAAATACACACAAATCATTTCATATCTCTCACACATATCTAAAACATCAGTAATAAAGCCGAGTGTAGTAATATTTAGTCATAGATTACCCGTCGTCACATTATGCGGGTACCCTGCTAGTACCTTTAAATGAATAGTTTAGAATCACATTATGCTATTTAAAGATTTATAGCATATAATGTATAAGACGATCACTATCGAATAAGTCTTATATTTACAAATTAAAAGAAACTGAAGACAATTTGTGGTAATTAGATGTTTATGCTCTATTATTTTTATCTTTTTGTAGACGGACACTTCGATATATTTTTTCATGAATCTTGTTTTAATTTTGTTTTAGTGTTAATTTGCATTTGAAAAAATCACATATGATTTGTATGTTAAGAATCACGTGTGACTTCACAAATAACGTGTGATTTCATAAAATCACATGTGATTAAAATAACAAATAACATGTGACTGTTTCAAACGTATATTTCAACACTTCCGAAACAAAAGCTGAAAAAAAAATTTGTTTAAAATATATAGAAGTGCCTCTCTATATAAAGATGATTTAATTCTCGTCATTATGATATGATTATTTTAGCATAACGATTACCGGTTTGTGATTTTTTTAAATAAAAAAATAAAACTAACATACACTGTTGGTCCCTAATCTTGTCCTGAAACATCACGTTGAACCAAAACTTGGCATTTTCATCGCCGGGAGTCCTTTTTTCAAGTTTTATAGGCTAAATTGGCCTTTGACCACTTTTCCGTTAGTTAACCACGTTAGTCGCCTTTTGCTTTGTCTTTAGTCCAAGGATACAAATGTCATTTTCTTATTTCGATTAAAAATGTCTGTATTATTGCCACATGTAATCTAACCCTCTTCCCACCCCATAAACACATAGACTGTATTATTTTTTGTCCCAGAACTTTTGTTACAAGAATTATCACAATTCACAAACCCTAATTGCATGTCACAAAACCCGTTTTTATTAATCAAAAAACCAAAACATGGATTTTACTCTATGGAAAGTAAGAAGACATCCAGGTTATCCAGTTGATGATACCATTCTGTACAACTCCACTAAGAAGAAATACGACACTGTTTTTATCTTGATTATAAACATTGACATTTCTAATTGGGGTATTTATTTTTTGGCAATTAACTTTTGAGAATGTCCTAAACATATATTGACATGTTTTCAGGTGGTAGATCTAATATGTTTAGCATGAGGGTTCATCACAACAGTTTCTTTAAATACTGGCCTGGTAGAATATACGTTGGGGGTATGAAAAATTTAGTTCATTTGGTTGATGTTGATAGTGTGTCAGTTGAAGAGTTGGATGTTCTTATGTATGAATTGGGTTACGAGCTTGGTTCAAAAAATTACTAGTACTTTGTTAAGCCTGGTAGTAATTTAGATGATGGGTTGTATAGCTTAAGTGAGAGTGCAAAATTAGAAATATTGAAAGATCTTGTTGATGACCATAAGATGATAGAAGTTTATGTTGAAAATGGTAAGACAAAATTGGATGTTGATGAAATGTCACCAAAGTTAATTAGGACAGTTATTGCTGATGTGGATGCAACAAAGAAAAAGGTAGCTCTTGCTATTGTTCCTTGCTCAAACAAATTGTTCTTAGAAAACATTGTTAATAAATCTGTGGTAGATGATTTATGTCAGGTTACACATCAACCTTTGGAAGTCAATACTTTGGTACAATCTAGTCAGATGCCAGAAACAGAACCCTTGTTTTCATCTGTAGAGGTTTGTCAACTGAAGATGTTGTAGGTGATGTCAACCAGCAAATAGATAAACATGTTGAGCATATCCAAATAGATAGTCCTGAAGAGGTATGTCAAAATGATCAAGAGTTAGGTCATCAAGAGGAGGAAATATGTAATCCTGTTGAGCATATGCAAAAAGGTAAATCTGTACAGGTATGTGAAATTGATGAAGGTTTAAATGATGACAATCTGAGTGAAACAGATAGTTATGTGAGTGATAATGATGATACTGAGAACAATCGAGATGGAAACACATTTGTTGATGAGGCAAATACTTTTGAGGAGTCTAATGTTGATGTTAATCTATTCAAAGTGACTGAGACTACAGAGTTACCATATATAGGTAGCTCCAGCCAGATACCAGATGATTTTTTAAAGAAAAGTGAGTTAGATCTGTAAGATGATAATGAGTTTGCAAGTGGTTCTGAGAATGAGGATGAGTATGTTATTAGGAAGAAAAAACTAGGGCATACTAGAAATAAAAGTTAAGTCAGGCAGCACAAGTAGAGGACGAAGTATACTTTTTCTGTGTTCAAACTTTTGTAACTGCAAAAAAAGTGAAAGATAAGATCAACCTGCTTTTAATACAGACTAGAAGGAAATTTCAAATCATTAAGAATGACAAATAGAGAATTAGGGTTAGGTGTGTTGGAACAATACCTGTTTGTGGTACAAGTGAAGGTGTTGGGCTAGGAACAGCCCCAAAGAGAAAAACTGGTCCAATAACTAGAGGCCTTGGAAGGGATGTATATTTGCGATCACTCAAGGAGCAAGCAAAAGATTGCCCATGGTTGTTTTATGTAGCCAAAAATACAGCTAAATATTTATGGAGTGTTCGAACTTTCAGGGATGAACACAAATGTTTACAATCAATAGAGATTAAAGCTTGTGACTATAAGTTTCTTTCAAAGCAAATAGTTGACCAAGTTCAAGTCAATCCATATATTCCAATTAGAGTTGTTCAAGATCAGCTCACTAAACAGTTTAAAGCTCAAGTGTCTATGCAAAAGGCATTAAGGGCAAAAAAAACAAGGTAGAAAATGATATTAGGGGTGAGCATAAGCAGCAATATACCCTTTAAAGAGACTATGTTGAAGAGTTGCAGAAAACAAACCCAAATAAAATAGTTACGATAAGTGTACAAACTGCAACAGATCCAACAAGTCCAACCAGAGTTTTCAAGAGAATGTATGTATGATTAGGTGCTTTTGAAGCAAGGATATAAAGCTTGTCAAAGAGAGTTGTTGGGGTTAGATGGTGCTTTTATGAGGGGTCCTTTTCCTGGTCAGCTTCTTGCAGCAGTCGATATAGATAGCAACAATAAAATATACCCTTTAGCCTATGTTGTTGCAGAAGCTGAAAGCAAAGACTCATGGATTTGGTTTCTTGAATGTCTAGGAGATGATCTTGACTTGCAACCAAACTCAAACTACACTTTTATCAGCGACAGGAAAAAGGTGATGTTACCTTTTAGTTGATTATATTCACTTGTATTTTCGATAAATGCTACTTTTATTAGTAATGAAATGATGTTCCTTTGTTTAGGGTATCATTCCAGCGTTAGTAGCAGTATTCCCTAGTCGTGAACACATATATTGTTTGAGGCACATCCATGATAATATGAAATTGCAATGGAATGCTAAAGCATACAAGGAACATTTGTGGAGATGTGCAGCAGCAACAACCGTCCAACAATTTGAGGCAGCCATGCTGGCATTCATGAGTTTTAGCAAACCTGCCCATGCTTGGTTAAGTAAGATAATACCAAACCATTGGTCAAGGTCGCATTTTTCAGGTACTAACCATATCCATGTCTAAGTGTACATGTTATGTTCTACGAAATTGTTCAACACTGTGTTTGTATAACTCAAGCATGTTGTATCAATGTGTAGGGAGGGCTCATTCTGATGTGTTACTTAATAACATGTGTGAGGTGTTCAATGGGAAACTAGTGGGAGGTAGACACCAACCCATCATTATTGCTTTGGAATACATTAGAGAATACTGTATGAAAAGAATAGTGAATGTTGTGAATGTAATTGACAAGTGTGCTGGACCATTAACACCGAAGGCAACACTCATGTTAGACTTGATAAAGAAAGAGGCTTATAAGTACATCGTTTTACGGGTTGAATGAGATAAGTATCAGTTCAGTGGATGGGGAGATAAGTGTTTTGTAAATGTTGAAGCTAGGGCTTGTGCATGTAGAAGATGGGAGCTTACCGGTATGCCATGTAAACATGTCGTTGCTACCCATCGGTATATGAGCTTCAGTGCCATGCAAGTAGGATATGTTGAATCATGGGTTCATCCATGTTACTTGCTTAAGACTTGGAAAATCCATGTTACTTGCTTAAGACTTGGAAAGAAACTTACAAACACCATATCCAGAAAATAAATGGTTATCAACAATGGAATAAGTCACAAGTGCCTACAAGCATTCTTCCACCTAAATATCATAAACCTTTAGGTAGGCCACGAAAAAAAGAACTAGGGATTTTACTGAAAATGATGATAGTGACAAAACCAGTAACTTGTCACAGTCTAGTAGGAGTTTAGTTTGTGGTATATGTGGCAATGCTATACACAACAAGAAAACATGTCTTGGACAAGGCAGTGTAACAGGAAATCAAGGCAGTACACAGCAGTCTTAAAAAACAGGTTCATCCCAGCCAAAAGTTACAGCAAATAAGAAGGCAAAGGTTACATGTCACAACTTTGAAGCAAATGAAAAACCTCAGTGTCAAACTGATGCTCAATCTCAAGGTGATTTTCAACCAAGTGTGGTCCAGTCTCAATCTGGAAGTCAAGTTGCTGCTGCTTCTAGTGGGTCTCCAAAACAATTTTGGACTAGGAACAAGATTATAGCAGCAAAGCTATCTTCACCACAAAAAATGTTAATTAAGCATTTAAAAGCCAATGTTTTCCATCGAATATGTATTCCCCTAAACATTATTTGTTGTCTTTAAACATTGTTTGTTTCTGAACTATGTAGACTACAAAATTTTATGCATTTGGAAATATATTCATTTGCATTATGTATGAAATCATGTCATGTTAGGCTATCAGAAAAATTATGTTTTAAATGTATTGATTTGCCACTTTACCAATTTCTACATATTGTTACAGATTCATACGCATATTAACTGTTGAAATTTACAAGTCAATTACTATTCACCCATCTTTGATACTTCATACATCTTTAATACTTGGATATGTGTTTCTTGGATATGTGTTTTGAGTTGGATACTCTTATTATATTATCACAAACAGCAATGAAGAATCAAAAAAGGATGAACAACACCATATGAAGTTTATGTTGATACTCAAAGTGGTGTCTGTTCATCCATCTCTGATCATTCATCCATCTTCGATACTTGTATCTATGTTATGAGTTTGATCATTTTAATATGGTGTGGTTTGAATTGGATAATATTTGTGTGGCAACTGATGTGGGTTTGATAATTTATTGGGGCAAGGACCAAGTATTAAAGGCATAACATTATAAGGACTAAACCATAAAAGTAATACTATTAGTAGTACAAGGACCAAAGTACATCAACCCATGACTTTTTAGAAGTCAACCATCACCACAAGACTAATTACAGACACCCTACCACCGATTCAAAACGCAAAAAACCACTGACATTATAAACCCACTAAATAATCCATAGATAAACGAAAATGATCAGTATCCACGAGAAAACACAGAAGTTCCTCAAACGGCATATTTTCTCTTTCTCAACAAGGAGTTCAGCTAGGGTTTCTTGTTGACCAGCCTCTAGCTCGTTGGCCCTGGCGACTGCGTTGACAGCCTCCATTGTCTCACCGATGAGGGCTGCTTGGCATTCTTGTAATGCCGCCTCATTGTTGTGAATGTGCCTCTGCAAGTAGAGGATCACCTCCCTTGCTCTCGTTGTCAATGGTGGATCCAACCACCCATTGATCGGACATCTAGATCCCTAAATAAAGCAGAAATCAAACGTTTGAAAACAATTAAAAGCTTAAACCCAGATTAAACTATAAACATAACATGTTAAATTAAAAAAACACAAGCATTATTATATAAAGACTAGAAAACCTCAACTGGAAAAACAAAGTAACGCCTGCCAGTGTTTACATTGTTCCAGCATGTCTTTACCACCGCCCGCCTACCACAACCACAACGCACCATTATTACAATTTGATCGGAATTATTAAGGATAAGATTTTTGTGTGGAGAGGAGACTAGAGGGATGAGTGGTGAATAAGATTTTCTTTTATTAGCTACTAATCACTGTAGCACCCACAGAAAAGAGTAAACCACACACGGTTTGATTAAAATATAGAAATAAGGAAATGACATTTGTGCCTTTGGACTAAAGACAAAGCAAACGGCGACTAACGTGGTTGACTAATGGAAAAGTGGTCAAAGGACCAGTTTAGCCTATAAAACTTGAAAAAGGACTCCCGGCAATAAAAATGCCAAGTTTTGGTTCAACGTGATGTTTCAGGACAAGATTAGGGACCAACAATGTATTTAGTCAAAAAATAAGTTAGCAAATTCATTGAGTCTTTAAAGAATTTGGGGTTTATATTATATTGAACTTTTCTCATGATGAATGTCTACATATATTTTTCCAAATAATTAAAATTGGCACTATGTTCCCGAGTATAACACAGAAAGAATAGGGATGGAAAGAGAAAAAAGAGAGAAGTATAAAGGAGAGGAATAAAAAAGTATTTTTATTTTGCGTTCTCAAGTTAGAAATAAAAGAGGAGGATGTAAGCAAAAAAGGCTTTAAAATCAACTTCACTTTTCATCCCAATTTGAGAATAAGATTAGGAGAATAATTTTGATGTAATTTACTATCATTTACTTTTTTTCTCCTCTCCTAAAAAATTTCAAAAACACAATTTTTTTACTATCTCAAACCTTTCTCTTTCTCTTCTAAAAATAAACTCGAGAACATAATGCAAATATATATGTAACAAAGTATTGTTTTAAAATGAGTTTTGCCGTCATCAATTCTCATAAGCTATTATGTATAGGAAATAAAAGTTACATAGCTATCTATCATGTTCGAGATTGAGATAATTCAAAACTTATTATTAAGCAATACAATTATATATGCATGTCATACAATTAATTTATACACCCACGTATATTTAACATCTTCGATTAATGTGATCATTAAAACCCCCTCAATACAAAAAACGCAATCAATAAATTACATGATAAAAAGTATCTGTCACTGTATCGCACGAGTCCATTACTAGTTTTTATTAAACAATCAATAATTGTACGAGAAAATTTCAAATGCTTACCTTTATTTTAGTGCTTACCAAGGGACAAATCTCAATCATCCATTTAGTTTGATCTAATTGTGAGGATAAACCTAAGATTTAATATAGAAATCTAAGTCCATGTTTTTTTCCCTCTTTTTCTTTGTCTTTTTTGTCTTTCTTATTTATTAACATTTTTTTTTGTAATTAAAGTTTCTCTTTAAATACATTTTTTTTTGTAATTAATGTTTTTTTTAAATTCATGTTTTTTTATTCATTTTTTTTTAAATTTTAGATTCACGTTTGTTTTATTCAAGTATTTTTTTTCGTCTTCATACGTTTTCATCTGTATTCATACGTTTTCGTCCGTTTTCATACGTTTTCGCCTGTGTTCATACGTTTTCGTCCGCTTTTTTACGTTTTCTTATGTTTTCAGACGTTTCCGTCTGTTTTCGTCCGTTTTCATCCGTTTTCTATCGTTTTAGTCCGTTTTCTGACATTTTCGTACGTTTTCATACGTTTTCGTCCGTTTTTGTCTATTTTCATACGTTTCGTCCGTTTTTTACGTTTTCATCCATTTTTAGACATTTTCGTCTGTTTTCAGACATTTTCGTCCGTTTTCATACGTTTTCGTCCGTTTTCTTACGTTTTTGCCCGTTTTCATACGTTTTCGTTTTTTTTCCTACGTTTTTGTTTGTTTTCATACGTTTTTGTCCGTTTTCTTACGTTTTCGTTCGTTTTCATACGTTTTCGTCTGTTTTCTTTCGTTTTCGTCCATTTTTCGTACGTTTTCATTCGTTTTCAGACATGTTTTTACGCTTTCATACGTTTTCGTCTTTTTTCTTATGTTTTCGTCCGTTTTCTTACGTTTTCGGAAATTTTCTTCTATTTTCATACGTTTTCGTCCGTTTTCTTACGTTTTCGTTCGTTTTCATACGTTTTCGTATGTTTTCATCCGTTTTCTTTCGTTTTCGTCCATTTTTCATACGTTTTTGCCCGTTTTCATATGTGTTTTTACGCTTTCATATGTTTTCGTCCGTTTTCATACGTATTCGTTCGTTTACTTACGTTTTTGTCCGTTTTCTTACGTTTTCATATGTTTCTGAATAATATTTAGAATATCACTTATGATATTCTTAATATCACTTGTGATTTTCTTACGTTTTCGTCCGTTTTCATACGTATTCGTCCGTTTTCTTACGTTTTCATCTGTTTTCTTATGTTTTCATCCATTTTTATACGTTTCTGAATATCACAAGTGATATTCAATGATATTCAAAATATCACTTCTGATTTTCTGGATATCACTTATGATATTTTGAATATGTCTTGTGATTTTCTGAATATTTATCACTTGTGATTTTCATATTACAAAACATTAGTTGAAAATCACTTGTGATATTCAGAAAATCACTTGTGATATTTAGAATATCACTTTTGATATTCTAAACATCACAGAATATCACTTGTGATATTCTGAATATCACAGAATATCACTTGTGATATTCAAAAAATCATTTGTGTTATTCAGAATATCATAGAATACTTGTGATATTCAGAATACCACTTGTGATATTCTGAATATCAAAGAATATCACTTGTGATATTCAGAATATCAATTGTGAAATTCAGAATATGAATTGTGAAATTCAGAATATCAATTGTGATATTCAGAAACGTCTGAAAATGGCCAAAAACATTTAAAAATGGAAGAAAATGAATGAAAACAGATGAAAACGTAAGAAAACGGATGAATATGTGTGAAAACGGACGAAAACGTATGAAATTGTAAAAAAACCTATGAAATGGGATGAAAACGAATGAAAATGGACGAAAACGTATGAAAACGTATGAAAACGAACGAGAACCAAAGAAAACGAAAGAAAATGTATGAAAATGGACGAAATGGGCGAAAACGTAAGAAAACGGACATAAATGTAAGAAAACGGACGAAAACGTGTGTAAACAGACGAAAACGTATGCAAGCGTAAAAACATGTTTGAAAACGGACGAAATATATGAAAAAATGGATGAAAACGAAAGAAAACAGACGAAAACATATGAAAACAAACGAAAACCTAAGAAAACGGACGAACACAAATGAAAACGTAAAAAAAACAACAAAAACGTATGAAAACGGACGTAAACGGGCGAAAACGTAAGAAAACAGACGAAAACATATGAAACAGACGAAAACGTATAAAAACGGACGAAAACGTCTGAAATCAGACGAAAACGTATAGAAATGTACAAAAACATAAGAAACGAACGAAAACGTATGAAAACGGACAAAAACGTCTGAAAACGGACAAAAATGTATGAAAACTGACGAAAACGTATGAAAACGAACAAAAACGTATATAAACGGACGAAAACGTCTAAAAATGTGCGAAAACGTAAGAAACGGACGAAAACGTATGAAAACGGACAAAAACTTACGAAAACGGACAAAAACATGTGAAAATGGACGAAAACGTATAAAAACGGACGAAAACGACTGAAAGGGATGAAAACGTAGAAAAACGGACAAAAACGTCTGAAAACAGACAAAAACGTAAAAACGGACAAAAACGTATGAAAACGGACGAAAACAAGCGAAACTTATGAAAGCAAAGAAAAAAAGCTTGAATTAAAAAAAAAATTAAAAACATTGCAAAAAAAACGTGAATTAACAAAAAAAAAAACGTTAATTACATAATATAAACGTGAATTACAAAAAAAAAAAAAAAAAAAAAAAAAAATGTTAATAAATAAGAAAGACAAAGGGTATGTTTGGCAAAACTAGTTGTATGCTATAAGCTATAAGCTGTAAACTGGTAAGCTGTTAACATGAGCTACAAGCTGTATATTTTTTTAATAAAAGTGTTTGGTAAATTAGCAGTTAAATGTAATTATAAGATGTAAAATGACATAAAAGGACAAATCTATAGATGTAAACAAATATTTGGAGGGTATATTAGTAATTTAAAGTTTTAACAGCTCATAGACATTAAAAAGCTTCATGAATCAGCTTTTCATTTTGGAGCTATTTGTTTGAATAAAAGCTTGTAGGTAATGCATCTAAACGAAACTACTTAATTGATAAGAAATTATTTTGTAACAAAAAGCTAATAGCTCCTCTAAAAGCCCCTGCCAAACAGGCCAAAAGACAAATAAAAATAGAAAAAAAAAGACATGGACTTAGGTTTCTATATTTATATTTAATTTTAGGTTTATCTCCATCATTAGATCAAATTAAATTAATGGTAAAGATTTGTACCTTGCTAAGCACCAAAATAAAAATTTAGAAAATAAAGTGCCTCATAATTGTACATTGTATAAATGATTAAATTGGTATTTGTTATAAGAATAACAATGATAATAACTTATAATCTTATACGGAGTACTCATTTAGCCACAACAATAATATTGTTAGTTATATTTTAATTAGACTAGTATCCATTATATTCATTACAATTCATATTATGTTATATTACATTAGAAATTGTTAAATTATATTATATTATCTTGTATTTCCTAAGATCAGTTTTAAAAAACCTCCGAACTATATGAAATTATCTTGCACCTTTGTTTTTTATAAACAAATTTTATATATAAAATATTTAACAAAAATATAACGGCTTTTTTTAAATAAATACACCGAAAAAAAGGTTTCTAAATTGCAAACAAATCAAGCCCAATATTGCCATACTTTTAAGTAACATACAATTTTAAAAAACAAAATAAAATGCAAACCACACCCTTAAATTATCTAACAATTTATAAGAACTACCTTAAGCTTTATTCTTTTACATTTATATATATATATATATATATATATATATATATATATATATATATATATATATATATATATATATATATATATATATATATATATATATATATATATACAATCTAGATCAAACTTAAAGTTGTTAAAATGAGATCAATCTAAAATTTGACAAGTGACACTCTCCTTATAACAAAAATAATTTTTTTATTAGCTACAACTAAAAATGTTAAAGTTTTGATAGATTTCTTTTTAAAATGTACGAAACCTAGGTGATACACTTTGATTAGAAGTGTAATGTGTATCAGGTTTTTGTATGTGTATCAGATTTTGGAATATTTATTAGTGTAATGTGTATCAGGTGTATCACTAATTCACACTCATGTATCATTTGATTATTGGTTTCTAAAATGTTAATTTGTATTAAAATATTATATTTTTGTGTATTATTGCTAAAATTGTTATTTATAAATGTTTTAGTGGTTTTTTAGACTTGATCTTATTTTTACAACTTTAAGTTTGATCTCACATTAACCCTTCCCTATATATATATATATATATATATATATATATATATATATATATATATATATATATATATATATATATATATATATATATATATATATATATATATATATATATATATATATATAGATATATATAGATATATATATATATATATATATATATAAAATAAAAAGCTAATAAAAAGTTAAAAAAACAGCCCCTCTAAACTATGTAATAAGTTGCGAAAGCTAGCTTAACCTTTTATTTAAATTTTTTATATAACAATTTTTAATTACTAGCAAATATCTAATAAATGTTTAGCAATCTTCTTATAAAAATATAAATATCTTTAAATTTCTAATAAAATTAGTCTAACATTATAATTGTTTTTAACTTACGCATGATTTTATAAAAAAATAGTGACTAAACTTTTAAATTCGACTTCTTATTTTTCCGGTAATAAGTCAAATGAGTACAAATATTTGAATTATATAAACAGTAACATATAAAAACATAAATTGCATTATATAATTTAGTTATATGAAAATGCATAAAATCAAATTATTTAAACATATGCAATTGGGAGTTTTTATTATCTATTCTGAGCCAAATGGGTTTTCCTCCAAAATGGTGCCTTTGGATTAAAGGAATTCTTGCGTCGGCTAGATCTTCGGTCTTGGTAAATGGCTCTCCCACTTATGAATTCCATTGCGAGAAAGGAGTAAGGCAAGTAGACCCTCTCTCTCCTTACTTGTTCTTAATTGTGATGGAAGCTTTGGTGTCTATTCTTTCTAAGGCGATGGAGATTGGCGAGTTTGAAGGTATTCGACTTCCGAATAGTGGGCCTCCTCTTTCTCATTTATTCTACGCGGACGACGCTCTTATCTTGGGGAAATGTTCTATGGCCAATATGAAGACGATTGCTCGCTTGCTTAGAATTTTTCACTTGTGCTCCGGTTTGAAAATAAACTTTCACAAGTCGCACTTATATGGTATGGGTATAGAAGGGGATGATTTGACCAGATTAAGCAAGATTATTGGTTGCAAAATTGGGATGTTTCCGTTTGATTATTTAGGTATCAAGGTGGGATCGAACATGAACCGGATTGCGCATTGGACCCCGGTGATAGATACGATTAAAAAACGGCTAACCTCTTGGAAAACGAAAACCTTATCAATAGGTGGACGCTTGACGCTTGTGAAGTCGGTCCTTTCTAGTCTGCCTATTTACTACTTGTCTTTGTACAAATCTCCTAAATATGTTATTGATAAAATGGAGAGCCTCATGAGAAATTTTTTGTGGGCTGGTACCGCTGATAGCAAGAAACTGCATTGGGTTTGTTGGGATGTTCTTACGTTGCCTAAAGACGAAGGAGGACTTGGGATTTCAAAACTCAGTGATGTTAACTCGGCCCTCCTTTTGAAATGGGCCTGGCGTTTCAAAATCCAGCAAGGAAGTCTCTGGAGGAATGTTATCGTGGCCATTCACGGGGGTAGAAACAGGTGGATGTTTCTCCCTCTTAATCGCAGCTTAACCGGGTGCTGGAAGAATTTAGTTTCTTCGATTAATCAGCTGCAAATTGGTGGAAAACAAGCCGAGTGGTACTTTAAAGGCAAGCCTGGTGATGGTGTTTATTTATGCTTCTGGAAGGATAGATGGCTGGGTGATACTCTTTTGAAAGATAGGTGGCCGAGGCTTTACTCTTCGGAGTCCAATAAAAACTGCAGCATTTCGGATCGCATATCTCATTCAGGGACAGCCCTCTTGCTTGGCCCTGGATGGAACGTCTGGCCGTCCACTGTGGAAGAAATCTCTGAGATGAATGATGTCAATTACATGTTGATCAATATCCGATTTGCAGGTTCTAAAGATGTTTGGAAATGGGACGTGGAAGGCTCCAACCACTTCTCAGTCGCTAACGTCAAAAGGATGATAAGATTGGATCGCAATAATAACAGGACCCATCTTTTTAAATGGGAATCCTGGATCCCCCTCAAAATAAACATTCATCTATGGCGTGCTGAAATGGGACATATTCCGACTCGGCTGGCTCTTCAAAGGACGCAGATTGTTATTTCATCGGCTATTTGTGTCTTATGTGATGTGAACGATGAAGACTGTAATCATATTTTCGTTCACTGTGGGTTTGCTTTTGGAGTGTGGAGCATAATACGAAGATGGTGTAAGCTGGATTATGTTTCGTTTGATGACATGGAAGGGTTACTCAAGTTTTACAAGCACATTCAAGGGCCAAAGTGGGCGAAGAAACTTATTAGAGGGATCGTTATGACGACATGTTGGGCGAATTGGAATGCTAGAAACAAAAAGGTTTTTGACAACATTTCTCCTAAAGTTCAAGAGGTGGTAGCTATAGTTAAATCCCTCTCGTTCTTATGGATTAAGAATCGCTCTAAGTTTAAGTCGGTTTTATGGAAGGATTGGGCCGTTTTTCCATTGTATATGTTGTAATTGTATCTTGGCGGTCCTCGATTTGAGGACTAGCCGGTTTTTAATGAAGTTCAATGTTCAAAAAAAAAACAATAAATTGTGCATGTATTTAATCTTCGTTACATTACATTGCATAGTAATTTATTGAATTGCATTAAATGGTATTACGTTGCATTATGTTATATTATTATAATGTAATATATTTTGAAACATTATATTGTAGTATTACATTACTTTGACACTGAAAAGTAACAAAATTTTAATATAAATATGCACATGTATATGTTTTTCATATTGTCATATACTTTACATCCTTATAAACCAGTCATATACTTTGCATCCTTATTAACCATGATGAACACGATCAAGGCAAAGATTCATGGATATGGCGGAGTTAGGAAACTTCATACCATTATATCTCAAGAAACCATCAAACCATCTTCTCCAACTCCGCATCACCTCAAAACTTACAACTTTTCAATACTTGATCACCTTACTCCCAACATGCACATGCCCAAAGTTTTTTTCTACAAAAGTTACAATGATGGTAATGATAATGAATGAATCGATTATATTCTGTGTCTGTACAACTCAATACATATCATCCCTATATAGAGTATTAGTGGACTACAATACAACACAACTACATAAACGGGCTAGGCCCATGAAGCCTATCGCTAACATCCCCCCGCAGTTTGAGCGGGAGAGGATCGAACACTCAAGCTGGAGCGAAACTCATCAAACAGAGCAGTAGGTAACCCTTTGGTGAAGATATCCGCATACTGATAACGAGACGGAACATGAAGAACACGAACTTGTCCAGTAGCAACCAGATCACGTACAAAGTGGATGTCAATCTCAATATGCTTCGTGCGTTGATGTTGCACGGGATTAGATGAGAGATAAACGGCACTGACATTATCACAATATACAATCGTAGCTGTCGAAAGTGGTATATGTAGCTCACGCAGTAAATTGCGTGTCCAGCAGGTCTCAGCTACCGCATTGGCAACACCTCGATATTCAGCTTCAGCACTTGACCTAGAAATAGTAGCCTGACGCTTAGAAGACCAGGATAACAGATTGTTGCCAAGAAATACACAATATCCAGAGGTAGATCGACGTGTAACCGGACACCCAGCCCAATCGGCATCCGAATATGCAACTAAGGATGAGGTCGATGATGAATACAACTGTAAACCATAGGCAAGGGTTCCGCGAACATAACGTAGAACCCGCTTGAGAGCAGCAAAATGGGGCTCCCGAGGATCATGCATGAAGAGACAAATCTGTTGAACGGCATAAGAGATGTCCGGCCTAGTAAAAGTAAGATACTGTAGTGCACCGGCAAGACTGCGATATAATGTAGGGTCAGTAACAGGATCACCATCAGCAACAAGCTTGGAATCCGTGTCAACAGGAGTACGGCACGGATTGCAAGTAAGCATGCCAGCACGCTCTAGAACCTCAGTAGCATACTTTTGTTGTGACAAAAACATGCCTGAAGAAGTACGAGTCACAGATATTCCCAAAAAATAATTAAGGGGGCCAAGATCCGTCATGGAGAACTCCGTGTGCAAAGAAGTAATGATCTGCTGTAAAAGTGCTGTAGAAGATGCAGTCAAGACAATATCATCAGCATATAATAGTAAATAAGCTATATCTGTCCCCTGACGATAAATGAATAGCGATGAGTCACAACGGCTATGCTGAAACCCAACCCGAGTAGCATATGCAGCAAACCTCTGAAACCAAGCTCGAGGGGCTTGTTTAAGCCCATAAAGTGATCGCTGCAAGAGACAAACATGATCGGGATGATCCGGATCCCGAAAACCAGGTGGCTGATACATATAAACAGTCTCTGACAACGAACCATGTAAAAAAGCATTCTTGACATCCAGCTGATGAACAGGCCAGTGTCGAGAAATAGCAAGACTAAGTACCGTGCGAATAGTAGCTGGTTTAACAACCGGGCTGAAAGTCTCATCAACATCAATACCTGCAAGTTGAGTACTGCCATTCGCAACAAGGCGTGCCTTGTAGCGATTAAGACTACCATCTGCATTATGTTTGTGTCTAAAAAGCCACATAGAACGAACAATGTTCGCGTCCGGTGGTCGAGGCACAAGAATCCAAGTATTATTTTTAATTAAAGCATTATATTCATCTAGCATAGCATGTAACCAATTGGGATCACGAAACGCATGGGTGTACGACTTAGGGAGTGGAGAAAGAGTAAACACATTGAAGGTGAATCGTTGTGTAGGACGATTAGAACCAACACGATAGCGGGTGACCATGGGGTGAGTTGACGTGGGATTAGGGTGTGGTTGTGGTGCCGAAGTGAGAGTGGCAACGGATGGGTGGTCGGTGGGAGTGGGAGTGGGTTGTTGAGGTATGGTTGTGGGCGACCCGGTCTGGGTTTGAGCTTGTGTATGGGGCGGTGAGTATTGGGTGATGGGTGTGTTTTGGTGAGCTGTTGGATGGGGAGAAGAAGGACTAGTATTGGGCGTGGGAAGTGTCTGAGGGGTAGTAATGGGTGAAGGTGTGGTAAAGTTTTTGGTAAGAAGTTGTTGTTGAATGATGTTTGGAGGTGTATCAAGAAAGGTGTAGGATGGCGAAGTGTTTGGTGTCATAGAGCCGTACGGGAATTGGGACTCATCAAAGGTGACATGGCGAGATAAAATGATTTTGTTTGTGTTCAGGTCAAGACATCTATACCCTCGGTGGTTTGTAGGATACCCAAGGAAGATGCAAGGCGTGGAACGGGGTCCAAGTTTGTGGTTAGTGTCTATGTGAGGGTAACAAAGGCAACCGAATACTCGAAGGTCGGCATAGTTGGGGGTGGTTTTGTAAAGTTGAGTGTGTGGGATCTCATGCTGTATGGCAGTGGAAGGCAAGATGTTTAAGAGATAAGCCGCCATGTGAAGTGCTTCAACCCAGAAAGTAGGTGGAAGATGGGCTTGAAATAGGAGGGTGCGTATGAGATTGTTGATGGTGCGGATCATCCGTTCAGATTTACCATTCTGTTGAGAGGTTCTCGGGCACGAGTAGCGGATGGTTATGCCATTTGAAGAAAATAATTTGTGTAGGTCATTGTTGTCAAATTCACCACCATGATCACATTGCAACGATTTTATATCACAATTAAACTGGTTTTTAACAAATGCACGAAAATGAACAAATTTAGACAGCATATCAGACTTGTTACGAAGAGGGTACACCCATAAGTATTGAGAAAAATGATCCAAAAATAAAACATAGTATTTAATGCCAGTAACGCTCGCAAGCGGAGAAGTCCATAAATCAGAATGAATAATATCAAACGGTGAAGTAACAATAGTTTCCGAAAGCGAAAAAGGAAGTCTCACGTGCTTGCCAAGCTGACAAGCATGACAAAGCACGGGAGACTTTGTCTTATTACACGAAATAAAATTACTGGATACTAATCTACGTAACACGTCACTTCCTGGATGACCAAGTCGTTGGTGCCACGTGTCTTGACTAACAAGAAATGCTTGAGGAGGAGTTGGGGCAGTAACAGGGTAGAGGTCCCCGGTGCTATCACATCTGAGGAGGATTTGGCGGGTCCAGTAGTCCTTCACAGAAAAACCGAACTCGTCAAACTCAATTGTACATTTATTATCACGAACAAATTGACGGACAGATATAAGGTTTTTAACGATGTTAGGAGTAATTAGAACATTATTTAAATGGAGCGTACGAAAAGGTGTGGTGATCATGCTATGGCCCGTGTTGGTGACGGGGATGGTTTTCCCATCACCAACAAGAACAGATGGATATAGACTAGAATTAAAAACAGTACTAAGATTATCAGCAGAGGAATTAAGGTGAGAGGACGCACCAGTGTCCATGTTCCAATTGGTAGTAGCCGGGTCTTGAAGACTCATCGTGTTGAATGCCTGAGGTAGAAGAGTCTCCTGACCATAACCTGTCTGAGCAATAAACGCCTGCTGCTGCTGGGGGGTGAGATGCGTGGGCTGCTGACCCGAAACAGGCGCAAAGCCAGGTGGAACGGGCCTAGTACCTGATTGTGTTGGCTGCAAAGGAGTCCCTCGTGGCTGTCCCAAAGTATTACCAATGCCATATTGGGCCAACAATAACTGTTGGGCCTGAATTAGTGCCAAAAGTTGTTGATTGCCTAGCCCACTAACTGAACCCAAAGTATTACTTACTGAATGAGTGCCAAAATGTGTTGTAGAAGAATTCCCAGAGGTATTATTACTTGCATTCCCACGTGCATTATGGGAAGCATTATTGTGGCTCCCACGATTCATCCCATAATTTGTATTCCCACGTTCATGAACAAAGCGACACGACTGACCTCGAAAACAAACACCTCGTGAAAAGTTTCGACAAACCTGAGGGTCGAAGTTACGGGGGTTGGTGCCAATATTACGCGAGGGTTGTCCTCGGTTGTTACTTGTCTCGGCCAAAAGAACCTGAGGTGCCGATGATGAGGTGTTTGAGAGCAATGGTTGCGGGCGTGAGTTGAGACGCATCTCCTCGGTGATCACCATAGAACGCATGGTGTCGAGGTCCGGGAAGGGATCTTTGTGGGCAATGATTGTGGCTAGGTTTGCGTATTTTTCACTTAAACCATTGATGGCGTAAGTGACAATGTCGTCATCAGACATGGACGACCCAAGATCATTTAACAAGGTAACGATCGATTCGATCTTGCGGAAGTATGCATCCGCTGTGAGATCCCCCATCTGTATAACGCGAAGTTCGCCTTTTAAAGCGACTGTACGCGTTCGCTTATTGTCGAGAAATATCTTTTCAACCTGGTCCCAAGCATCTTTGGCTGTTTTGGGATTGATTTTGATCAACCGGCCTTGGAGAGTGGGAGATAGGGTGAGAAGTATCCAAGACTTGACGATGGAGTCGGCAGTCTTCCATTCGTCGGTTGGTGGCGATGTATTAGAAGGGGTGGCAGCCGCACTGTCTCCCTCGATGTGTTTTAGGACACCGAAGTTTTCACAGTGTATTTTGAAGAAGTAGCACCATGATGAGTAATTCAACTCATCAATGTTTAGTTTGACAGGGACAACGGAGTTAAGGTTGTTAACAGCGTATAGTTTCTCGATGAGGGTGAGGGTGGGAGGCTGTGGTGGTGGCGTGGAGTTCGTCATGACAGTGGAATAGGTGATTTAGGGTTTGCTTTGGTGGTGACTGTTAAGTCGTTTTAGGTTAGAGATGGATCGGTTGTTTTAGGGTTTTAGGCCTGATACCATGATAATGAATGAATCGATTATATTCTGTGTCTGTACAACTCAATACATATCATCCCTATATAGAGTATTAGTGGACTACAATACAACACAACTACATAAACGGGCTAGGCCCATGAAGCCTATCGCTAACAGGTAACACCAAAAATCTAAAGCAATCATTATCCAAGTGTTTAACACAATACTATCCATTTGCGGGTAGGTTTCCCTCGCCTTCAGCATCATATATCGATTGTAATGACGAAGGGATCGAATTCTCTGAGGCTTTAATCGATAGTAAAATCGATGACTTTGTTTTCAACAAGAACCAAGATGAAACAACGGACCAGCTAATTCCTAATGGTTTTGGTTGTATTGATGGCACAACTAGCCCAAATAATTTGCTAGAAGTTCAACTCAACCACTTCACATGTGGAGGAGTTGCAATAGCGGTGTCGATATCTCACAAAGTTGCTGACGGGTTTACCGCGGCTAGTTTAATCAACCATTGGGCTAGTGTTGCAAGTTGTCAATCACCAGTAAATCCTAAATTCATTTTGTCCCCAACAAGTGACCACATAATAAAAATACCCGAGGTCATGAATCAAGGCACAGACAAAAGAAACTATGTTGCTCGAAAATTTATTTTTCCTAATTCAAAACTGAAGGAGCTGAAGAAAAAGGTTGTTTCCATGGGAACAACTCCCATGAACCCTTCTCGAGTTGAATTATTGACATCTCTAATATTTAAATGCTCGATGGGTGCAACCATAACAAAATCGGGTTGTGTTAAGCCGTCAAACTTGATACACACTGTGAACATGAGAAACAAACTTATTAATGTTTGTCCAAATGCAGCAGCAGGAAACATATATACGCTGATGAACGCAAAGATAGCAGGTACAAGTAAAATCATGTTGCCTGAGGTTATTTATGAGTTAAAGAAAGGAAAAATGGAGCTTGATGGACTACAAAGTCTACAACAAGTTGGAAAATATTATCTTAGTACATTGTCAATGTTAGAGGGTGATGAAAGCCGAACTTTCGTTAGTACGAGCTTATGTAGATTTCCATTTTACAATGTGGATTTCGGATGGGGAAAGCCAATTAAGGTATCATCAAGGTATCCAGATGTGGATGATAATGGTGTTATCCTGCTAGACACTCCCTCGGGAGACGGTATTGAGGCACTAGTGCATCTGGAAAAAGATGAAATGTCTATCTTTGAAATGGACCAAGAGCTTCTTGCATATGTTGAAGATGAGTAAATTTCTAAGATAAATATGGGTATTTTGGTGTAACCAACAAATACTTTTATTGGCTTAATTAATGTACTTTTTTCGTAATGGTCGATCAATAATAATTATATGTTATGTTCAAAATAACATTGCTTATTTATTTTATTTTTTTTGTTAACAGATGCCTCTAATCTTTCACTTACCATAATCTCTAATTGTGTATGACAACACATGTGGATTTAAAATTATTATAAATTTTGTTAAACTATAAAATTATCTTTAACTGCGTTTGTATATATCGAATGTTAACTACAAATATAACGCACACCCTATTGTGCTTATTGCTATGTCATTTTTCATTTTATATTTAGTATGAGCATTTTTTTTTTTTTTTTTGAAAATGTAATTATTCAGGTCATCTTCAACCATGATTTGCAAGTGATATATTTCTTTATATTTGATGGAGCGCATAAAATCATCTCCAACATCCTTCATATTTGAAAAAAATAAAAAAATAAATAAATAGAGAATTGTTCAATATCTTCTATAATTGTTGGAGAATAAATATTTATCCTCAAAACATATAATAGTATATTATACACATATACTAGTAATATATTATGTCATCGGACAAAAATAAATTAATTTATGATATGTTTGACGGAATTAATTGGAGTTGAAACTTATAAGAGTCGGAGCTTATAAGAGCTGAAATTATAGCATTTATTTTCTTATATGTTTGACAAAGTAGTTGGAGTTTATAATTTTAAAATGATAAAAGTGTGAAAACATTTAATTCACAACATAAATGCATGGGTAATATTATCAATTATGTATGAATAAACTAAAATGCTCAAGCTCCATTTAAAGCTACCTTGAATGAGCTTCTTTTATAACTTATGAAAATTCAAAGCTCTAAACGGTACGTGCATCAAACGAAGCTTGTTTTAAAAGTTGGCTTATTTTAAAAGCTTAAACTACTTTTGTAAGTGAACAAACTTAAAAGCTCAAACTCCATTTAAAGCTACCTTGAATGAGCTTTTTTACATATCTTATTGTAACATCCTGAATTTATAACTAAATAAAGTAAGAATTACTTATATTAATTAGAGAATGTGACTAGGAAAGTAAGGAACTCGAAGTTCAAAGGCCAAATGTGTAGCTTTATGATACTTCTTGTCTTAAGTGTTAAATGACATGTGTTACACAATGCAAGGGCCTGTTCGTAAAAACAATAAAAATAAAAATAAAAATAAAAATAAGAAAAGACATGTGTCCGGGAGAAGGGCACGTGTGTGTTAAATGGTTGAAACTAGGGGTGGCAATTCGGGTCGGGTTCGGGTTGGCGGGTTCGGGTTGTCAGGTTGACGGGTCAGAAAATTCCAACCCAAACCTAACCCATTTAAATTATAGGGTCAGCTATGTCAACCCTAACCTGTTTAGACATAACCCGAACTTAACCCATTTAACCCGTATATATACTTAGGTTGGGGGGTTAAATATGTTACACGGGTTGAATATGTTAAACGGGTTGAATCGGTTAAACGGGTTTCGGGTTGACACATTTAACCATTTTTATATACAAAATATGACAAATTACACGAGTTAAACTAGTTAAACAGGCTGCCGGGTCGACCCGTTTAACACAATTAACTCGCATAATAAAATATAAATAATTTTGAGTTTATGAAAAAAATCTTAAACGGGTTGGCGGGTCGACCCGTTTATTTTATTCCCAACCCAAACCTGACCTGTTTAATAAACGGGTTAGATAGGTCGACCCAAACCTGACCCGAAATTTATTTACCACAACCCGAACCTGTTAATTTTCGTGTCGGTTTCAGGTCGGGTTTCGTGTCGGGTCAGAAATTGCCACCCCTAGTTGAAATGTGTTGGCAAGTGACGTTACAAACTATGCACAGTATGTCATTCTTTTGTATGTAGAGAGTCCCCACACTGTCTACGAAACAAAAAGGAAATCCCAAATTAATTTCTGAAAATCTTTAGTTATAACTAGTAGTATTTCACCCGGGCTCGTGCTCTGTCTAAGAATGTAATATCTGATACCATGACTTATTTGAATTATATATAAAGAACTATATCAAAGCTTGAATTATCTTCAAACGTTACGGTGTCTTGAAGTTTTAGAAAAAATCAGAGTATAAACATCATCGTCAGATAACATCTTGAGATGACTATGAAAAAGTCGAGAAACAACAACAAAAATATCTACCAAACCATATACATCAAAGCAAAAAACACTAATGCTTAGTTCTCAAGTTTTTTAAGTAAGGAAAAATAAAATAAATAGTAAGTAAACAATTTCAGCCTAATTTTGAGAAAAAAACATTTTACTTTAAAATTAACCAAATTACTATTCTTTTTCAATCATATTGCTTTTCTTTTCTTTTTTAAGTGATATTTGGGAACACAATTTTTTTTTCTATTCATTTTTATTCCTTTCCTTCCAGGAGCGGACTTAGAGGGTTCCTAGGAACCCGATGGATGTTTTTCGCCTAGTGTTTTTTTGTTAAAACTATTGATTTCTCCTAAATGAACTTGGTCTAGAAAATTCCTGTCACATAAATATATATCTTGTTTAGCTAGTTCACTAATATATTAAAAGAAATACGCAGTTTTTTAATGTGTCTGCTATATTTTAGTTGGTTTGTAAAATAAGTTGGTTTGTAAAATAAGCCTTGTTTGTCGTATGGGTTTATGGAGGCTTTTATAACCATAAGCCTTCATAAGCTCAAGCCAATTGAAAGAGGCTTATTAAGGCTTATAGCTAGTCAAAATACTTAAATAACTTTCATAATATAATAAATTATCACGTAAAAGCTAAAAATATATCTGAAGTTAATTTGATATATTCTTATGCGATTTTACATTAATAAGTTTCAGCTCCAACTAATTTGCCAAACAGTTTTATAAAATTTTAAATTCTAACTTTCAGCTTATAATATAAGCCTCAACCTCAGCTTAGCTCCAACACCAGCTCAAGCCCATTTCACCAAATATACCTTATCCTAAGTCCGTCCCTGTTTCCGTTTCCATCTTTAAATGATACCTGAGAACAAAAGCATAAAAAGGTTCGAATTGTGAAAGGCTGGGGAGCAAATATGTAACATTTCTTGAATAAAATCTTGATAATCATAATAAAACCCCCAACTTTCGGCCCCATTTAATAATAACGAGTGTGGAAATCCGCGCGATGCAGCGGGATTAGCTTCAAAGGACTTACTTTGTAGCGACACTTAAACCTTAGGGACTAATTTTGCCAAGTTGCTATAGTTAGCAATTAATTCTACAGGACTTATCTTGCAACGCCCCTTGAACCTTAGGGACTATTTTTGCCAGATTACTATAGTTAGCAATTAATGATGCAGGACTAACTTTGCAGCGCCACTTAAACCTCAAGGGCTGTTTTTGCCAAGTTGGAAAACTTTGCATTTAATGTTTGGTTGTTACTGTTTTCTTCCCCGGTAATTAGTATATATATATAATGGGTGTAACGAGTAGAGACACTAGCGCGTTGTCGCGAGCTTTTGGCTACACTAAAATGGTGTTGTTTTTAGAAGGCAAAAACCCACTAAAGATACTAAGGGTTTATTTGGTTCGCATGATGTTTTTGATAAAATTAAAATTTGTCAATGAAAAGAAAATGTAAAAGAATTGGGATATTAAAAAATTGGAATTTGTAAGATTTGGAATCTAAATGAATTAGAATTTGCAAAAACTAATGCGTGTTTGATTGGAAGAAAATGAAATGGGAAAAATGTATTATAGTTAAATATTTAAAATTTTATTTTATTTTAAAATTGAATAACTGAATATTAAATAATCAAATATACTATTTATAAAGATAATAATAATAATAAACTTTTAAATAATATTATAACAACTAATATATTAAAATTAATTTATATTTAATTTTAAATAAAAAAATAATAATTATTAAAAGTAATTTTATTATTATTGTTAATACAAATAAGCCGTAAAACCGTTTATTTATATTTTACGATCTTCTAATGTTTTGTCGATAACAAAAGTAAGATCATTTTAAGGAAACAAATAAAATACGTAAATGGTTTGAACTAATAGTTTTCTAACACACTTACGCTTTCACATAAAATACTAAAACTAGTATAAGTGATTTTATGCTTAAGAAATACATATGTACAATAACTAGTTGATTCGTGCTAAACCGTCAAGTTATCTCACACAAGCTAGCCACTTGTGAATGGCTAACCGTAAGAAACTTAAAACAGTTCAGACACCAATGCAATGAAGATCAGAGGAGTATAGAGTTTCCCCAGGTCGTTAAGTCCCAACGAGCTGTGCGAGAATAGTCAAACGAATAGTGATCGAGAGAATTTGAACGGGAAAAGGATTGTGATCGATTATACCTAAAGAAAAAGTTTATAAATTACAGGGGCTTAAATGCAAATTAAAGAAAATTAAAAAAAGATAAATTATATTAAATAAACGCTATCACTATTTTTAAAATTATGTTTTTGATTTTTCTTTTATAAAACTTAAATTAAAAACTACGTGACGTACAAAAGAAAATGTGAACTGAAACAATATTAATCCTAAAAATATGAAAATGACATTTTTACAAACCTAATGATAAGAGAAAATTTTTAGAAAAAGAAAATTATTTTTATAACTATTTAATTAATTATTATTAATTAAAAACTAATTTCACTTATTTAATTATACCCTAAAATACAAGAAAATATGAAATAAAGCTAGAAAAATGAAATTATGACTTAGAAAAATCTAAAATAACTAAATAGAATTTTCAAAACTAATTTTATATTTTTCTGATTATTTTTCTATTTTCTATGAATTAAAAACTATTTAAAACTAATTAAATTACTAAAAATTACAAATTAAACTAAGAAAAATCTGGAAAAATAATTTTTTGACTTTTTATATTTATCTTAACCTAAGAAAATTGAAAACTTATATTTTTGAAGTTTTTCTGAATTAATTGTATTAAAAGCTAATTAAAATTACCTAAAAACTGTTTTAAATGAAGAAAAATAGCAAACAGTGATGAAAAATTATGAAAAATTCAAGAAAAGTCTAAAATAATATACTGAATCTAAGAAAAATATGAAAACAGTAGCTTGTGTGTGAGAAAATGAAACTGCAGTGCAAACTGCTTATAAATAAGCACTTGGATTAAGCCAAAGGCTACAAATGAGCACCAAACTTTCACAGAAGCTATAATAAGCTTAAAATACTAGAAAGCAACCAAATACAACTGCTCTTAACCTCTATAGTACTGATTAACTTGATTTGATGATTTGAGCTTAAATGCAAAAACAGGTTTGAGGTGCTACTTTGCAGCTTGAAAATAAGCTGCTCAATAAGCTAAAACTAAAAACCAGAAGTTGGGGACTAAAGTAGACCTGGTTAGCTACTTGTAAACCAAAGACCAGACCAAGAGAAGCTCTAATGAGCTTGTGACAAGCTCTGCAAGAACTTGAGAAACTGCTCTGGTGACAGTGCCCTGTCACAGGGCACTTTTGACCTTTTTGACAAGCTACTTTGAGGCTTGTAGAAAATTACTAAAATTCAACTAAAATTATATTAAGAAACTAGACCAGTTGAAGTATATAAACCCAAAGTTGTAATGAATTTGACCCAGAAATGAATCAATTAAAAATCAATTTAGGTTGGGTGAAAACTGAGTTTTGCAAGTTTTTGACTTTTGACAGTTATGAAACTTTGACTTTAATGAACTTTGATTCAAATTTATTGACTGGTTTTGATGTTAAATGTTATACTGAATCTATATTAAGCTATTTTACTGTTATCTAAACACAAAACAAGCTTTTGACTTCACAAATTTCCAACAGTCATGAGTTTAAGACAGTTGAAGAGAGATTTTGACTTTGAGTGACTTTTGATGACAAGTGATGACTAGAATGGTTCCAGTTGACCTAATTGAGACTAAGTAGACAAGTTTTAAACACAATCCAAAGCTTAAGATCAGATAAGCCACTGATCCAAACACCAATTTACACAACTGTTTTTCAATTTAAACTAAGCACACTACTGATTTAGCTCATATTCTTACTTAAACTGAGTCTACTATCCTAATTACAACTAGTTAAACAGGTTTAAGATGCTTAATGACCACAGATACAAATACAAGCACAATATGAAAACTGAATTAAAAATGAAAATGAGAATAACACTCACAAGTGTCCAGCTTATATTGCAGCTTAAACCAGAACCATATACTACTATTCTAAGCCAATTCCAACCCCAATCAACTCTGCATCAACCCCATTCCATTTCCAAAACTGCTTAACCAAAATCTCTTCTCAGTTGACTTTTGTTGACCAAACACCAATTATGCTTGAACCTGCTTATTGAGCTTACTAAAAGCTATAATAAGCTTAAGTAAGCTTATTTGAACTTAAATATAAGCTATTAGAAGCTTGGACATAAGAATTTGAAACTGAGTTTTGCAACAGTGAACATGAAACTTGAAACGTAAATGAAACTTTGAATTAAGACTTGAAAATGAGTTACAATGATCAAACAACTTAGTTTCAGTACAATAGAGCTTAAAGTTACAAATTTATAAACTAATTAAGACAGTTTAAGAAAAAACGACATACATGAAAATTTAAAACTAAGTACTGCCTTCCTTTGCTTCTCTTCCTTCTCTTTTATACACCAAATGCTTTCCACGTGTCTTCTGATTGATTCCCACTCATAATTGGGACCGTTGGATGAGTTTTGAGTGATTTAAGCCGTCCACGTTTTTTGGCGGGAAAAACTGTTTTAGCAAATGGGTTCTGAATTTGCAACTAGGGGGGGGGGTGGCATTAATTGTGGTGTATAAAGTTGGTAGATATGATGATGAGGGGGAGGGATAAGGTGAGAGGTGATGGGAGATGCCTGAGTTGCAGGGCTAGTGGTGAAGAAGAAAGGTGGGCGGGAGTAGGATTTGACTGGGTTTGACCAGGGGTTCAAAAATGATTTGGCAGGGGGTCAAAGGGTATATATGGCAGGGGTCCAAATCTATTTTGACAGGGCCAAGGCTTAGGTTTAATATCACAAGGACTTGTTTCACTTTTGACAAGTTTCAATAGTACAAGGACCATTTTTGACATTTTCAAATTTCCAAGGACTATTTTTGCCAATTTTTAAAGTTTAGGGACCTAAGTTGTAATTTTGCAAATTTAAATCTCAAGGACCAATTTTGACAACTCATGAATCCCTAGGGACTTGAAATGATATTTTTCTTTATTTTGTTTTACCAGGGACTGTTTTTGACAACTTTTGAAACTTGGGGGACTAAAACTGCCAATTATGCAAACTTGATACGTTTTTCACCAGATTTTGATATTTTTGCATTTAAAACACATAAAACACTTATTTGTGATATTTTTATCATTTTGATGCATTTCTGAGTGTTTTCAGATGTTTTTGCAGTTTAAATGGTACAAAAATGATGAGTATTTAGACACTCATCAATCCCCCACACTAAGATATTGCTAGTCCCTAGCAATGTTTTGAGAAAAATTAATGGATTTCATCTCTTTACCAAAAGCCATTACTTCTGGAGTAGCCAAATGTTTCAGTTCAAGTAAGAACCTTGGTACAACGATAACCAAATGATTTTGAGCAAATCACCAGCTTCCAACGGATTTGATTTGTCTTTACCAGAAGCCGTTTGCTTCTGGACTAGCCAACTCTTAGATAATATATACTATCTTTGGTGAGCTGATTACCAATTATGGTTTTCGAACTGCCTTTACCACAAGCCATAAACTTGCGGGCTAGCCAACTCTTCACTAATTAAAGATATGGTGAGCTGAACACCATACAATTTTGGGCAAATTGCAAGCCGTCAACGGATTTGAGATATCTTTACCAAGAGCCGTTTGCTCCTGGATTAGCCAATCCTTTTGTTTATTAGACATGGCAGACTGATAACCATAAGCTGAGTAAGTGAAAAACACTTACTCCAAAAAAAAAAAAAAATTTGGCCAAAAATGGGGGAATTGGGTGGTATAATTACATGATAAAATTCGTGAGAATTCCCCCCCACACTAGAAATGAATATTGCCCTCAATATTTAAAGTACCGGCGGTTATGCCGAAACATAGAATGTAAAAGGGAAATACTACGGCCATTATTTAGCAAGATTTTTTTTTTTTTTTTTTTTTTTTGAAACTCTTATATACAACAGCGGGGGGCAATTCCCCCACACTAGGGTGGTACACACGGGTGAAAACCCATGTAGCATGCTACTGTTTTTGATTCCCGAGTCGCTAGCTTGACTCGATCCCCGCATTCATTGGTTCATGGGGAAAGTTTGTAGATCCGGGACAACCACAGGAGGAATGTCCTCTCCAAAATAATGCTTCAATCGATGACCATTCACTTTAAAGTTTGGACCATCGGGTTGAGATAACTCAATGGTTCCATATGGAAATACTTTAGTGATGGTGAATGGTCCAGACCAGCGGGATTTTAGTTTTCCCGAGAAAATCTTCAATCTTGAATTGAAAAGAAGGACTCGATCACCGACGTTGAAAAAACGGTTTTTGATCTTTGAGTCATGAATCTTCTTTGTCTTTTCTTTATAGATCAAAGAGTTCTCGTATGCTTGATCACGGAGTTCATTTAATTCATTCATTTGAACTTTCCGGTGATCACCAGCTGTCTGAATATCAAAGTTGGCATGTTTCAAGGCCCAGTATGCCTTGTGCTCAAGCTCAACCGGTAGATGACATGCCTTTCCATACACAAGCTTGTATGGAGTACACCCGATGGGTATTTTATAAGCTGTACGGAAGGCCCAGAGTGCGTCATCTAGCTTATCCGACCAAGAGGCACGGTTTTCGCCAACCGTCCTCTCCAGAATTCTTTTAATCCCTCGGTTGGAAACTTCCACTTGCCCACTTGTTTGGGGGTGGTACGCAGTAGAGAGACGGTGAGTTACACCATACTTTTGCATGACTCTATCAAACTGGTCATTGCAGAAATGCATACCACGATCACTGATTATAGCTCGTGGAGTTCCAAACCTAGCAAAAAGAGATTTCAAGAATTTCACAACAACTCGGGCATTGTTGGTAGGTAAAGCTTTCGCTTCAACCCATTTTGACAAATAGTCAACGGCCACGAGTATGTATTTATTACCGCGAGATGAAGGAAATGGCCCCATAAAGTCAATGCCCCATATGTCAAAAATCTCACACACTTGAATGGCGTTTTGCGGCATTTCATTTCTTTGTGAGATATTCCCGTGACGTTGACAAGCGTCACAGGTTTTGACAAATTCATGGGCATCCTTATAAATCGTGGGCCAATAGAATCCGGAATCAAACACCTTCTTGGCGGTGTAGTTGGGGCTATGATGTCCCCCAGTAGGTCCAGAATGGCAAGCCTTGAGAATGTCATTGGCTTCCTGACCATACACACATCGCCTGATGACTTGATCCGCACAAATTTTGAATAAGTAGGGGTCGTCCCAAAAGTAATGTTTTACACCTTTAAAGAATTTGTTTTTCTGTTGGGACGACATCCCTTTCACCACAAAGTTATCCGCATGGTAATTTGCAAAGTCAGCAAACCATGGGGTAGAAGAGTCTCCACGAAAAGAAACCACGTTGAGTGTTTCGAGAGGAAATGTTTCATTTATTTCCTTTTTCTCAAACACATCTTGGTGAGGGTTTTCTAGACGGGACAGATGATCAGCAGCCAGGTTCTCAGCTCCTTTTTTATCACGTATAATGATATCAAATTCTTGCAGGAGGAGAACCCAACGGAGCAATCTCGGCTTTGCATCTTGTTTTGCAAAGAGATATTTGAGAGCCGAGTGATCCGTATACACCACGCATTTGGTCAATATAAGGTATGGCCGAAAATTTTCAAACGCATACACCACAGCTAATAATTCTTTTTCTGTAGTGGTGTAATGGGTTTGAGCTTCAGTCATAGTTTTACTTGCGTAGTGGATAGGCTGAAAATGCTTGGTTTTTCGTTGCCCCAAGACTGCACCGATAGCAAAATCACTTGCATCGCACATGAGCTCAAAGGGTAAATCCCAGTCGGGGGCAACTAGAATGGGTGCTTCCGTAAGCTTTTTCTTTAATGTTTCAAAAGCTTCGACGCACTCAGGTGAGAAGATAAAAGGAGCATCTTTTTCAAGAAGATGGGTCATAGGCCGAGCGATTTTAGAGAAATCTTGAATGAATCTACGATAAAACCCGGCATGACCAAGAAAACTCCTAATACCTTTGACGGTAGTAGGATGAGGCAATTTAGCAATAACATCAACCTTTGCTCTATCTACCTCAATCCCGTTTTTGGAAATCTTATGGCCAAGGACTATGCCTTCTTTGACCATAAAATGGCTCTTCTCCCAATTTAGACAGAGATTGGTGTCTTCACACCGTTTTAGCATTTTATCTAAATGGGAGAGACATGTCTGAAATGAGTTCCCAATGACCAAGAAGTCATCCATAAACACCTCCATTGTTTCCCCGATCATGTCGTGGAAAATTGCCATCATACATCGTTGGAACGTGCCAGGAGCATTACATAGGCCAAAAGGCATACGTCTGTAGGAAAAAGTTCCGTATGGGCAGGTGAATGTGGTCTTTTCTTGATCCAGTGGATCAATGGGGATCTGAAAATATCCCGAGAAACCATCAAGGAAACAATAGTATTCGTTCCCTGCTAATCTCTCAAGCATCTGATCCATGAAGGGTAGAGGAAAATGGTCTTTACGGGTGGCTTCGTTTAACTTGCGATAGTCAATACACACACGCCATCCCGTAACCAATCGAGTCGGAATTAACTCGTTTTCTTCATTAGTGACAACAGTTATGCCACCCTTTTTAGGAACACAGTGAATGGGACTGACCCAAGGACTATCAGAGATCGGGTAAATTAAACCGGCATCATGAAGTTTGAGAACCTCTTGTTTGATAACCTCATGAATCTTAGGATTCACCCTTCTCTAATGTTGGACTGCTGGTTTGAAGTCATCCTCCATTAAGATTTTGTGAGTACAAAACTCAGGGTTAATACCCTTAATGTCGGAGAGTTTCCAAGCAATTGCTTGCTTGTGTGACTTCAAGACCTTTATGAGAGCAGTTTTCTCCTCCTCAGTTAAGTCTTTAGCAATTATGACGGGTAATTTATCATCACCCTCCAAGAATGCATACTCGAGATGAGGAGGTAGGTCCTTAAGTTCAACCTCGGGAAATTCTTCAGTAGAAGTTTGTACTGACTTGATTTCCTCAATCGTGATCTCTTTCGGAGGGAGTGAAGGTAATGGATCTTCATTTAACAATTGCTCAAGATAAAGGATATCTCCCTCCGAATCATAAACACCATCAATTCCCGGCGGAATTGATTCATCACTAGCAAGAAACTCATCGATCTCTTCCAGAAAGAAGTCACCTCCCTCAAATGGAGTGAGAGAGGGGGAAGAGTCGGCAATGATTGGTTGAGAAGATGTGGTGGAATCCCCACTCACAGAATTATGAAGATAACCAAGAAACTCTTGAGAGTACTCCTCTGAAGCAATATCAATTAAATCGACTCGATTAATTGATTCAGTATCATAATTTGAGGAGTACCTCGAAGTTTGATCAAGGTTAAAGGTAACAGCTTCATTACCCACACGTAATGTGATTTCTTGCTCAAATACATCAATGAGAGCACGGCCCGTTCTCAGGAATCCTCGCCCAACAATGAGGGGAACCCGAGGATCGGCATCAAAATCAACAACCACAAAGTCAGCTGGAAAATGGAACTTTCCTACTTTCACGAATACATCCTCGGCGATGCCAAGAGGACGCGATATAGAACGATCTGCAAGCTCAAGAGTCATGCAGGTAGGAACAAGTTCTGGAAGAGAAAGTTTCTTCCATACTGAATAAGGCATCAGATTGATGCTTGCACCAAGATCGGCAAGGGCAAAGCATTCAATCATTCCTGGAAAAACACAAGGAAGAAGAAATTTTCCCGGATCTCCAAGCTTCTCGAGAAGCTTCTTTAACAGAACTGCTGAGCAGTTCTCGTTCAAAGGAGTTTTAGCAATTTCAAACAGTTTTTCCTTATTGCTTAACATGTGTTTGAGAGTTGATGCAAACTTGGGCATCAGCATGATAGCATCCGCAAAGCTTATGTCAAAATGAAGTTCTTGGAAAATTTGAAAAAATTTTTCCATTTGATGACTGGCTTTTTCGCGGAGCTTTTGCTCATTTAAACGTGATGGGTAAGGAATAGAAGTTTTGGATTTGGGGTTGTCAACTGGAGGTTCAAAAACAACTCCAGGTTTGGTTTTGGGTTTCGGGACAACCTGAGGATGGACATTGCTGGTACTTCCGTTATTAGTAGGAAGTTCCTTGTCATTTGTCGCCTCAGGTTCACTTTCCACTACCTTCGGGAGATAAGAAGAAGAGGTAGTAGGAATAGCGGGTCCATCATATGAAGTACCACTTCTGGTTGTGATCGCCTTTGCATCGCCCCTCGGATTAGCGATCGTGTTGCTAGGTAAAGTACCTGAGCCCGAGGGTCGATCATTTAAAGACTTCTTAATGTCAGAAATCTGGCTGACCAACAACATATTCATTTCCTCTTGGGATTTCATGAATTGCTTCATCAACTCATCAGATGATGGTCCAGTTGGAACAATGGCTTGATTTTGCACAGGAAAATTCTGGCCTCTATTGTTAGGATTAGGGCCTTGATTTTGAAAATTTCCTTGATTATTGCCATGAAAGTACCCAGAGTTGAAATTTCCCTGACCTTGGTTTCTATTGAAATTTCCTTGGTGTTGGAAGTTTTGACTTTGATTTTGAAAACCGTTATTTTGACTAAAATTACCTTGGTTTTGAAAACCTTGGTTTGGTCTATTCTGATTTTGATTACGGTTTTGGTTTTGGTTGAAACCGGGTGGTCCAGTGTAACACCCCCAATTTCGTGATACGCAGCGGAATTCAAACTGGGTGTTACTTCATGGCTCAACAGTTACAATAACAGAAAACGAACTCTAATTGTATCATTTTAAAAGATTTATCATTCGATTTATATAAATATCAGAGTTTACAAAATGAGGTCCCAGTGGTTTTACAGTTTATTAAATAAGTTATCGAATGATAATATAGCCTTCTTGAGTATCCGTGCCCTTCCATGCCATCCTCGTAAATTATGAACCTGAGATAAACATGCTAAAACGTCAACACAAAGGTTGAGTGAATCCATAGTGTTTGCAAAAATATCAGTTGAACACAAGATAAGCAGTAGTAAAATCAGTAATATTGCAGTACAATATATTGCCCTAAGTCTCATGACACGCAAACCTTAACAGTACGGCGTCATAATAATGACGTAAGTTACAAACATCATAGTGATGATGTGAGCAACAATGCCCTCCAGTAGGAGTTTGCCATTCTCCTAGTATTCTCAAATAACGTGCATTTGGTTACCTATCCGGCTAACCAAATGGGGCGTCAACTGCCAATAGATCTATTCACGATATTCGCGTTCACTCGCAAGTGATTAATGGTTCATGATATGAGGGACTTTTAGTGGCAACAGTAGGTACTTAGGCAATATCAATCAGGATAGCATACAGAAAAATACTTGTGTTCGGTTTTAGTAGCATGTATCTCCCCACAAGTTTTGAAAACAAATATGTAAAAGTGGGACTATGAACTCACCTCGGTGTTATTGTAGTCTGGATGGAAAACAAATTAGATAATATGAACAAACTGCTCCGACTCTCGACCTGAGTTGGTATGTCATGTATTTAGTATTCGTGTTCAAGTTTATGCGACGGAAATGTTCTATAGATAACATGAAGTTTCTACAAAAATTAAATATGCTTATCATACTTATTATTATGACTTAAATGATTAATAATAAGTTTTTATCAAAACCAAAGTTGTTAAATAATTTATGTTTCCAAAATGTTATAATTTACAATTTTAAGTATTTACAGTTTTTACCCTTGTACTTTCAAAAATGACACTTTAAACCCTCAACTATGAGTTATTGACAAAATCAGCCCTTATATGACTAACTTTACAGAAATTACCTTTTTAGTCCAAGGAAACTTTATTTTACAAAAATTACAATTTTTATGCTTAAAATTTTATAAGAGAAATTTACTAGTTTTTGGCCTAAAAGTACGGGTGGATAAAAGCGAGACCTTAAAAGGTTTTTACTACGTTCTTGATCCTTTCAAGAGTTTTTCTGGTGGTCTTTCTAATGGTTCAAACTATAGGTCTTAAGCTCTTACGGTTTGGTCACAATGATTTTCCAAAGTAGGGGGGGGGGGTTATGTGCTTTTTGTTGTTTTTGGGCAATAACGGGGCTAAAAGAGGGCAGATTTTACACGAGGGAAGCTAGTGTTTCTACATCGCATTTAACCCTTTAAACACTTTGCTGTAAGCTCTTCTAAATGGTATAGATCTCATGTCCTAGTTCCTTTTGATTAAAAAGATACAAGTCCACGAACATGGTCACTAGGCCACGACGCGTTTTAAGAAAATTTCAGTTTTAACCCATTAACCTTTACGGGGTCACCTAGAGATGTTGTAATATGTTTATTAACTCTTTTTAAGTCATTTCCCATCATCCTATAACTCCCACGACTCAATTTTTGAAAAGTGTACACAAGGCCTTTGTATGAAAATGTCCGCGAGTCACCCTCTTTGTGGTTAATTATTAAATAGACTATAAGTGTTTTTAAAGACGCTATTGGGGCTTTAAAAACTATGCAGCAAGCCCTTTAAAACGGTGTAAACCTCATGCTTTGAAACTTTTTAAATTGCAAGATATTAATCACGGAAAAGGGGTACTTAAGCTATTCTTACCAAATGGAAATTTTCGTTTTCAAACCATAAAACTCTATCTCTTTTGCATGCGACCTTGTGAAATGTTGTTTTACCCATTACTAATGTTTCTAAGATAGTTCCTAATCAAATTTATCAAAAATCTCATGTTTTCCCACGTATTTGTTGTAAAAAGCTTTTTGGTGTTTAGGACTTTTCACCAAAATGATGGGCTGTTTTTAAACATAACGACTAGGCTTTTCAACCGGGTTATGGAGGCGTTCTAGAGTGTCCTAGGTGGTGTTTACAACGGTACTTCGGTTGTCCTTAATTCCTTTGACATGATGTAAATAAATAGGGCGCAAGTAGGGGGGTTTAGGCTGTTTTTATAACATATACTTAACAGCTGTTGGAATTTTTATTAAATTCTGGCCTCGTTATGCGTTTTCTAGACCCGTGCTCCTGAGTTTTTGAAGAAAACGTCGTTCCGGACAACTTTCGTGTTTTAACTTTTTCATGAAACGGACCAGAAATGCCTCGTTTTGCGTGTCCGAACTTTCTGTCACAGAAAGTTTTCGACAGATTATTGGCAACTTGTTTAGACCCTAACTTTTGACTCGTGTACCCGTTTTAAGTGATTCAAATTGCTACGTTTTCCTTATAAAATCCTTTTTAACTGTATGTACTTTGTATTAGAAGTATTAAAGAAATTGAAATGAGTTTAAAAGACTTACAACTCTATAGTACTTGCTTTGGTAGCAAAATGCTCAATGAGACTTCTAAATGGAAACGAGGCTTCAAAGCTTTGCATCTAAGCTTCTATCCTTCTTCTTAGACCTTTTATCTCAGAATGTGGGAGTGTGAATGTGTGTTGTAGGCTTAGCAAGTGAGGGATGAGAAGAATGGGAGTGACATGGGGCGTATTTATAGGCACTAGTTTGGTAAGGTTTATGGTTTTAGAATGAAACAAGTAAAGGGTTTTATGACCATAAATAAATTTGGTAAGATTTATGGTTTTGGAAGAAAACAAGTGATGAGTTTTATAACCTTAAATAAGTTTGGTAAATGTTGTGGTATAAAAATGAACCAAGTAATATGCTTTGTAACCTTAAACTTAGTTGGTAAATGTTGTGGTATAAGAATGAACCAAGTAGCCTAATATGTGTTTAAATCTTGTTTTGCAAAGTGTTAGGCTCTAGTTAAGCCAAGTAGACTTGTATTTAAATTAGTAAATATATTGATGTGGCTTAATTATGTTCTTATATATCATAATTATAGTTTAGTTAAATTAGAAATAAGTTAAGGTTAGTTTAGCTTAAGTAAATGACATATTTATTATACATGCATAAGATAGATGTACCACAAGTATTGGAGAGTTGTACTTTAGACTTGTAAATTATAAGAAAATCAAATTTAAAGGCTTGTGCATTATAGGGTTGTACCTTGTGCTTAAAAATAGGTACATTGAGGTTTATAATATGATTTATATAAGTATTAAGCTTGTATGCATTAAAGACTTGTACATGTGCTTAAAAGACTTGTACTCTAGGTATAAAATGTTGTACTTTACCATTTATGAAAAAGCGTAGTTATAATAAATTAGGGTTTCATGTAAACTCAAATAAATGGTTAACGTTTAACTTGAAAGTTTAATAATTATACGTTAACGTAATAACGTTAAGTGGTAAATAAAAGTTGAAAACTTTTATACTTGACGTATAAGGAATGAACTTAAGACATTCTGATTTTGGTGTGTACATTTATTAAGAATGTGAGTTACGTCATATTAGTTAGTTGTTGTGATCAAATAAAAGGATATCGTTTCTTAAAAAAAAAAAATTGGACGTAGAAAATGAATAAGTATTCTTTCGTTAGAATATTATATTAGTTTAATACGAGGTGAAATTTACCGGTGGTTACATCCAGGGTAGTGGTTAGGACGGTGGTTCGGGTCCATAGGAGCACGATATTGGTTACCTCCTGAATTGGAAATCCCGCCCACAGCGTTTGCTTCAAAAGGGTTACCCTCGGTGGCCATACAGTCGTAATAGGCATGGGGGCCACCGCAAGTAACACAGACTTCTACTTTCTTAACTTCAGCAGGAGGTGAAGTTTGTGGAAAAGAAACTTTCTTTTGGTTGGAGAGAACCAAAGCTTGAATAGCTTCCGTGAGTTTGTCAATCTTAGCATCGGTGCTAGATTGACTCACGGGTGATGAAGAAGGACCAACACTGACTTGGGAAACAACCGGTTTGCTTCGTGCAGTGCGGACTTTAAACTTGTTTTCAATTATCGTCAAAGCTTCTTTTACAGTTTTGATCAAGAAATTTCCTCCAGCGGAGGAATTGAGAGAATCTTGATCAGATTGACTCACTCCATTATAGAAAGTATCGAGTTGCATCAACTCGGAGAAACCATGGTGAGGACATTTGCGAAGCAATTCCTTAAAACGATCCCACGATTCACTGAAGGGTTCATCAAACTTTTGTGTAAACTTGATGATTTCATTTTTAAGACTCGTGGTTTTGGAAGGTGGATAAAACTCGTTAACAAATTTCTTCACCAGGTCTTCCCATGTTTCGATTGATTTAGGGGGTTGTTTTTCAAGCCAAATCCGGGCTTGCCCCTCAAGGGAAAATGGGAACAGAAGAAGCTTAACAGCATCAGTAGGGACATTCTTGTATTTGATGGTAGATGCAATCTTGTTAAACCATCGAATATGAGCATGAGGATCATCCCGCTCAAAACCATAGAATTGACTTGAGGTTACAAGATTCAGTAACCCGGTTTTGAGCTCAAAATTTTCAGCCACAATGGCTAGGATAACAATAGCATCTCCATACCCGTCGATGGGTGCCTGGAGAAGCTCACACATAGGACGTTCTTCCGCCATGATGACGGAAGTAGTGTGAGCAGTCCGGATCTCAGATCCGACTGATGGGGCAGAAAGTCTACGGACACGCCTTCTTGGAATCCTGACAAGCTCACGATATGGGCTTACAGATCTAGAAGAGCGAGTGCGCATACACTAGAGTTAACTCTAAGAGATCTCAGAGTTAAGGAGAGGAATTATGAAATTGGTGAAAATGGGGTAAGAAGAATCTTTTTGGGTTCTATGGTTTTGACAAGTAGATATAACAACAAATCCAATTAAAACAATATCGAGGCAAAACAACAGTGAACTTAAACCAATAATCACAAGATGAATGGCTTCTTTGAAAAAGGTACACCACTCACAAGGACACAAAGGCAAGTTTTAATCTTTGGTTCGGGAACTTATTATGGTCGTACCCCCAGTTAGGTAGTACACTGCCTTGGTTTGCGGTGGTAATCTTTTATGTTGTTATTATTAAACAAAGAAAACGACAAATCTTTTTGTATTTTTATCTTTGATACATATATAGAAACAAAAGGAAAATATTTTTGTGTTTTATACGTTTTTGGATGTTTTTGGGTTTTTGGATTTTTTATAAGAGAATATATAGATATAGATAGATGGTATGGACAAAGAGTGAATATTCAAATCACTAATCTGCTAAGCGTAAGATAATTAGCACAGCTCCCCGGCAGCGGCGCCAAAATTTGATTCGTGCTAAACCGTCAAGTTATCTCACACAAACTAGCCACTTGTGAATGGCTAACCGTAAGAAACTTAAAACAATTCAGACACCAATGCAATGAAGATCAGAGGAGTATAGTGTTTCCCCAGGTCGTTAAGTCCCAACGAGCTGTGCGAGAATAGTCAAACGAATAGTGATCGAGAGAATTTGAATGGGAAAAGGATTGTGATCGATTATACCTAAAGAAAAAGTTTATAAATTACAGGGGCTTAAATGCAAATTAAAGAAAATTAAAAAAAGATAAATTATATTAAATAAACGCTATCACTATTTTTAAAATTATGTTTTTGATTTTTCTTTTATAAAACTTAAATTAAAAACTACGTGACGTACAAAAGAAAATGTGAACTGAAACAATATTAATCCTAAAAATATGAAAATGACATTTTTACAAACTTAATGATAAGAGAAAATTTTTAGAAAAAGAAAATTATTTTTATAACTATTTAATTAATTATTATTAATTAAAAACTAATTTCACTTATTTAATTATACCCTAAAATACAAGAAAATATGAAATAAAGCTAGAAAAATGAAATTATGACTTAGAAAAATCTAAAATAACTAAATAGAATTTTCAAAACTAATTTTATATTTTTCTGATTATTTTTCTATTTTCTATGAATTAAAAACTATTTAAAACTAATTAAATTACTAAAAATTACAAATTAAACTAAGAAAAATCTGGAAAAATAATTTTTTGACTTTTTATATTTATCTTAACCTAGGAAAATTAAAAACTTATTTTTTTGAAGTTTTTCTGAATTAATTGTATTAAAAGCTAATTAAAATTACCTAAAAACTGTTTTAAATGAAGAAAAATAGCAAACAGTGATGAAAAATTATGAAAAATTCAAGAAAAGTCTAAAATAATATACTGAATCTAAGAAAAATATGAAAACAGTAGCTTGTGTGTGAGAAAATGAAACTGCAGTGCAAACTGCTTATAAATAAGCACTTGGATTAAGCCAAAGGCTACAAATGAGCACCAAACTTTCACAGAAGCTATAATAAGCTTAAACTACTAGAAAGCAACCAAATACAACTGCTCTTAACCTCTATAGTACTGATTAACTTGATTTGATGATTTGAGCTTAAATGCAAAAACAGGTTTGAGGTGCTACTTTGCAGCTTGAAAATAAGCTGCTCAATAAGCTAAAACTAAAAACCAGAAGTTGGGGACTAAAGTAGACCTGGTTAGCTACTTGTAAACCAAAGACCAGACCAAGAGAAGCTCTAATGAGCTTGTGACAAGCTCTGCAAGAACTTGAGAAACTGCTCTGGTGACAGTGCCCTGTCACAGGGCACTTTTGACCTTTTTGACAAGCTACTTTGAGGCTTGTAGAAAATTACTAAAATTCAACTAAAATTATATTAAGAAACTAGACCAGTTGAAGTATATAAACCCAAAGTTGTAATGAATTTGACCCAGAAATGAATCAATTAAAAATCAATTTAGGTTGGGTGAAAACTGAGTTTTGCAAGTTTTTGACTTTTGACAGTTATGAAACTTTGACTTTAATGAACTTTGATTCAAATTTATTGACTGGTTTTGATGTTAAATGTTATACTGAATCTATATTAAGCTATTTTACTGTTATCTAAACACAAAACAAGCTTTTGACTTCACAAATTTCCAACAGTCATGAGTTTAAGACAGTTGAAGAGAGATTTTGACTTTGAGTGACTTTTGATGACAAGTGATGACTAGAATGGTTCCAGTTGACCTAATTGAGACTAAGTAGACAAGTTTTAAACACAATCCAAAGCTTAAGATCAGATAAGCCACTGATCCAAACACCAATTTACACAACTGTTTTTCAATTTAAACTAAGCACACTACTGATTTAGCTCATATTCTTACTTAAACTGAGTCTACTATCCTAATTACAACTAGTTAAACAGGTTTAAGATGCTTAATGACCACAGATACAAATACAAGCACAATATGAAAACTGAATTAAAAATGAAAATGAGAATAACACTCACAAGTGTCCAGCTTATATTACAGCTTAAACCAGAACCATATACTACTATGCTAAGCCAATTCCAACCCCAATCAACTCTGCATCAACCCCATTCCATTTCCAAAACTGCTTAACCAAAATCTCTTCTTAGTTGACTTTTGTTGACCAAACACCAATTATGCTTGAACCTGCTTATTGAGCTTACTAAAAGCTATAATAAGCTTAAGTAAGCTTATTTGAACTTAAATATAAGCTATTAGAAGCTTGGACATAAGAATTTGAAACTGAGTTTTGCAACAGTGAACATGAAACTTGAAACTTAAATGAAACTTTGAATTAAGACTTGAAAATGAGTTACAATGATCAAACAACTTAGTTTCAGTACAATAGAGCTTAAAGTTACAAATTTATAAACTAATTAAGACAGTTTAAGAAAAAACGACATACATGAAAATTTAAAACTAAGTATTGCCTTCCTTTGCTTTTCTTCCTTCTCTTTTATACACCAAATGCTTTCCACGTGTCTTCTGATTGATTCCCACTCATAATTGGGACCGTTGGATGAGTTTTGAGTGATTTAAGCCGTCCACGTTTTTTGGAGGGAAAAGCTGTTTTAGCAAATGGGTTCTGAATTTGCAACTAGGGGGGGGGGTGGCATTAAATGTGGTGTATAAAGTTGGTAGATATGATGATGAGGGGGGAGGGATAAGGTGAGAGGTGATGGGAGATGCCTGAGTTGCAGGGCTAGTGGTGAAGAATAAAGGTGGGCGGGAGTAGGATTTGACTGGGTTTGACCAGGGGTTCAAAAATGATTTGACAGGGGGTCAAAGGGTATATATGGCAGGGGTCCAAATCTATTTTGACAGGGCCAAGGCTTAGGTTTAATATTACAAGGACTTGTTTTGCAAATTCTGAAAGATGAGGGACCAAACCTGCCATTTTTCTCCAAATTGTTTCAAGGGTCACTTTTGACAAGTTTCAATAGTACAAGGACCATTTTTGACATTTTCAAATTTCCAAGGACTATTTTTGCCAATTTTTAAAGTTTAGGGACCTAAGTTGTAATTTTGCAAATTTAAATCTCAAGGACCAATTTTGACAACTCATGAATCCCTAGGGACTTGAAATGATATTTTTCTTTATTTTGTTTTACCAAGGACTGTTTTTGACAACTTTTGAAACTTGGGGGACTAAAACTGCCAATTATGCAAACTTGATACGTTTTTCACCAGATTTTGATATTTTTGCATTTAAAACACATAAAACACTTATTTGTGATATGTTTATCATTTTGATGCATTTCTGAGTGTTTTCAGATGTTTTTGCAGTTTAAATGGTACAAAAATGATGAGTATTTAGACACTCATCACTAGTGTTTACATATTGGGATAACATATACTAAACTAAGTATACTAAAATGGGTAAAAACTAAGTGTATGCTAAATTGGGTAAATACAAGTATATACTAAATGGGTAAATACTAGCAAATGGTTTTGACCCATAACCCATGGTTTTATATATACCACTTAACCAAGTTCATTGTATCCTTAAGATACATTGTATCTAGAAAGAGAACCATGGATCAACCCATAACCCATGACCCATGACCCATAACCAAAAATACCCATGGGCAAAGAGGAGCGGACCACGGATCCCTAGCTTTGTGCTAGCCGGATCCCTTGTGGTAGGGATCCGTGGGATCCGGGGAAACAGTAGGATTTTTCCTCTATAAATAGTGAGCCATTTCTTCATTATTTCTCACCCCTCTCTAACATACTTTCTCCCCTGAGTTAAAGCTCAGTAACCTTAGATCCAAGAGATCTATGTTTGTAGTTTTGTTTTTGTGTGATCTTTTAGGTTCCTCTTAAAGGCAAGATCACCACCTTTGAAGTCGAGCAAGCTCAAGTCCATGAGTTGCCATGCTTCCTCATCATCAAGGCTATTGAAGTCCTCTTGTTGATGATCCCTTTCTTTCTTCAAAGAAGGGTAGTGTTAAAGACATTAGTAAAAGATGTCTCAAGTGTTAAGACGAAGATATTAGTGAAGGGTATCTATCATCTATAGGATAAGCACTTGTGGTAGGTGCTTAGAAGTCAAGACAAGAAGCATTAGTGAAAGGTGCTTAGAAGTGAAGACACAAGACATTAGTGAAAGGTGTCTTGTAGATCTAGTCAAAGACATTAGTGAAAGGTGCCTCAGATGTACATTCGATATGGTGTGTTTCGATGTACTAGATAGACTAGCATTAGATCCAAGGATATTGATGTCCTTGATGATGTTGTAAAGGAGTAGATCTCCTTTGGGATTAGTCGTTGGTGTAGTGTGGTAGTAGTTCCTCCATTGCAATGCAACTAGGTGCTTAGCCTAGTACCTAATAAAGGGTAGGCGACGTTGTGAAGGTGTAGTTCACCTAAGGTGTGAAAGAACTCGGTGGTTAGCCTAGCACCGTATAAAGGGTAGGCGACGTTGTGTTAGGTGTGGTTCGCCTTGGTGTGAAAGAACTCGGTATTTAGCTTTGTACCGGAAAAAGGTTAAGCGACGTTGTGAAGGCTTCTCCGCCATAAGGAGATTGGTGTAGTGTTTACAAACTCTCGAGTAGGTGACTCGGGGTGTGGAGTAGGGCAAGGAAGGTGTCCTTGTAGCCGAACCACTATAAATACTCGCGTTGTGGTTTTGTGCTTCTTACTCTTATCTTTTCATTACATATCCTTATATGCTTGTTTATCAACATCCAACACACACAACCAAATAGATTGACATAAGTCGATCTAAATAGTTTAAAAGGAAGTTTTAATTGGTAAAACTATTCAACCCCCCATTCTAGTTTTCCACAATTGGCATCAGAGCTTCGTTACCAAGTTTCTTAAAGTATATTGTACTTTAAAAACTTGATACGATCCATAGTTAATTGAAAACTACAAAGAAGGTTTTTCATAAAAACAAACACCATGTTTTTCAAAAAACTATATGTTTGGATGTTGAGTTGATAACAACATTTTATATATCTTTTCATTTAATTGCACTAATCTTCTTTGTGATGTTGATTAGTCAAAGCTCATACCCACCAAGCTTTAGGAGATGCTTGGTAACAAGAATACCTTCCTTAAGAAGGTATCTTAAACGCAAAGGAGCGGGAATCGTCTAAGTGACATTTGTCATTTGTAAAGACATTCCTAAGTGCAATCGAGGTATGACTTTCCACTTATATCTGAATGATATTAGTTTAGTAAATAAGTGTTATGTGTTAGGTATTTATTTGAGTAGATTTTTGTGTTTACACATGATCTACATAAAGCTTCGTTAGGAAGCCTTTTTCTCTCATACGTGTTATATTTCTCGTCTATAGTCATAGTATATATAGCTTATGTTTTATTTCTTTTAATCCTATAATAAAACAAAAACACGAATTTCAAAAATTCCTCCTTCCCTATTAATAATCCCACTCGACGCCCACTTTATTCAATCCTCACTTTTTCAAATTTTCCAATTTCAAAAATTCCCTCTCATTTAAAAAACTTCATCTTCCTCCTCATTCCATCTCATCCGAAACCAAGAAGATCCGTCATCAACATGGTTTACATCGCACTCGTGCTCATCGCCCTAACACTCATCGCACTTGTGTTCCCTATGATGAAGTTCACATACGGAGACATTTACTTTGTGTTGTTAATCTATATTGGGGTCATATACCCAATCCTTAGTATCATCCTTAGTATTGAAATGCAATATTATTAATCTAGTTTATCTAGGTTACTATTATGTGTTTATCATTCCTTTTGATTTATATGTTTTATATTTTTGTGATACATTAGAGGTCATGTATGCATGCTAAAAGAAAATGTAGGATAAAACATATCTCGTGGTATAAAAACTGTAAAACCTTTTATCAAATCTGTGTCTGTTACTACAGATCCACGGATCCCGGAAGATATACTAGCCGGATCCCTTTTGTAAAGGAACCGTGGGATCCGTCCTACTGGAAAACAGTTTTCATGCAAGATTAAAAACCACCATCTTTCTAAAAGTAATAATCCACTAGAATTTCAAAACCATGAGTTAGTTAAGTGTTAAATACCATTGTTAATAAAATCTAGTAAAAACGTTAGATTATTATAGGTTGACCATAAACATCACCTCCTATTAACCCATCACCTCTATAGGTTCAACTATGACGCATGAATACGAGTTTGATTTTTCACTCACTAGCGTCTACACCCCGAACATCTCCCTTGAGCCCAACACACCTGGCAATCATGTACGTGGGTTCAATAATCTCGAAAACCGTCACTTCCATGAAGGACATATTGTAGACACCTCTCTACAATTTGAAGAAGGTATCAATACCTCCTTCCGAGCCATAGGACTAGAATGTCTACTTGAAATCAACGAGAAGATATGTCCAAGGTTCATAATGGAATTCTTCCGTCAAGTCGAACTCGTTCGTAACGAGGATCGCTCTCTATCTCTTTGGTTTTACATCAAAAACCAAAAGTTCACTCTAACCCTTGGGCATTTTGCTCACATTCTCCGGATTCTAAATCATGGACAAAGTGCCTTAACCGAAGATTGGTCTCTTGATTCTCTCTTCAACTTTCGTGAAGAAAATAGTCCATATTGTTCACACATACCCTCTCCGGAAGATTTAAATCGCATAATATGCAAACCTCGACCATATTACTCCAATCCAAACATTATCCATACACGAGATATCCGAGAAGAGTACAAGCCTCTTGCTCTCATTCTACGTGAAAATGTTTGGAGTCTTAGGGGAAATCGAGATATTCTTCCCGCTTGTTGTGCTCACATGTTGTACTGTTTGCTAACACAACAACCATACAATCTCGCCTACTTCTTCGCAAGGCGATATGCAAATCTTCAAGGCTCCAAGAATAAAATCATCCCTTATGGAATGTTTTTGACACACCTCTATCACAATGTTATGCACTTCCATCCTCAATTTCAAAGTCCGTTGTACGTACTTGTGAACAAGATGATGGAACCGCTAAACATATCTCTCATGAAGACTTTCTTCATTCTTGATTCCACCAATACCCATCAATCACATAATGATCCTCCTAGCGAAGACACTCAAGGAACCTAGAATAGTCAAATAGGATCAATTCTACTCTACTCATTATTTATCAATGTAATCCTATTTCTTTCATGAAATAAAATATCTTACATTTGATATCCTAGTTTTAGAACTCCTTTAAACAAAACTTGGAATATAATGCATTGTCAAGATCATTGCATACCTTTAGTAAAGGTTCTGTCTAGCAGATAGACGGATCCCAAATGTTCTACTAAACGGATCCCTACATCTAGGGAGCCGTGGGATCCGGAAAAACAGAAAATGCAATTGCAAGCATTGTATGTCAAACACATCCTTAGAACACCTCACACTAAGCTAAACATAGTGTCTTAAGGTAGATAAGACTTTATCAAGATAGGTTGATCTTTCCTACTCATTCCAACTCACATAGAACACACTCTAAGATATTCATCGATCTATCACTTTGTTTTAATCCATCACTCTTCCGCTCTCAAAACTCACACTTCATATTTTTACCCTTCACATCTAGGTTAAAAATCTTTATAACAAAATTGATCATAAATCAATCTCACCTCCAAATTGATCAAAGTTGATCAAATCCTAGTTTTTCCATCTCAAAACCATTAGGATATTTTCCAAAACACAATCCTAAGTCACAACCTCATCTCTAGGATCATTTAGCTTCAATTGACACTCTCTTCTTTAGTGTCATCCTTGCTCATTCATTGGTACTCATGAAAATTCCAAATCCTTCCACAAAAGACAATCATTAGCTACATCACTCACCACCTTCAAGTACTTAAGCACCCCTTCATTTAAGACACTTAGGAAGACTGAAACACTCAAGATGTTATAGGTCTTAGATTTTAGAAACATCATTTTCACTCTTTCATAGCTACTGATAGCCGGATCCCTAGGATTAGCCTAGACGGATTCCTCTGAGAAAGGAACCGTGGGATCCGGATGACAGTATAGGTAAAATATTGCTAAAACAATCATTTCAACTTATCTTCCTAACTCAAACACTCCATCTCATCTTAAATGAGTTCCTAGATCAGTCCAACCTTGGAAGTTGACTCTTGTGCATGTCAATCATCACATTCCAATGAATCCTAGTGGCTTAAAGCTTAAATGCACTTGCCAAATCTCTTAGTTTATAAACCACCTTGTTAGGACCTCCATAGTCATCACTCTCACTCTAACTTTCAGCTCTTGAAATCATTTCATCATGAGAAAAACCCCAAGTAGTAACTTATCCACCAAAGAACCACCCATGAAAAAGGCTCGTGTTATACACGAAATCTCCTCAACCGAATCATCTCCTGTCAAACCAACGAATGAGAGAATCCTTCATCATCCAATCAAACCAATTCCTAAAAGGATAGTACCCACAAAACTACCTATGCCTAACACCACCATACCTCCTAGGCCAAACAATATCATCTCCACTAAACCATCACCATTGGTTCCTAGAAATATTTCATTTACTTCATCACTATCATCACCACACCTCTACAATTTAGAGGACTTGCCTCCTAGGCCGTCTCATCCGCTTCCGCCGACAACATTCTCCTCATTAGGAGGAATAATGGTTCAAAATCAAGGTGTTGAGTCAACACTTGCTCCGGCTTCCTTTTCGCCGTCTCCATCATATAATCCTATATGGATTATCAGAAATCATCAAAGTCAACCACCCGACCATATGGAAGTTGACACTTCCTTACCACCACCATCATTCTTGGTCGAGGCATTCTCAAATGCACCTCCACCAATCCCTCCATCGTTTGAAGCTCCGCAAGCCGCTTCACTTGATCCTTCGCATCAAGCCATTTTATTTCCTCCACCACCACTACCTAGTCATGACAAAGATTGCTATCATTGTCAACATGTTGAAAGTTTGATACATGAAGTACGAGAAGACCAACGTTTCATGTTCTATCATCTCCTCGAACGTTTCGACGAGATCAAACCTAAACAAAACTTGAGCTAGAAGATTTTAGTGGTGTCCTAGCATCAAGCGTTAGATAGTCTAGAAATTCCTAGTCATGTATTGTCTATTGATTTTTAGAGTCATGTATATCATAACTCTTGTTTTATTAAATGGAATTACATGCTACTTGTTATTTTTCTGAGAATATGTATTCATATCTCATTTATGTGATAACATTACTTGTTATATCACCTTTGCTGACTTTAGTCATCAGCCAGATGGATCCCTCAGTATTGCCTAGACGGATCCCTACTAGGAGGGAACCGTGAAGTCAGAAAGTTTTTTTTTTCTAACTTAAATCACATTTGCAGGAAATTGTGAATTATACTTGTTTTCTAACCCTTGTTTTGCAGTTATTCAATTAGCACATAAAGAATTTGACATCCTAAAGCTAGGGGGAGCTTGGTGTCAAAACAATACGTTGCAAAATTACTTGCAACCTTTGATTTAAATTTCATGACTTCCCGTTGCAAATATTGCAATCATCTAGGGGGAGCACACCTGTCACATTGACGTAATCTTTTGCATAAGTTAGTTGCAAATGAACTAGATTAGAATTAGTTTCTTGACGCCCTTACTTAGGGATGGACTCGTCAAGGGGGAGTAACGACGAGATCCTTTCCCGTTACTTGCTCTCTATTTTTTTTCTTTCCTTTCACATGTTTTTCTTAAAAACGATGTGTTGCTTTCTTTCAAACACTTTTTGTTTCGACAAAAAGGGGGAGAAGAAAGTAAAAACTACAAATTCAAACTTTTACGAATTTTAGCTTTTCCTTAAAATAATCTTATGTTTTGTCATCAACAAAAAGGGGGAGATTGTTAATACAAATAAGCCGTAAAAACGTTTATTTATATTTTACGATCTTCTAATGTTTTGTCGATAACAAAAGTAAGATCATTTTAAGGAAACAAATAAAATACGTAAATGGTTTGAACTAATGGTTTTCTAACACACTTACGCTTTCACATAAAACACTAAAACTAGTATAAGTGATTTTATGCTTAAGAAATACATATGTACAACAACTAGTGTTTACATATTGGGATAACATATACTAAACTAAGTATACTAAAATGGGTAAAAACTAAGTGTATGCTAAATTGGGTAAATACAAGTATATACTAAATGGGTAAATACTAGCAAATGGTTTTGACCCATAACCCATGTTTTTATATATACCACTTAACCAAGTTCATTGTATCCTTAAGATACATTGTATCTAGAAAGAAAACCATGGATCAACCCATAACCCATGACCCATGACCCATAACCAAAAATACCCATGGGCAAAGAGGAGCGGACCACGGATCCCTAGCTTTGTGCTAGCCGGATCCCTTGTGGTAGGGATCCGTGGGATCCGGGGAAACAGTAGGATTTTTCCTCTATAAATAGTGAGCCATTTCTTCATTATTTCTCACCCTTCTCTAACATACTTTCTCCCCTGAGTTAAATCTCACTAACCTTAGATCCAAGAGATCTATGTTTGTAGTTTTGTTTTTGTGTGATCTTTTAGGTTCCACTTAAAGGCAAGATCACCACCTTTGAAGTCGAGCAAGCTCAAGTCCATGAGTTGCCATGCTTCCTCATCATCAAGGATATATAAGTCCTCTTGTTGATGATCCCTTTCTTTCTTCAAAGAAGTGTAGTGTTAAAGACATTAGTAAAAGATGTCTCAAGTGTTAAGACGAAGTTATTAGTGAAGGGTATCTATCGTCTATAGGATAAGCACTTGTGGTAGGTGCTTAGAAGTCAAGACAAGAAGCATTAGTGAAAGGTGCTTAGAAGTGAAGACACAAGACATTAGTGAAAGGTGTCTTGTAGATCTAGTCAAAGGCATTTGTGAAAGGTGCCTTAGATGTACATTCGATATGGTGTGTTTCGATGTACTAGATAGACTAGCATTAGATCCAAGGATATTGATGTCCTTGATGATGTTGTAAAGGAGTAGACCTCCTTTTGGATTAGTCGTTGGTGTAGTGTGGTAGTAGTTCCTCCATTGTAATGGAACTAGGTGCTTAGCCTAGTACCTAATAAAGGGTAGGCGACGTTGTGAAGGTGTAGTTCACCTAAGGTGTGAAAGAAATCGGTGGTTAGCCTAGCACCGTATAAAGGGTAGGCGACGTTGTGTTAGGTGTGGTTCGCCTTGGTGTGAAAGACCTCGGTATTTAGCTTTGTACCGGAAAAAGGTTAAGCGACGTTGTGAAGGCTTCTCCGCCATAAGGAGATTGGTGTAGTGTTTACAATCTCTCGAGTAGGTGACTCGGGGAGTGGAGTAGGGCAAGGAAGGTTTCCTTGTAGCCGAACCACTATAAATACTCGCGTTGTGGTTTTGTGCTTCTTACTCTTATCTTTTCATTACATATCCTTATGTGCTTGTTTATCAACATCCAACACACACAACCAAATAGATTGACATAAGTCGATCTAAATAGTTTAAAAAGAAGTTTTAATTGGTAAAACTATTCAACCCCCCCTTCTAGTTTTCCACAATTGGCATCAGAGCTTCGTTACCAAGTTTCTTGAAGTATATTGTACTTTAAAAACTTGATACGATCCATAGTTAATTGAAAACTACAAAGAAGGTTTTTCATAAAAACAAACACCATGTTTTTCGAAAAACTATATGTTTGGATGTTGAGTTGATAACAACATTTTATATATCTTTTCATTTAATTGCACTAATCTTCTTTGTGATGTTGATTAGTCAAAGCTCATACCCACCAAGCTTTAGGAGACGCTTGGTAACAAGAATACCTTCCTTAAGAAGGTATCTTAAACGCAAAGGAGCGGGAATCGTCTAAGTGACATTTGTCATTTGTAAAGACATTCCTAAGTGCAATCGAGGTATGACTTTCCACTTATATCTGAATGATATTAGTTTAGTAAATAAGTGTTATGTGTTAGGTATTTATTTGAGTAGATTTTTGTGTTTACACATGATCTACATAAAGCTTCGTTAGGAAGCCTTTTTCTCTCATACGTGTTATATTTCTCGTCTATAGTCATAGTATATATAGCTTATGCTTTATTTCTTTTAATCCTATAATAAAACAAAAACACGAATTTCAAAAATTCCTCCTTCCCTATTAATAATCCCACTCGACGCCCACTTTATTCAATCCTCACTTTTTCAAATTTTCCAATTTCAAAAATTCTCTCTCATTTAAAAAACTTCATCTTCCTCCTCATTCCATCTCATCCGAAACCAAGAAGATCCGTCATCAACATGGTTTACATCGCACTCGTGCTCATCGCCCTAACACTCATCGCACTTGTGTTCCCTATGATGAAGTTCACATACGGAGACATTTACTTTGTGTTGTTAATCTATATTGGGGTCATATACCCAATCCTTAGTATCATCCTTAGTATTCAAATGCAATATTATTAATCTAGTTTATCTAGGTTACTATTATGTGTTTATCATTCCTTTTGATTTATATGTTTTATATTTTTGTGATACATTAGAGGTCATGTATGCATGCTAAAATAAAATGTAGGATAAAATATATCTCGTGGTATAAAAAGTGTAAAACCTTTTATCAAATCTGTGTCTGTTACTACAGATCCACGGATCCCGGAAGATATACTAGCCGGATCCCTTTTGTAAAGGAACCGTGGGATCCGTCCTACTGGAAAACAGTTTTCATGAAAGATTAAAAACCACCATCTTTCTAAAAGTAATAATCCACTAGAATTTCAAAACCATGAGTTAGTTAAGTGTTAAATACCATTGTTAATAAAATCTAGTAAAAACGTTAGATTATTATAGGTTGACCATAAACATCACCTCCTATTAACCCATCACCTCTATAGGTTCAACTATGACGCATGAATACGAGTTTGATTTTTCACTCACTAGCGTCTACACCCCGAACATCTCCCTTGAGCCCAACACACCTGGTAATCATGTCCGTGGGTTCAATAATCTCGAAAACCGTCACTTCCATGAAGGACGTATTGTAGACACCTCTCTACAATTTGAAGAAGGTATCAATACCTCCTTCCGAGCCATAGGACTAGAATGTCTTCTTGAAATCAACGAGAAGATATGTCCAAGGTTCATAATGGAATTCTTCCGTCAAGTCAAACTCGTTCGTAACGAGGATCGCTCTCTATCTCTTTGGTTTTACATCAAAAACCAAAAGTTCACTCTAACCCTTGGGCATTTTGCTCACATTCTCCGGATTCCAAATCATGGACAAAGTGCCTTAACCGAAGATTGGTCTCTTGATTCTCTCTTCAACTTTCGTGAAGAAAATAGTCCATATTGTTCACACATACCATCTCCGGAAGATTTAAATCGCATAATATGCAAACCTCGACCATATTACTCCAATCCAAACATTATCCATACACGAGATATCCGAGAAGAGTACAAGCCTATTTCTCTCATTCTACGTGAAAATGTTTGGAGTCTTAGGGGAAATCGAGATATTCTTCCCGCTTGTTGTGCTCACATGTTGTACTGTTTGCTAACACAACAACCATACAATCTCGCCTACTTCTTCGCAAGGCGAATTGCAAATCTTCAAGGCTCCAAGAATAAAATCATCCCTTATGGAATGTTTTTGACACGCCTCTATCACAATGTTATGCACTTCCATCCTTAATTTCAAAGTCCGTTGTACGTACTTGTGAACAAGATGATGGAACCGCTAAACATATCTCTCATGAAGACTTTCTTCATTCTTGATTCCACCAATACCCATCAATCACATAATGATCCTCCTAGCGAAGACACTCAAGGAACCTAGAATAGTCAAATAGGGTCAATTCTACTCTACTCATTATTTATCAATGTAATCCTATTTCTTTCATGAAATAAAACATCTTACATTTGATATCCTAGTTTTAGAACTCATTTAAACGAAACTTGGAATATAATGCATTGTCAAGATCATTGCATACCTTTAGTAAAGGTTCTGTCTAGCAGATAGACGGATCTCAAATGTTGTACTAAACGGATCCCTACATCTAGGGAACCGTGGGATCCGGCAAAACAGAAAATGCAATTGCAAGCATTGTATGTCAAACACATCCTTAGAACACCTCACACTAAGCTAAACATAGTGTCTTAAGGTGGATTAAGACTTTATCAAGATAGGTTGATCTTTCCGATCTGGATACAGAAACTAAGTCTATGAAAAATAAACTAGTTGAGCTCCCACTCCTTTCTGGATACAGAAACTAAGTCTATGAAAAATAAAAAACACCACTCTTGTCATTATTCGAGTGGCTAACAGCAACGGTCTTGATCCGGGAAAGTGTATCCAAGGCTTCCGCGTCCAGCTCCCCAAATGTAGAGAAAGCAAATGGAATGAACTTGTAACCGTTTTCTTCACATTTGGACACATATTTCTTATTCTTCTTTTCCACAACATTATTTTTTTATGATAAACATAATGAATTCCATGGAATTATAAACATTCATTTCATTTTGTTATGGAATGCATAATTTCACGCATATAAAATTTTGAAGGATTTTCATTCCATTCCATTCCATTTGCTAACCAAACATATTAAGGAATGGAATTCATATTCCGAATTCCTTGAATCTGCCAACCAAAGACGTTAAGTATTAAAATCAGATTTCAATTTCATCATAATCCTGAAGATTTCGCGAACCAAACGGGGACTAAATTGTGCAAAGTTATTGGTAATACGATCGTAATATGGTGAGAAAAATGCCACAGTTTTGAAAGTGTATAAAATGACATCGTTTTTGTGTTTTATGTTTTGTAAGAGGGTATCGGAAGGCCAAATAGTTATCAAAACTACTTAATTGTAACGACATAGTTTTGAAGGTATATTTATTGAGTTTTAAGTTTTGTGAGAGGATAATTGACTTAATATAGAATGTGTGATGTAATTGGTGTAGACACTATTCTCAAAACATCAATGAAAATTAGTTATGGATTTTAACATTTTTAATTTCGTTATATTTTTTTACCTTAATTTCAAGTGCGCTGATTGATGTGGTATTTGTTATGAGGTGCAAAGTGATTTGAGGCGATGAAGCTGATATTTTAATGGAAGCTAGACGAACTCTTTTATAATAAAACCTAAGATTGAATTTAAGCTTTGTGGTATTTGTCAGGATCCCGATCCTGATCTTAGGATCTTACGATTTTACGATACTGCAAAGCAAAAACGATCCGGATCCTACATAGGATCTTTGCAAGCTTAAGATCTTATTGGATCCCGATCTGGACCATACGATCTTACGATCTAATCCGATCCGATCTTACTTTTCTCGGATTACAAACTAAAAAACTACAAATTTATGGGTTGTTTGTTTGTAGAATTCAAAAAACAATATGTTAATCTTTTTTAACATTTTATAATCATAATTTAGGACAAAATTTATATGAAAATTCATAGTATTTTATAGTTATAATGTATTAAAATTTGTAGATTTGTATAAAATTACATAAAGTATTAGGAAATAACATTAGAGTAGGATCTTAAGATCCCGATCCGATCTTACGATCACGATCTTGCAAAGACTAAAACGATCCTAGATAGGATCCCGATCTTGACAACCTTGAGTTAAAGTTTATTGCTTTTGTTGGTTTAATTTGATATTTAGTTTATTAATGTAAAGGTATTGTGACATTTAGTTTAGTAATAACATAACAAGAAAAATTATGTTGTTGAGAAATGTAAGATATAGGATTGTAATAAACATCAAAATAGATATCCGAATGTAGCGTCAAATGTTAAGTACATAACAGTAATATATGGAAATATTAATGAAATTAGACATCGCAATAGGTACACGAACTTGTTGTCTAGATATGGCCAACCTTGAAGCTCTTGTCTGCATAACGGGTTTGTTGTTCGTTGGCGTAACTCAATACTTTGACCCCCTTCTCAAATTCCTATTCTCATTTTTTGCATCATGTGAAAAGGTCTGCACTAAACCAATTGCTGTTGTGCCAGAATTCGAGGGGAAGACAAAAGTGCTTGGCATTGTCAAATCCCAAATCATTGGTAGTATGTGGGAAAGAAGTACGTTTACGGATGAGGGAAAATCAGCGAACAATATAAAGCTTACTCAACATTATTGCGAGAAAGAGGCATGCGGGCAAACGTTATATTGTTTCCACACTTTTTCGTCCTCCGTGTTTACTCATGTGCCTGTGTGCTGACATGTTACCTTGTAAGTATATAAAACGTATTATCATTAAGGATAAAAACAACAGATATTGAAATCTAAACATGCATGAAGAATATGTGTCACCTTCAGTTTGTTGATAATCTCGCAAATACTAAAATGTCCAACCATACACCGTTAGGGTGGTTGCATTATTTGGTGGATGGATAGTTTAAGCTCATAAAAAATAATGGATTAAAAAAATAAAAAAAATAAAAATTATAGAACTGTTAAAGTAAAATTTATAAATTCCAGTGTCATTTATGAAGCTAAACCATGTTGGGAATTAAACGTAACAGTACTAATAGGCTTAGTACTGCCAAGCATACAGACGAAACTGATGAAGATAACACTAGCAGTACTAACTGACTTAGTACTGCTAGTACATATAGTTTGTACTGCTTAATTGATATGTATGCGTTTTGTATTTATAGATAGAGATTGTGTATATCTTATACGAATATATAGTGATAGTTATCTTGTAAAGGCCTGCTTGTGCTATAAAAGGAGATCCGAGGTTAGCAGTTACACACACATCTTTTGTTAAGCTTCAAGGTTGTAAACCCTATTGATAGTTGAGATCACTCGTATTATTATTAATAATATTTAAGCGTTTTGGTTATATCATTGTTCATAACTGTTCCATTCATTCATATATATCAAATACATTAATCTTCTAAAGTACTAAGTAGTAGATTCCGCATACTACTTTGTATACCATCAAAGTATCTATAACACAAGTCTCAAGTGTTTAGATCCTCACAAATGGCATAGGAGACTTGGTCATATTAACTTTAAAACCATTAATAAAATTGTAAAAGATAGTTTGGTAAGAGGACTGCCTTAAAAACGTTTTCTAAATGACCAAACTTATGTGGCTTGCCTCAAAGGTAAGCAACACGGAGCTTCTTGTAAGCCCAAGACCCAAAATTCTATTACTCAACCCTTATATATGCTTCATATGAACTTGTTTAGTCCTACATCTTTGAGTAGTATTCAGCATAAGAGATACTATCTTGTTTACATGGGTTTTCTTTCTAGGAGCTAAGGATGAGACTGCCAGCATTCTTAAGACTTTCATTACAGAAGTAGAGAACCTAGTTGATAAGAAAGTGAAAATCAACAAGTGTGATAATGGGACAGAATTTAAGAATAGAGTGATGGATGACTTTTGTTAGGTCACTATGTTTACAACACAAGCATCAATAGAAAGAGATAGAGAAGAAAGAAGATCGGATGAACAACTATCAAACACACACACACGTAAATATGGAGAAGAGTTAGGCGTAGAGTATGTGAAAGAGATAAATTGAACAACCAACCTTCTAAGGAAGGTTTACATGTGTTTATATAGGGGAAGGAACTAGGGCAACATCAAGTTCCCTTCCTTTCCTATATGGGCTTGGGCCTAGGCTTATGGGCCTTCTACATAAGCCTAAGGCTAATTACTAACATAAAGGCCATATTAAGCTAACTATTACATATGAATTACTAACACTTGAATTAAGGTTTAGGAGTGATTCCAACAATCTCCCCCTCAAGTGCTAGTGATGAATGAAATGAATGATAACGTTGTAGGTGCTGATGTAATAGTAGCTTTGACGTCTTCTGACATTATTCTTTCTTGTGATAAGAGATGTCTTGATTCGAACAATCTCCCCAGTGTAGAGAAATTGTTTCCTTTGAAGTATTTTGCTTTGACGTCTTCGTTTTCTTTGTTCTTTTGTTCTTTGTTCTTTGAAAGTGATAGTATGGTGTGGTAGTCTGCATCAGGTCTGCTTCGCTGCTCCATTATCTCCACGTCTTTCTCCAACATGCTCACACGCTCTTTAACGTTGGATTACAGTTGATGAAGTTCTATAAGTCTTAAACTTTGTAGATTCTTTGTTGAGGAATCATTCTGACTTTGTGTTGCCTTTGACTGTGAGAGAACTTCCATAAGTGATGTTGTTGGTATGAGCATGTGGAGAATCTGCACGATCATTCCGCTCCAGAGCTTCCATAAGAAGTAAACATAAGAAAGGTTAGTAATAAGCGGATTTTGGCACTTACAAGTTTGAACTTCGAGAGTGTTAACAACATAGTGTGAAAACACAACTCTAATTCTCACAAAGGCCGTTCCTGAACCGGAGTCCCACAAGTGAGATAACACGATGTACCGAAGTAAACCTACGATTCAGATGAGTCGCTGAGGTATACCGAAGCATCACCTCACGACTGTCGACCGTTTGAGACCACTAAGCGTAATCCACGAGGAGTTACCGAAGCGACCTGCTGTCAGGGCTGTTTGATGTTGACCCTGGCAGGAGTTTCCATTCAATCACTGAGGATCACAGATGTGAACCCCTCATAAATGTTCTCGACAGATTGCTAAGATCTGTGTAAGACTCGATAACTTACCACTGATGTTCTTATTGTTGAACAACAAGTGATGAAATGTCAAGTGTACCTAAGAGATCTTTTGATGAATCTCGTGGCTCTAGACTCAATAGTGCGTTTTGGTTTTCCTGAGCGGAGACTAGGGAGAGGGTCTCCTTCTTCAATACCCGCAATCTCTAAGAGAAGGCCGATAGTTTACATAGGGTTCCCTGTGAGAATGAAACAAGCTTCTTTTGAGAGAAACTTGAGTGGTTAAGAAGGTTTAGTGCATGCGTCACTGGGTCCAAGATGACTTTTAATCTTCAATATCGGCGTCATCAAGTGACAACCAGTAGCATATGAATTGAACCCAGTGTCTGCCCTAAGTTGAATAATTTGAAGAGCTATTTCTTTTCACCCTTTTCTTTGCATTTCTTTTTAATTCTTCAACTCCTTCTTCCTCCAATTCTCATTTTCTCCTTTTTATAATCGTACTTAAGGACTTCTAAATACTAACTAATTGTGGTGTCCTTGGGTAGATCCCTCCGGCTCTGGTGGATCATAGGACGGTTATCCCTAACCTTAATCACCTTATAACTCCATTGCCATAAAACCATTTAATCATGAAAATCTCTTAAAGTGTTTGTGAATGAAAATCATTTTGTACCACTGTAAGAGTTTGATATTTTGCAGAAATACTCCCCCTCCACATGTGCTTTAAGAGTTTTGACAGAAATCTGCACAGTGAGGAAAGAGCGCGCACTTTAGAATTGATCGACTAAAGATAGACAATTCCTTGCGAGACACGATTACGTTGCATAGTTAAAGAGTTACATTGTCAGCTTTTAGGTGACAACTAGCTCTAATAACTATCTTGAAGATGTGGACAACCCTGAAAGGTTGTCAAACCCGTCAGAGTTCATGTCAATCAAGAGCTTCTCGAATGGGTACAATTTACTTGGATAAGTCTTGGAAGACGAATCTTTTCAATGTATGACTGTTCAACTCATGTCAATTCATGGGTTGAAGTCTTTTTCACACGAGAATTCATATAGCAAAACACAACATATTTCTTATCACGTATTTTTCTCCCCCTAAAAAATGGCATATAAATGTTATTTTTGAAGAAATGTTGATATCAAATATGACCATTTTGAGTTTTGTGGGAAAAGAACCACTGAGAACAATTTTGTGAACAAAGATTTTAGTCAAATACTCCCCCTCAACAAGTGATATAAACGGTTGAGGTTTTGAAAATCATAAGGAGAAGTACTTGTCCTTTTGAGCAAAACCTTTGAAAAATGAAAGGTTTGATAGGTTTTACTCAAAAGTAAGAAGCTTTCGCTCCTTTTATAGGATTGTGGCACTGAAGCGTACCACAGGGTCCTTTCCTTACAAGAACAGGTTGTACACTTATATGTGTGCACAAGCCATAGTCATAATTAAATCACACATCCAAAATATTATGAAATAGAAGCAGTTCAAGGGGTACCAGGAAGTCCATCAATCTTGCCAGGAATGCGAACAGGGCGTTGATAGCCGGCGAGAGCAATCCTGGGACGACCACCTACAAAGCTCTCCAGAGTTCAGAACTGGTCCCGTCGATACAACCTTTCATCAATCCTGGTGATGATTCTCTTCACATCCCGTCTTTCCTTAGAATTCCATCGCTTTTGTGACCCAATTCCTTCATGTATGTCCTTCAACCTATAAGCCAATCCGTCCCTAACCTTCTTCATTGTGTGATCCCCAAACTTGTGAAGATCTCTACATGCCATCAAGCAGTTGCGTTGTAGTTCACTAAGGTAAACTACTCCGAATGGTTGGCTGATGAGAGTGTATTGTGGAAGCTGGTTGATGTCGGGAAGATCTAGCTAAGGTGGAGTGAAGTTGACACGGGTCTGATATGATTTAACTGCAAGCTGGAGATCTTCTACACGTTCTTTGATTACTATTCTTCTGATGAAGATAAGCAAGGACTTGATGTATTCACGTTGCACTTCAGTCGAGAATTGTCTCATGCGACCCTGTACTTTGGCAAGGTACATGTCTTCAATGTCGTTGATAGATAAATTCTCAAAGTCCGCTTCAGAGAATGCATAATCCCTTTCGTCTTGCCTTTTGATCACGATATTCTTGAGAAAAGTGTAGTCCCATTTAGACGAAAGATCAACATGTTTAATAGCCACGATTGCTTTAGTACTGAACACTTCATGTTGAGACTTCTGAACCTGGCAGCTTCTGTAGTAGATTCGTCTGCGTTCCGGCCAATGGTGAATCCCATACATTGCATCACGGTCTTACTCTTCCATATTGTTGGAGAACATATGGTTAGCTCTTTCCTCGATGGCTATGCAGTTAGAGTATATGGCTGCCGGGAACGGAAGTGTCAGTGATGTAGTGTATTTCCTTGAACCATCGCCACCGTGAAGAAGAAATTCCAAGTCTTTGTTGAAGAAATATCCGAATGGAATCCTAGGCTGATCTGGTTGGCCAATTGTTGGTAGAGGTTTAGACCAGTCGGTGTAATATGGAGGGTTGTCCCGTTTGGTGAAGTCGATGTTTGCTTCGGGGTTGAGCCAATCCATGTTGTTAGACATAGCTCGTGCTATATTATCAAGGTGATACTCAACTTCAATAGCACTTTCCGAGCTGTCTTTGAGCAGTTGAAATGCTTCATTCTTGATTCGCTTCAACTCGGATTTCGTCATCTTTTTCACACGGAATTTTTCTTGCAAGAACTTAGCATGCTCCAATGTACGACCTTCTACTGCATCTTGACCTTCAGGTGGGTAGGGTGTAGAATCAACAAGCTTCGAGAACCAGTCGAATTCAGTGTTATCCTCATCCAGCCATGATAAGACGTCAGTTATATGCGCCTTCTTCTTCTTTTTCTTTGGCCAAGAGGAGGATTCTGGTTTCTTGGCTGTGTTAGGAGAGGTGGGTTGTTGTTGAGGCTCATAGACTTCCTCATCATCACCACCCGTATACTCAAAGTAATCACCGATTTTCTGAGTCTGGGGTGGTAACTCAGAATCCTGAGGTTTATCTGTAGAAGAACGAGGAGGAGATCTTTGTTGAGCTGGAGTCCGTTGGGGTGGAGGTTGCATTGAAGATGATTCACCAGACTTCTTCGGACGTTTGTGCTCGTTATCCTTATCCTTGTCTTTATCTTCATCGTCTCTCGGACGTTTAGGCCTTTCAGCTTCTTCTCTGCATGCTGACTTGAGTTGGTATTCCAGCAATGCTTCAAACAATTTACCTTCGTAGGAGGCAAATGTTGCAGAGCGTTTCGACATTTGAGCCACCAGCCGGTTAACCAATTCAGCATAAGAGAAGATTATGGGATCAACTGGATTGATGTTTACATGCATTGGAGTTGATTTCATGCTTTGCTTGGCCAATTGTAAGAGATTCGGATAGAGTTGTTTGGTGAACATTTCCTTTGTAATTCCAGGAACGATGTCAAGACGGAACTTGTGAGTGTATCCTTTGATCATCTCGTCCATTTTCCCTTGAAGATCATCTTTCATGAGCTTCTGGACATACTCCCTTTCAACTTGCATCTTGTCTTTCTCATCATGAAGATATTGTATCTGGTCAGCAAGAAAATCTAACTTCTTCTTTGTAATATCTTTCTCTCTGACCTGCTTGACAGCTTTAACGATTCTGGTCTTTGCTTGAGAGATCCAAGATGCTGTTGGCTTCTTCACAAATTTGAATGTTGATTTGGTTGATCCTTTTGATGGTGGTGGTGAAGAGTGAGAAGATGAATCTGATAATGATGAGATGTGGGGAGACTCTGGGTCCTTTGGTGGCTGATCGGGTCCAAACCGTCAAGTTTAATCACACAAGCTGACCACTTGTGAATGGCCAACCGTAACAAACTTAAAACAGCCTGGAACCAAATGCAATGAAGATCTGGAGAATATAGTGGATTCCCGGGTCGTTAAGTCCCACGGAGACTCAATGGTGTATAAACACTTGATCAGATGATAGAATGATCACTAAGGATAGTGATCAGTAAAGATTTGGATTGGAAATTACACTACTGATTGATTGGAATGTATTTGGACACAGAATTGGAAAGCACAACAATCAGATAAGACAAACGTAAAACTTACGTTTAAAAACTACGCAAACGTACAAAATAAAAAGTGAGATTAAAGAAATAAAAGACTTAAAAATATGAAAATGACATTTTTAAAATCCTAAAAATAAAAGAAAATTATTAGAAAAAGAAAATTATTTTTACAACTATTTATTTAATTATTATTAATTAAAAACTATTTTAAACTATTTATTAATACTCTAAAATAAAAGAAAATATGAAATAAGGCTAGAAAAATAAAATTATGATTCAGAAAAATCTAAAATATTATAAAACTAATTTTAAAATTAAAAATATATTTTTTTACACTTTTTATCTATTTATTACCAATTAATTATTATTTAAAATACACTTAAATAAAAGAAAATATAAAATTACCCTGGAAAAATAAAATTTTAACTTAGAAAAATCTAGAATATTATAAAACTAATTTTAAAACTGAAAAGGTATTTATTTATGCTTTTTAATTATTTATTACTAATTATTTAATACTTTTAACTATTTAAAATTATAATAAATACTAAACAGATTAGGAAAATTATGAAACTTTTTCTAAAAATAACTTAAGGTGACAGAAAACTAAGAAAAATATAAAGACTAGATTTGCTTAATAATAAGCTGAAAAGAAAAATCAAAAAGCTAATTCTAATTAAATAAACGCTATCACTATATTTAAAATGATGTTTTTGTGGATTTTCTTTTTGAAAACTACTTAAATACTTAAAATATGAAACTTTAACAAACACAAAAATTTTACAAATAAAAAATAAGCTGTTTGTGAGCTCAAAAGCTCAACAGTGGAGGTTTTTAGCTTATTTTGAAGAATTAAGCTCAAATAAGCTCACAAACTGGAACCAAGGGTAGAATAAGATGCAACAAGCTACAAGCTACTAATATGAAGTTAAAATACACAAATAAGCACACTGATAAGATGGAAATAAGCAGATAAGCACTTTACTACTTATAGTTAAAAAACAGAAATGGGACAAGGTAAAGGCTTATTGCAGCCCTACCAAACAAGCTAGAAAATGGAAAATGAAGCTTGGGACCTCAAGATAGCTTGGTTGGCTTTCCAAAGAACCAAGTTATACAGGATTTGACCAACAATTAAGCTCTGTGTGAGCTTTTGATTGAGCTTGTAAAACTGGTGCACAGGGCACTTTTTCAGAACAGGTACTCAAAAGAAGCTAGTAAATAAGCTATTAAAAAGCTGATTAAAGGTGAACTAGTATTTTTCTAATTAAGTTTAGCAACTAAACTTTAATAACCCAAAAGCTTTTAAGCTAAAACTCAATATTAAACACACACTAAAATTATCTATTTAATTCAAAAACGACCAAATGAAAATTTTGACTTTTTATAAAAACCAAAGAAGTTGACTTATATGAACTTGTGATCAATACTAC